>OZ010739.1:30084402-30446902 GCA_963932295.1 Tipula lateralis | reverse complement strand
TTTTATATATTATATACTCGTATGTACGTTAATAATTTTTATATGCAATAATTTTTATATGAATATAGTATGTTATTAAGATAAATAACACTATATTAGGGTCAAACTCTACTTCAATCATAGTTATATCTTCTAAGAGTTATAAACTATTTTAATATTCACTTTAATATTAATTTGTACACACTTTTTAAAACGTTTTGTAGTTTGAAATTTCAAAATTCAAAAGTCAATATTATTACAGAATTCGGACAGCAAACGAACTTACATCAAAATATGGAAGAGCAAATTATTTCGCTTATGTCAAAATTATTTCATTATTACAGAAATCGGACAGGGCCTTGGTGTTAAAACAATTGCGTTTCTGAAGAAAATTGGTTTAATTAAAAAATGGTAGCTGTCCGGATTTTTTTGCACAGTACTATCAATATATATATATATATATATATATATATATATATATATATATATATATATTTATATATATATATATATATATATATATATTTATATATATATATATATATATATATATATATATATATATAAATATATATATATATATATATATATATATATATATATATATATATATATATATATATATATAAATATATTTATATATATATATATATATATATATATATATATATATATATATATATATATATATATATATATATATATATATATATATATATATATATATATATATATGTATTTAACAGTTTCAACAAACTCCAGGTGATCGATCTTCAAAGCCATTCACACAGGGCTCTACATTTACTTTTCTTGGGTTTTCAAATTGAAGCGAAACTTAGATCAAAATAATTTTTCATTTATAATTTAATAGATAGATAATTAGATTGTTTAGTTTGTGTTTTATTTTATTTATATTTTATTCTGTATTTTATTTCAATTAAATTTGTTTTAACATTATTCTTTATTTTTAATAATTTGAGAAATTCGCCCCTATTATTGAAAATATTGATAAAAATGTCTACTTCAATTCTGTTTAACCAAATGTGTATACTACAATAATTCAGATAGCTTTACCAGATAAAATAGTACTCCACTGATGCTTATTATTACTGGGATTCAAGTGAAAAAATGAGTTATCTCATAAAATTACTAGAATTCCGGTCGAGAATTAACATATACTTATAAAAACTATAAGGGAAATCGCGTCGATATTATGTGCCAACATGATATAATTCCGGAGAAGATTAAAAGATGGCACTGGTAGTAGTTGAACGAAATGGTTATTTTTTTTAACTGTAGTTTTTTATATTAAACGAATTATTAACGAAACCAAAATTCAAAAAAAAAGATTTATTTTATAATCGAAATATTTATAAATAATAATAAATAAATAAAACAAAATTTGTTGTTTTTTAAATTATCTCATATCAATTAAAAAATTACTTCGCGCGCCATCTATTGTTCTCGTTAAAACGTATTAGTATTTCATATAAAAATCTTCTCCGAAATTTGTATATAACAAAATCATGCTGTCGTTGGCATTTACTATGAAAATTGACACGATTTCCCTTATAGTATTATAAGTAATTTGAGAACTAACATAAAAAAATTAACTTGTATTCTAGTTATTTTATTTTATCTCTCGTAAACTATACTAGATTTTACTACTATCAGATTTCTAGTAATATTTTTTTACTAGAATCAACTAGATTGTCTAGTTGGCGCACATCTAATAAATTTATTTTACCGTGTAGGTTTTAATTATTTTCTTGATTTTTATTTAGTTATAACGAGCTCATACATACACTATTGTATCCAAACTATTCACAAATAACAGATTCACTTTTATAGGTAAACTACTATAGTTTTTGAGTTCAGGATTTTATTTTAGAAAACTATCACTTTTCACTATATTTAGAAACAACTCTTTATTTAGTACTAGATAATTTTGATTAGTTTTCAATTTTCCACCCACAAATTTAGTTTTCACACTGCTTAGTTTAATTAAATTATTTATTAATTATTAGTGTTATTTAATTTAAATCCACTTGCTTCTAGAATCTGTTGTATTTTGATCCCGAATTTACCAAATTGTATACTCTCGTTATCACATACACAATAGTTTCTTGTGTAGAAAACTGTGTAGGAAACTGTGCGTTAGTTTTGTTTGTTACTTTGTTAAAAACGATGTTATATATAATAACAATTGCGCAAAACTAAACAGGTACATAAGAAATTTTTCTTCACCCTTTTCATGTCGGTTGTACGGCTTCAAAGTACAAACATTGCGTCGATAGCATTAAAACGTTCGCTAAACAAAGGTGCAATCACGTTGTCGAGCATTCATGTATTCCGAAAATAGAAATTAGTTGACATTGAGGGAAATTCACACTAAACATAATTTATAACCCATTAACATAACCCATGAAGGTCAAATCATATAAATCATAACCCATGTAGGTCATTCAATAAGTCCGTAGGATAAGTAAGCAAAAACAAAGTTTTGACAAAACTCCATTTAATTATTCAACATAGTTGCCTTCGAGGGCGATACAACGAGTATAACGATTTTTCAACTTCTCGATATCACTTTTATAGTACGATTTCTCTTTCTCGTCAAAATAGGCCTCATTTTCAGCGATTAATTCATCATTGGACTTAATTTTTTTTCCAGTAAGCATTCTGTTGAGATCTGAAAACAGGAAAAAGACGCTGGGGGCTAAATCTGGAGAATATGGTGGGTGGGTAAGTAGTTCGAAACCCATTTCATTAAATTTTGCCATCGTTTTCATCGATCTGTGACACGGTGCATTGTCTTGGTGAAGCAACACGTTTTTCTATTGCAAATGTGGCCGTTTCTTTTCTATTTTAGCCTTAAATCGAACCAAAAGTGTGCAGTGATAGTCGCTGATGATGAAAGTTATTTTTTGGAGATAGTCGATGTATATTATTCCATTCACATCACAAAATAAAGACGCCATCACCTTGCCGGCCGGCTATTCGACTACTGTCCACTCAGCTGACTGTCTTTTAAATTCTGGTGTTTAATTGTGAAGCAATGTCTCATCTATTATCACATATCGACGATAGAATTCCATTTTATTTCGGTTTTACAATGCCAAATACCACAGGTGAAGGTGACCTGGATCTGCTTTCGAACGGCAAGATAAGCATTTACTGTGGAGAGTCCACAAATCATCTTCAGCGATGAGGCTCACTTTTGGATAAATGGATTTGTCAACAAGCAAAATATGCGTTCCTGGGCAGGAAGCAACCCATACGTGATTCATGAGGCACCGTTCATGAGGCAATCTCTTCCGGTTATATATATATATATATATATATATATATATATATATATATATATATATAAATATATATATATATATATATATATATATATATATATATATATATATATATATATATATATATATATATATATATATATATATATATTTATATATATTTATATATATATATATATATATATATATATATATATATATATATATATATATATATATATATATATATATATATATATATATATATATATATATATATATTTTATATATATTATATATCTATAAAAATAGAGAGAGAGACAGAGCGAGAGATCGATGTGTGTGTGCGTTTTTTATGAGTGAGATGAAGAAATCTTCAAGACAAAGCTTTGATGGGCTATCACCTCATCCACAGTGACGGATTTTTACCATCTAAAACCACACAGCCTTATTCATCCTCGATGCAGAACTATCGTTAGACTTCACATGAAGGTGACTAGTTATTAAACTCTTTATTCTCCCCAAGCGTCTCAACCTAAAATTGAGATTTGCACTGCTTATAGTCATAGGATGATATTCTTCTTTAGCAATGTCTAAGCGCCTAAGCTACTTCAGTACCACTTCTGCCGTGTGACTCACAGCATTCCATTTCTCTTCAGATACAATCATCAGTTCAACTATGTTGTCGGGTGTTGGCCTCTGCCCTAGGACATCCGAGAGCCACATTTAATTGTGATCCATTGAAGGCCGGATATTTTGGAATGTCGGCATGTTTCAATCTGTAAAGGTATTCACCAGCCATGCCCACTTAGCAAATGGTATCATACTCGAAAGATAACTCCACCGGCCTTTTCCCGAGCTATCCCAGTGCCTTTGCCTTTCTGCCACTGTTGCAATGCGTTCTGATGCTCTACTTCCTAGTTGTTTTCGTTATAGGATCCATTTCTTCCTTTACCTTGCAAGGAGTTCAATGGGGATCATCCCTGCAATAACAAGTGTCGCATTATCGGATATTGTGCTAAAATCACTCTTAATCTTAAAGCACCTAGGCCGTCAACCGATTGCAACTTGCATTTATACGATTTAATATCCATCGCATCGCTCCATACAGGTGATCCATAATGGATGATGGATGTTACCACATTTGCCTGCAGAATCCTTCGACTCTGTCTTAGCGCTCCAATGTTAGACATAATGCGAGAGAGGCCTGCAGTTACGTTTACAGTTTTTCTACTCACTATCTTTAGGTGCTCCGTAAAGTTTATGCGTACTCCAATTTCAACACCGAGATATCGTAATAAAAGCTGCGAAATAATTAAAATTCCACTAACATCGATATTTACTGTTTCTATGACCTTGGTACTGGTAATTAAGACTACTTCGGTGTTTTGGTCAGCCAGCTGGAGTCCAAATGATATGAGCCACTTTTTAATAATCATAGTCCCATTTGACCGAGTTAAACGCATTCTTGATATCCCGTTTGACCACTGCACAGTATTTTTTGGAGCCTCCCCACCATATTCTACCACCTGTCGCTTCCCTTGCGATTTTAATAACAAGTTGGAAAGCGTCGATTGTCGGTCGAGCCTTGCTAAATCCATATTGTCACTCGGCGAGGTTTCCGGCCCTTACCACAGCTTTCTCCAATCGGTAAGCCCTGTGGTTGGGGGCATTCGTGTTTCGTAAATATTACGAACGAAACATGAGACCCATAGAATACCACCACAGTATCCAGAGCTTGTCGTAGGAGGCGACTAAATCTGGTTGGATCGCTGGGCTGACGACCCGCATCCGTAAAACCGTGAAAATGTTAAAAATGTCAACAAAACTAAAAAAATCGGATACCGCCAAAACAACAAAAAAAACGAACCCCCGCTTAAGTACCCGGACACGAGATTGAAGATCGGCACGTGGAACGTGCAGTCATTAAGAAAACCTGGCGCGTTGGACGGCCTTATCACATGCATGAAAGAGTATCGGCTGGAACTCGTAGCTCTCCAAGAAACTCGATGGCCTAAAAGTGGAGACCATGTGTCCCAAGGCTATACGTTGCTACACAGTGGAGATGACCTCGGAAATCTTGGGGTTGGATTTCTCATTGGGCCACAGGTAAAAAAGGCTGTCTTGGACTTTCAAGCAGTCGATAATCGAATGTGTAAGCTTCGCTTGCACATGAGATTAGCCAACCTGTCAATTGTCTGTATACATGCGCCCACTGATGTAAGCCAATCCCAGGATAAAGACTCATTTTACAATAATCTAGATAATCTGATGGGTTCTATACCGGAGCACGATGTCAAATTGGTGATTGGTGACTTTAATGCTAGAGCTGGCAGAAATCAGACCGACTTATGTAACAACATAGGTCCGTACTCCCGACACGAAACTGCGACCGAGAATGGGGAAAGAATGATGTACTTTGCGATCGCTCATGATCTCAAAGTAGCAAGTACATTCTTTCCTCATAAAAACATCCACTTAGAAACATGGACACACCCACGTAAAACATCCCGAAGCCAAATTGACCATGTGTTGATTTCAAAAGGGCGGGCTCGGGTTGTCCAAGATGTGAGATCGTATCGGTCGTCAACAAAATTCGTAGGCAGTGACCATTTTATGGTTGCTGCAAAGCTACGATGGAAATTTTCGTACAAGTCAGGGAGGACAGGAGAATATACAACGCGATTCTCCTGTGAAGGTCTGATAAATGAAGAAACGCAACGAAAATATCAAGATCTTGTCAGCAATAGCATTATACAATCCAATTACCAATCTGATGATGTGAACAGTGTCTGGGAAGTATTGAAAACCTCGGTTGTCGATGCTGCCCAGCACACTCTCGGTATAGTGAAAACTAAGCCCAAAAATGATTGGTTTGATGAGGAGTGTCGTCTTGCTGTTGAGCAACGCAATATAGCCCACAATGAAGCGCAGACTCGGTTTACAATCGCAAGGAAAAACAAAGCAGTTCTCGCTAGGAGGACAGCTAAACGCATTTGTAGACTGAAGAAGCGAGAATGGTGGAAGGCTAAGGTCTTAAGAGTACAACAACTCAGCAATGAGCACAATTCGCGTGGTTTCTTTAAAGGAATCACCGAATTGCACCATACCTTAAGATCTCGGTCAACTGCCATTCGGGACCAGGATGGAAACCTCTGTGTTAACGTCGATGCGGTACTCGATACATGGCGTGAACATTTCTCTGATTTACTTAATGTTCCACATGTATCACAAGCTGTGTTTGAATACCCTCAAATACAGACCGCGGAGATGTTCATTGAGGATCCATCCTATGAGGAATTCACAATGGCCATGCAGAAATTAAAGAAAAATCGTTCACCAGGAGTTGATTGCATTAATTCAGAGCTCTTGATATTCGGAGGGCTAACTTTGTGGAACTGTCTTTTCGACCTTGTTCGATTGGTATGGCGAAATGAAGTTATGCCCGAAGAATGGAAAGTGGCCGCGTTATGCCCAATTTTCAAGAAGGGTGATCGCTTGAAATGTGAGAATTATCGCGGTATAGATCTCCTTTGCACAGCATATAAGTTACTGTCATACATTATTTTGGGAAGAATTACTCCTCTAGCGGAGGAAATTGTCGGTGACTACCAAGGAGGATTCCGTCCAAATCGGTCAGTCACTGATCAAGTTTTTTCGCTGCGGATGATTCTTTCCAAGTACTACGAAACATCTCGCGATGTACACCAGGTATTCCTAGATTTCAAGCAAGCCTATGACTCGATCAATCGAGAGAGATTATGGTATGCGCTTGAATATTTAGGAATACCGAAAAAATATGTACATCTGTGTAAAATGACAGTAACGCAGTCACAATGCTGTGTCAAAGTTGAGAACAGGCTATCGAGAACTTTTGCAATCAATTCCGGTGTTCGACAAGGAGATGCGCTGTCCCCGATACTTTTTAATCTCATGTTGGAATACATCCTTCGTAAAAGTGAAACACCTCAGGACAACATCTTATTCCGACAATCCAATCAACTTCTTGCTTATGCAGATGATATCTGTGTGATTGGATTAAATGGCAACGGAGTGAAAGAGATACTTGATCCACTGGAACAGTGTTCAGCTTCTGTTGGTCTCAAAATCAACGAGTCAAAAACCAAATATCTAATCTCGGGTTTTAGAGACCAAGACGCAATTGATTTCAGTAGTGGTAACCACACGTTTGAAGGAGTGATGAGATTCAAGTATCTTGGATCTCTCATCACTCACGATAATAGTGTGGGAGAGGATATCAAGGTCCGCCTTGCCGCTGGCAATCGGGCTTTGTACCCTCTACGTCCACTGCTGAAATCAAAATATCTTGCAAATACGGATAAGCTGAAACTGTACAGAGTGTTGATCAGACCCGTTGTCATGTATGGATGTGAGAGTTGGACCTTGACGGATGAGTACGAAAGATGGCTTCTAACATTCGAGAGAAGAATCATGCGTGTGATATATGGTCCAAAACGCGACGTCGATGGCACTTACCGAGTTCTTTTCAATCACGAGATCAGGAATTTAATGCAAATTCCTGATATCGTGCATGAAATTAAAGGACAGCGAGTACGCTGGCTCGGACACGTTCTGCGTGCTGATCCGAACCGAATGATACAGCGAACCTTTAAGGGAGAACCGCCTTTCGGTAGGCGAAGAGGTCGCTGTCGGCGACGATGGCTCCACGGCGTAGAGAGCGATCTGGCATCTTCAAACTGCCTACAACGGTTTGAAGAGCTGGCTCGTGATCGAAACCGATGGAGTCAGATTGTTGACACGGTACGGGCCAATAATGGCCTGTAAAAACCGTAAAAAAAAAAAAAAAAAAAAAAAAAAAAAAAAAAAAAATGACTTGGTGGTCACTATGTGTGTAGTGTTCACTGACTTTCCATGTCAAGCAGCTGCTACCAAATGTCAAATCAATTAGGAGATTGAAGAGAACGCCTCGAGTAATGCTAATCCTTTTCTTTTCGTGTGCTTACTTCCCCATTATGTTACCCAGGTTTTAAAGTCACCCGCATTAACAACAGGGTTTCGCAATCAGGCATCAGCAATCAATCGGTTCAAGTATAGTGTTTAACTTCTTCTATTGTGGCACTAGGTAGTGCATAGTAGCTGTAGATATGTAAACCTTCTAATTGCGCTCGCACAAATCCCACGTTGGGAATATAGGCCCTTTCCTGCATGATCCATTAGTCACAGGCCCATATTGCATTGTTTCCTATTGCGTCAGTTACCCTTTATTTTTGTATTGGTCGCCCAGAATAGTGACATCAACTCTAGCTTCGCGCACGGATTGGACTAATACGTCCTGTGCGACCTCACACTTGTTTAGGTTTAACCTCCATCTTTGTTGTGATCTCATCAATGTCTACAGACATGGCTGCTCTTCGTTCGTTTTGCCCGACTGACTGCATTATGCTGGCAATGTCAGGTTCGCCTTATTCCAGTTTTCTTCAGATCAACGCATATACTGTGCGAGGATTCTTCCTTTAAAGTAGTTGGCTATTATCCGGATAACGTACTCTGGATGCATGTCGTTTAAACCACGCATATTTATACCCCAGTTAGCAGTTAGTTTTTGACGTCTAGAGTGATAACAGCACAATACTGTTTCTCGCCGCCTCGCCGCCTTTCACCCGCTAAAGCCTCATGCGCTATGTTACATACTAAGCAAATTGCATCAATGGTAAATCGTTGTTTCCTAAAGCCGAACTGCCGTTCAGAGAGACCACTGTCACCTTCAGAGTATTACTCAAGCCGGTTGCAAATTACCTTTCAAATACTTTTCCTGCTGTGTCAAACATGGACAGCGTCCAATAGGACGATTTCGTCTCCGGTAGTTTGTCACCTTTTGGGATTAGTACCAGTCGTTGACGTTTCCATTTTTTTTTTAACGTGTCAACAATCTGGCTCCAACGGTTTCGATCACGAGCCAGATCTTCATACAGTGGCAAGCAACCTGAAGATGCCAGATCGCTCTCTACGCCGTGGAGCCATCGTCGCTGGCAGCGACCTCTTCGCCTACCGAAAAGCGGTTCTTCCTTAAGCGGGGGGTCATTGTTATTTAGGCGGTATCCGATTTTTTTGTTTTTGTTGACATTTTAAACTGTTATTGTTTTTTACGAATGCGGGTCGTCAGCCCAGCGATCCTACCAGATTTAGTCGCCTCCTACGACAAGCTCTGGATACTGTGGTTGTATTCTATGGATGTCATGTTTCGTTCGAAATATGTACGAAACATGGTTGCCCCCACCCACAGGGCACTGTTTCCATTATTCTGGAAATATACCTTGCTTCAGACATCCATCATAAATAACCCTGAATATTTCCGGGTGTTTGTTTATTGCACTCTTAATCATTATGTTTGGAACACTATCCAACCCAGGCGAGTTATTTGTAGTTATTCTTGATGCTGCTCAGAGGACCTCATCAACAGTGACCGCAGGAATATTTTTGTCGTCAACTTACATCACGCTAGTAGATAATTTCCGGGCATACTGGTGCAACTGCTTGTATCCCCTTGGCTCTAGTTAACACAATCCTATATGCACTGCCCCATGGGTTGTTCTGTACTTCATCTCTGAGTTGATTAAACGATTGGGCTCATGCTACTTTCTTTACGCTTTCATTTGAATTCACTGTGAATCTGTTCATAATTCGTGTGATTTTTTCGACGAGTACATTTCCGGCGGAATTTGAAACAGTCTTTCCGCAGGTTAGCATTATCTTCATTCCACCAGATTATCGGGGTCGTCCATTCCCTTTCCCTATGCGTGGCATTGTTGCATCACAGACCAATGTAAGATATTTCACAAGCTGCTCTGCCCTATCCACTGCATCTGTTTTTAGAGCTTCGATATTATCTACCATGAAGTCCAGCATTTCCATGTCCAGCTCTTTCACTCTCCAGCATTTTTCCTGAGCTTTCCACCTCGCTTGACTTAGGTGGAATCTAATCAGCATTTGGGTTCAATATAGATAAACGCTCGATGATCGCTGACATCAGCCACGTTCTAGTGCATTACTCTAGAAAGGGCCCCGCTCGCAAATGTTATGTCCACTTTTGAGTCACATCCTCCTTTGGAGAATGTATCCCCATTTCCATAATTAAGAAGCATTAGATCCAGCCTTGCGAGTACCTCTAATACTGACATTCCTTTTGAGGTGGAAGTTCCTCAAGCTCTTGCAGATGTGCACTTGGTGGAATATAGTAGCAGCTGTAAAAATGAATTACCTTAATTTTGGCATAAGCAAACCCTTCGGCCTTAATGAAGATTTGGGTCGAACGAGTGGAAAGACTGATGAGTGCTGTTTGGGTGCCGTATCGCGTTGGTCTTAGGTATTTGAATGCACTGCTATTCAGAGCCAATTGTTGTGAATTGGTCTTGAATTGCAGTACAAATATCTTCCCGTGTGGTTACTTCATCAATATCACGACATGCATTCAAGATGTTTTGGCTGACATTTCTGACGTTCGCTAAGTTAGCAAGATATTGTTTAGCGTGTTGCCGAAACTTGCCGCACACTTCCCCATTACCTCTATTTAGCTCGAGTAGCAGTTCGCCTTTTGCTGCTTTCCTGATTTTTTTGACTCTTTCCATAAGTTCATTCAACTCCGAATTAGCTTTCATTTCTTAAGGATGTCAGCATACGAATCACAACTAGTTTCCATCACCGTTTAGTGGATTGTACTTCCAGTGGTAGGACCTTTTTTTTCTTCTTACCCTTCTTTTCTCTGGACTGTTTGCCAACCCTCAACATTTGATGTCTGAGGAACTTCGTTAGTTTCAATAATTGTGCGGGTTCGCCTGAACATCATTTCTTTCGGTCGGTTTGGCTTTTTCCAACATGCGCCTCATTTTCTACAAGTTTATAGAGATTTTTAATGCTTTACATTGCATCCCTCATTGACTGGTGTTTGGAACGCCGTTTTCCTTTTTTGCGTCCCTATATAGGTATTCTTCCTTTCGTTGTCACACTAATGTTTGTGCGATTGCATTGTTCTGCGGTACGGTTGTTCCATTACGGTTTGTACTCCTTCCAAAGGGACAATTATTATGATACCCCCGCTTGTACTGCCGTCTAGGGCGCCTTTCCTCAGGTCAGTAAGCGCGTTATTCCTCATTGCAGCTACGCTTGTCTCGGTCACTTGATCCTTGGCAATGACTCAACAATTCCACCCGTACGCAGGTTTCCGACTTACTGCACCGTGAAACTTTCTTTCTTTTTACCTTGCATGATAGTGTTTTTGATCGAGGTATCATTTCCCTAGTATTTTATACTTTCTGCTAGGTAGAAAAGGATTCAGCCGCTTCTAACATGAGGAACAGACGCTGTTTGAAGCAGTTTTGGTTCACGAGTGATATTTTTTTCCCACTTACCCACCGGAGAACCGGTGAGGGCTTCTCCCTATCCGCCACCTGGGGATATGCACGATGAGAGACTTGCAACTCCCACCGCGTGTGTATATGTTTTCTTATGTAAAATAAAAGTTTCCTATAATTTGAAAATTTCACTATTTACGACCTTTTTCATCCCATCGATTACGATACATTCGATACTAAATAATCTATTAGGCTGTAGATCGCCATGAATATCCTTTACAATGAACCTATCTCGATATAAAACTTCGAGGGTTCTAATTTCACTACTAGTAGACATTGTTCCATCACCAAGTCACTTGCAACCAATTGTAAAAAGAAAAAAAGATAGAAAGGGTGAATGTTTTGTTCTTTTAATTCGCTAGGCCAGTTTGGATCTGATGATGCACCATTGAATGACAATGTGATCGAAAAGATTAAGATGGATTTACCGACCTTGATGTTCGTACTGTGTGATTCGTATGTGTAATGAAGTGTATAATCGTGTCGCACCAAAAGAAACTGAACACTAATTGTTTATCGGATTTAACACGCCAGCTTGTTTATAAGCCGGTGCTTTAGAAAATAAACAATTGATACAACGTTTAATGCATTTATCGACTTTTGCTCTCATAACAGGAAAATAATATTTTTCTTTTAGTTTGTCAAGGGTATTATCTATACTCATGTGCGAAATATTGACAAAGCGTCGGCTACTCTATTGATAGACTCTACTTTATACTCTACTTTATACTCGAAATCCATTAACTTAACTAACCATCTAGCAATTCTAACATTTAGATCAGTTTAGACTAATACAATCCGTACGAATTATAAAGATTATTCCTAGTAAATACCCGCGAAATTTGTCAAGCGTGTTAACAATTTTGAGTACTTCGAGTTCTATACTATGGTATTTTGACTATATCGACTTTCCTACTATAAAATGCAATAGGATGCATTTTCCTGCCTGTCTTCAACTAAAGAAGTACGGTTCCAAATCCAAGAGAACTATGGAGCTCCGTTAAAGATTTTGTGTTTGTTTTTGGAATACAGACCCATGAGTGGTCGTGCTATTAAAGCGAAATGACTAACGAACCGCCTAAAATAACTTGCTAAGTCTAAGAAGCCTCTAACACCTCTAACATCTACCAGTGTTGGATCACTTATCTCATACCCTAAGTAAGGAATGGAGCAAACAATAACAAAAATTACTTTGTACGTCGTGCGCGCAAATGTGATGGCGGAAGATACTTTTACAATTTTATTATTTGACTTCGCCAAAAGTCATCACAACAAAATAACTGGTTTTATTTTTCAATGAACGTGAGTTCATATCCCACTGCTAAAAATGTTCTCGTTGGCCCAATTTCTTATTCAAAGATAAATAATAATGCACTAATCTTGATGCGATCCGTTTCAATTTCTATGTGTTTCTCTACTCATATTAACTGTAATTAAATTCCTAAACTCTACATAACCAACTTCATTGGTTCCACTTTTCAACGCTAGGTGGTAATAGTTTAATTCAAATTCAGTACAAAAAATATAGTTTCACTATACGATTCTATCTTTAACTGCTATAGTAATATAGTGGAATTCTAATTTTGTTTTATAATTTTAATTTATTTTTTATTGAAATTTAAAATATCATTATCTCTAATTAATTTTGATATTTTAAATTTTTTGTCAAATATAAAATAGCTTTAAAACAGTACCAGTTTTAATTTTTCCAAATAGAGATGACTCTGTTACATTGAGTGCATCCAATCGATTTTTCGTATTGCGCATGCGTATACATCAAATTTTTTTTTATATGGTATGTATGTATTTGTGTGTATACATAATAAAAGTTCTACTGCGATATATGAATTTAATGATTTAATTGTTTTTATTAAAAAATATTAAAATGTTTCTAATTTAGGCTCTAAAAATAATATTATGGCTTTGAATACTAAGACGGTCCTGGCATTATACAATTTAATAGAACAAAACAACATACACTCTCAAAAACACTCAATCTAAATATAAATTCTTTCATTGTTTCGTGATTCTGAGAAAAATCCTAATTTTAATAGTGGAAAAATAAGAAAAACCAACTTTTGTTTCGTGGTTGTATTGGTGACAACGGTTTAAGGTTAAGGTTATATTACCTTTGGTTTAGTTAGGTTAGGTTAAGGTTTTTGTAAATATATTTCGGAAGCTCAAAAAGTGCAAAAACCAGTTTTTGAAACAATTTTCCCCTTTGAAAAACGTTAACAGTAAATTTCACTCTTCTTACTATGCTTTTGCACAGAAATCTTTAGAACTATAGAAGAATATAAAACGTTGCTATGCATGAATCACTAAACCTTATTTCCAGCGTACAATGGCATAAAAAACTTTTACTAAACGAAAATGACATATTTTTTATCCAACGCAACTTGAAAGAGCGAAATAATCAAATGAAATATTATAAGAACATAATCTAAGATTCAAATCGATACACCCTATAGTTCGGTTTTGGTACTTCGATTTCAGTGATTGGTTGATTAATTGAGTGATTTTAAAAAATCATTAACATGTTATGGTATCAATGTGAAACTTTGACGAACACCTGGAATTTTCTGTTACTAGAGCCAAACCGCCCTTAGGGATAGGCGAAGCAGGCTGTTGCCTGTAGCGCCGAATTAAGAAGGGTGCCAACAATTTTAATTAGTGTTGTTCAGAAGCTTATGTAGATGATATCTACACCAACGACAAAATTAACGAAGAAGGCCAGAGCAATGTTTAAATTAACCAACCTACATAAATAAGTGACTGTATGTAATGATTATATTGAATCTGTAAATCTTTTAGAAGAAGAGAAGGAGGCTTATGAGATAAAGCCCACCCACCACAGAATTGAATGTTTCAAATATATGGTTTGGATCCTGCAAACTGGCCAAATATTTTAACTGACAACCAATATATTATCGAACAAGGGCAAACACACATTCCAAAAATCTTTTTATTTCCTATAGATGACAGTGGTAGGCGATTTACATCCAAATATTTCAAATTAGAACTATCCAATGGAGAACGTATTATTTTTAGTTTATTCCTCATGCCATTCATTAAATCTAGTTTTAATAGATCCAGCCGATTTGAATATTGAAATGATTAATTTTTTGGGTATTTTTCTTCTACACGTATAGATTAAAGAGTGCGAAAGGAACCCCGGTTATTATAACAGTGATTCAGTCCACCGTACATCCAGATGAAATCAGCGAAGGTTTAAAACTATGAGCTTTAAAGTGAAAAGCGTGCGTAAATCTGTTTAATGGTTAAAAGTACCAACTGCCAAGAATATGGGCATCCATAAAATTACTGTAAACTTCCAGCTGTGTGTGTTATATGTGACAACCTACTTGAAACCAGCAAATTTCAGCTGAATAAAAAAAAACAAAATTCAGAAAATGTAGTTACCTAGGAGAAAATCAAACTATAGAGATTATGTAGTGTAGAAGGAGTTAAGCAACAAATGACACCACGTTAAAGAGTTGAACAACAAAATCTAAACCACATTTACAAAAGTCAAACCAGCGAAAATGAATATCTCCTAGCATCCATCCTAGAATATCTTTTGCTGAAGCTGTCATTATTTTAATTTAAACACAAGCGATGACCATGGAGTCAATGAACAAATTTATGCAGATGATGGAAACTAATGCTTCAAAACATGAATACTCTCATGCTTTTCATTAAAAACCAAAAATAAATGTAATTCAGTTAGTTGTATGGCAAGCCAATTGTATGGCTAGCGCAACAAAAACTAGAAGTACAAAACTTTCATATTGAAAACGATATTGATATTATGTTGATTTTCGAAACTCACTTTACAAATATGAATTACCTCAAGATTTCAGGATACACTCAATTAAGAGCGAACAATTTGCGTAAAACTTCAAAACTCTAGGATATAAGTTCATAACAAGAGGTGACTTGTTATGCTATAATTGTGGGAATTTATACAGAATGAAAACTTGGATCACATATCTACTGGCCTTTCAACCTACTGGCCAACTGACAGGCAAAAGTTCCCGATCTACTAGAGTTTGGTATAATGTTACGTACCCTTTTACGCAGACCAACACGCTTTTTCGTAGGATAGCTTCTTCCGGATATTGGGAGGTTCCTCGTCGCGTAAGTTTAGGGAGTACCACAAACATCGTGTTGTTTAAAAGCAAAAACCCACTGATCACTACTGTTCACTCACTTGCTTATCACATCACCACCGCACAAAAAAAAATTTAGCTTTTCATTAATAAAAATTTTTATTGACTTAATAATGAATTTAAGTGCCGACAAATTAAGTTAAAACCATCAATTTAAGAAAGACTACCCTAATGCTATATGATACATACATGTAGAATATACATATTTTGATATATAGGTAGCACAACAAAAAGAAATATATTTGGGCAAACAATTAATAAGTTACATTACTCACCTCATAAACAACCGCAGAGTACTCCTCGGATTCTTATGTGGTGCTGAAAAAAAAATGTTACCCACGTGCACACTATATATTGTTTATTAAAATTCACTATATATACCCTATATATTAGAGTTCACACAAAATATGATTTTTTTTGTTTATATTTTAAATCAACAGATAGATAATTTTAATTTCGACCACTACACCCGCTATTTTCAATGTCGTTGCTAAACGAAATTATTCTTAAGTTGGTAATCACAACAATCGTAAGATAAGGAATAACAATAATAATAATATGGCTGCTATAAGAAGCAATAATTTCACTATCTACAATTTTATACTGGATCCAGATCAGCTCTTTGAATCACGTGGGCAGATAGATGCTGGTTTCCCTGTGAGGCCTTGCCTCTAATTCTTATATTTGGCTGTGATGTGGGTATAACCGATCTAAAATTGATCCCTAAGTTATTCAAACTTTGTCTATATTCTCTAAGAACACCATTTTCCTACCGTTACAATTGCAGCACCAGAAGAATTATATATACTTTATGTAAGTGTAAATAAGTATAAATTCGACTATTCGATTATTGAACTATTGGATGATATTATATTGTATATGTTATGAATTTTTTTTTTATTTGTTCTCCAAATTACTGGTAAGTAAATTTTTCTTTATACTTAGGTGGCTATGACGGTCTCACGTTAAATGAAAGATAAAGTTTTTTTTATCGCTCTCGACTGCAATTCATGTTTATATAGAAAAATATGAGTTACGTACATACAAAAACATCAACATGTATTTCTTGTACAGCTTTAAGTACCTATGTAGCGTAAATATTGCTTATATACTTTGAATTAATGAAGAAAGTAGTATGTTTAGAGTATTACTCATCGATGAGGGTTACCAATTTTTTGTTTTTATTTTTGTTTGTTTTTGTGCAGGTAATTAATTTATGAGTACCATAAATTAATCATAAAAATATTGAATCTATTGATGTCTAGTTGATCATAAACCAGAAGTCCATAAGCAAAATAAATATTACGCCAGAGCTACCTAAACTTGCAGTCGATGGACGTAACAATAACAAAGGGAATACCTAGAACATAAGTAAAGAAAACGTGCTACGATTTGTCTTCTGATCACTCTCCGATATATATAACTTTTAACACGCAAGTTTTTAAACTAGCACCATCTCTATTCTAAACGCAAAATTTCTCCGAATATTTCACAACTTCTAATGACAAAAAGCTCAATATGCAGGTAATGGCAACTCTACAGGTCACCTACTCTTAAATCAAGGTTGAATAAAGCGATAATACACTGAAAATCGTTTTGTTATGTTAATGAACATGGAGCTTCAACATTTTATTAAAGGATTCACAGCTACTGAAGCAACGGATTTCTCATTATGGAAAACTACACGTAAGCTGAAACGACCTATACTCCAATACGGATTCCCTCCAATACGGCTCTCTGATGGAAGCTGGGCAAGAAGTAATGTATCGAAAGCAAATATATTGCTAAATACCTTAGCAAAGTGTTTAAACCTAACGAGCAAGTTAGAAATCAAGAAAGTCTAATGAATTTTGCAGATACGCCAATCAAATTGGAAAAATGGTGTCAAAAATTGCGAAAATGCTGTCAAATATACCGGACTACTTATATATTCAACGCTATAATGAAAACGGGTCACTATTCAGAAAGCTGGAAAACTTTGACTATTATCATGATTCCGAAACCTGACAAAGATGAAACAAAAGTTAGCGCATATTACCCAATCAGCTTATTACCAACTCTCTCAAAGCGGGTCGAAAAAATGCTCTTGCGAAAACTTAAACCAATTCTGAACGCGAAAAAAATCATTCCGGATCGTCAATTTGGATTTAGATAAGAACACGAAATCGAGGAACAGGTTCACAGAGTCGTTTCTGAAATCAGGAACTCCCTTCAAAAAAAAAATACTGCTCTGCAGCCCAATCTTTCGATAACATATGGCATAAAGGATTACTACATAAACTTAGATCACAATTGCCAATTAAAAGTTGTCGGTGAAACATAATACGGCATCCACAGATTTATATGATATTCATGAGGGAGTACCTCAAGACAGTGTACTGGGGTCAGTGTTGACCCTAGTGTTGTATTTGATCTATACAGCAGACTTACCAACATCAAATTGTGTGAAAGTCTCTACATACGTGGATGATACTGCAATCCTAGTTGTCGATCAAAATTCTACGATAGCAACAAGAACTGTAACACTAAATGGGAAAGCAAAATTAATGCTATTAGACCACTTCGCCCGAATTAAATTGATCTTACTGATCTGACAATGTAAGTTGCCACTACAACCAATTGTACATCAATTTTGGAACATTTAAGAAAACTATGATTTTCCCCTCGGTCGATAGAAGTAAGTACTCAGCAAACCTCAGTTGAAACTTTATAACTTTAACATTAGTTGTCGTTTTTGTGATTCGGAAGAATCTGAAATAACGGAATCAATAGAATATTTACCAATTCTGGTGTTATGCCTATCATAATCTTTAATTGTGTTCAATTTGTGTTGACAGTGTCGAAAATAAATAAACAAAGTTGTCCAACTTACCGATAAGTGCAGAGTATAGTCTCAGTTCGGAGTCTCAAATAAATCATTTTTATCTTAATGAACTGATTAACATTTAATATATTTTATTTTTGTTATTTGGTTTATCATATAATATACATAATTTATTATTAGGTGACAACAATACTTAACATAAATACAAACATACATATTTTTAATATTGAGGAACAAAATCATTTAACATTAACAAGTATAACATCATTTCTTAATTTTAACTCGCGAGCTTGAGTTTCTCAAAAAATCTTTGCAGTGCAAGAATTCGATCTCACCATTGGTTCAATTAAAATCTACGTAAAGAATAGATTCGATAAACTCTAGTACACAGCTGTGTCAGAGTCAAACAAGTGGATACGATTCAAATACATATATTATGATGTCATGTTAAGTTTTGGCCCTTTTGATACGAACATAAAAATTTTTTACAAGATGAATGAAAGCGAAAATGGGAACAGGCAAGTAGAATTTGAAATAACAACGAAACCCCGAAATCATCACAAGGCTAAAAAACTTCGAAACCGATTACATCTAATGCCCGAAGTCACTGTTTCATCAATGGAAAGACCACATCAATCGGATGGCCAAATTTGATCACCACTCGTTCTATAACATATTGTTTAAATAAACATTTTCTTAACAAATTTCACCAAGATATTCCTACGTAATTTTTGAATTTTAAATTCTCCCACAATGAGTAATCCTAATCCATCCACCAGCAATAATATTATCTGCCCATCTTCGCTAGATAATAAAACGGCCACTCCCATCAATCCACAATTAATCTCGCAAAATCGACTGAACACAGATTACTCAAATCATTGGAGACATTCCTAACCAGAGAAGGACCAACCATAATTTCAAACATACAGGACAACCTGGAGAATTAAGCTAATCAACAAAAAGAGTTATGATAATTCTTAATGGCATAGAATTTCACAATGCCTAAGTCTACACTAAGCAGACAAAAGTGGCCTAGGTACCCTAAAAACAGTATACCAACATTAATCGCTTATCCTGAACAAATTGCCATGCCAGGATAAAATGCAACAGTGCCTTATAAACATGAAACAATCCTATTTCGCAAACATTAATTTCAACCACTTAACAAAACTTCAAGTTTTTCAAAAAGCTTGATAGGCTCTACAATAATTTTAAGTCAAAACTAATCAATACAACCAAATTGGACAACCAAGAGTCCTGCAAAAATCGTATATACGACGAAACTGCTTTGGAGGAAGTATAACAATAACTCATTATTATTCTATAATAGATATATTTGGATACAAAAAGAGAAATAGACCAAATTCAGAGGTTCCACGCCTATAACAAAAAACTGTTCTTAACATTTTGTTAATATTCTTCAAGAAATATATCTACATAATTACCAAAAGTTAAACTAAATCATCATTTTAGACAAATGTACCATCCCAAAAACCAGATTCCTCGGATTAACCTTAAACTATTGAAACTTCTTAAGTAAAAACCAGTAATCTATAAATCAACTTATCAAATTAATAAAATTACTTCAAAAACTGCAGGATCACAAACATGAGACCAAGTGTTCAATCAACTGTTTTGTCTCGGATCGTCGGTTCACCAGATGCAACTGACTGGAATGCCATACTCAACAGTGAAAATTTGATAAAAACAGCAACAAGCAGCAGTATAAAATAAACACAGCTATTATCCGAAAAATCAAACAAAACAACGAGATCCGTTTAACCACTTTCTTTTATTTTAGTAAAAAATAAAGAAAATAGTGAGAGCAGTACAACTAGCCATTATAGTGATGTTCGAATCGATTCTAATCGAATCTTTTTACCCTGTTAATTAAATGGTTCGAAACATCAATTGATTCGTTTTAAAAAGATCGGGTTAAAAAGAATCAAACGAATCGATTCGTTCATTTCTGTAAAACTATCATATCGCATTTTTTCTTTTACACTATTTTGAGGATGAGAAGTAATAAATCACATTAAATATTTTTCTCATTTTAACACAAACATATAATTGTTATACTTCTAGCTTTACTCTAATTTTACTATTGTGAAAGGGAGCTAAATATAAAGTATAATTTTCTTAATTTTAATACAACATAAAGAAAAAATCACTTTTTTAACTCGTTTTTTCTATTTGTCTCGTTTTTTTCAATCGAACCGATTATTTTGAACGAATTGATCTTTTAATACGAAAAACTTTATTTAAACGAATAAATCTTTTGATCGATATGATTCTATTGAACGAATTGATTCTTTTATACGAAATGATTCTTTTGAACGAATTGATTTCGTAAAAAAATTGACATGAAATTTGGTAGTTTGAATCGTTTTAAAAGAAATAATTTTACTTATTTTTTGTTAATATTTTTTTAAATAGATAAATTATATAAATAAAATTATTTTTATTTATATTTTTATAAACTTCATATTTATTTACTTTTAATTATGTTTAGCTAGAAAATTTCTTTTATAATAATTTCCGTGATTAATAATTCCGTTTAGGAAAAAAAAGAATCAATTGATCAAAAAGATCAGGTTATCGATTTGATATCAAAAAGTATCTATTCAGTCCATCACAAGCCAACAAAGTAAGGTATAGCTAATTCAAATAAGCTATGGCCAGACGAAACCACCTATGCTAGTGAAAAACATGATAATCCTATACGTTATTTCTATACCAAATTTTATCAAACTGAGTTAAAGTAATTCAATGTAATTTTTTCCTTTTTAAAATTAAATTTTCTAGTTAACTAATAATTATATATTCATTATACAATATTTTGCAAACCACAATGACAAAAGAACCCTAGAATAACTATTAAATCCATAATAAACATTTAAGATGGATTACTGAGTTAAAAATTTAATTATTTGACTTACGACAATCAGTAGTTTTGGGTCTGGTTTAAGTTGTTCGATGAATCTGATTTGATTGCTTCATTTGGAAATTTTGTATAGTTTTACAATGCTTTCGTTTGAGCCGCACCTTGGCTGCCGATGAATTACTGGGCAAAATGTCCAAACCATAAGACGCTGACGTAGATGGTGTCGTCAATTTTATTTGGGTATTCAGTATTTTCTGTGACGGTTTGAAACGAGCTGGAATCATCTTTGGGTGTTGAAAACAATCGTTTTCACCTTCCGTTGAACTACATTTTGTTTTTGATGGTTGAACATATGTTTGTTCGCCATTTTGATTCGTTCTATCGTTCGACAAAATATTGGTCATATTGTGTTTTCGAAGCATCATTTCGGGTACAAAACCATTTTTTATCCATTTGTTTTCGTATGAGACACACAGCTGAATCATTTCGTCCAATGTTTTAATATGCGTGTTGATAAGCTTGTTGTGGAGGGCGGGACGCACATTACGTCGTATAACATCCATTAGCTCGCTCTCAGAAAGGGGTGTAGAAATATCGTACGATATGAACAACAAATCACTGTAAAATTTAAGAAATAGCTCATTTAATTGTTGCTTGCGCGCTTCGAGTTCGCGTCGAAAATCATCATCAGTTTGGTCTTTATGGAAACGTTCAATAATATTATCTCGCAATTGGGACCAAGTTGTTGTAGGATTTTCTTAAATATACATCCGGTTCCAATCCAAGGCCGCTCCTTTTAAGATATGAGACACATCGGTGACTTATTGTTCGGTTGATATTTCATTATCAATTTTCACAAAATATTCCAATTTAAAAATGAATCTCTTAATTGAACCATTTATGAGCGAATCATCAAATAATATATTCCATCTCATTGTTTTACGTAGTTGGCAAACTTGTTCTGTTTCACCACTCTCTTGGTCGAAAGATTGGGTATCAGATTTTAGTTGATTAAGTATTTGATATTGTGGTCTTTCATTAGTTTGAGTGTCTTCATCGCACGTAGCTCTTGGTATATTGTACGAGCACTGGTTCCTTATATTAGTATGATGCTCTTCTATAGGTGTTGATTGTGTCGCTGTATTAACTGTTTGACTTTCCTGATTTGAATTAGTCACAGTCGTCGACTGAATGGGATGGTAGATAAATTTGATGTAAGTAATATCAGACCTATCGATACTGAATATATGTGGTAATTCAATTGAATTGATTTCTTCGATAGAAATTTTCGTATCTTGACTAGTTGCTCGATTATGAACATCAATCAGCTTGTTGATAGTAGTCAACAATTGATCAATTTTGTCATACAAGGTCAACCTTATAAATCGAATACGGTTCAAACGTATTTTTAAATATTGTAAACGCGACGACAGCAGACTCAGATTATAGTCATCGAAAATGTCTGAATATATTTTTTGCATTCTGTAATAAATATGCCAAAGCTTTATTATCAATATCTCCAGTTCGAAAACCGGATCAAATATGGCCGCGTCATGTGGACACTTGGGTTTAAGCGCTGGATTCTCTTTTTCGATTTCAATTTGCTTCTTTAATTTTGTAAAACATTGCAATGACGAACCATTTATTGATCGTATAGAACATTCAATTTGAAATTCGTCAACGTCCAAGTGTTCGATAATCATATTTGATCTAACTATTAATCAATTATTTTAAATATTCACGAGGCACATTATTTTATGATTACACAAAATAGTTTAATTCAAAACTATAACTATGTTACTTTGAGATATGTTCAACTGTTGACTTACAAGTTTTTGACTATTGCTGACGTTGATGATGAACTGGAATCGCCTTCTGCTGTATATTTCAGTCAACAGCACTTGGATAATTGGAAAATAAGTTAAGATATTTATTCAAAGTAAAACCAAGTCGTATACACACACTATTTGCACACGACCGCCAAACTATTCACTGATAACTGAGATAGATACACTGAGATTATAGTTTGTGAATTCAACAATTTTTTTTTCAATAAAACTTTAGTGATTTACTCACTATATTTAAATACCGCTACATGATAGAAACTATCGACTAGTTCTCAATTTTCCAAACACTCAACTAATTGTGAAAACAGACAATTTACAATTTTATTTTTTATTTTTTCAACACTTCCAATATTTTTAATTTTATTTTAGATCCACCATTTACAAGACTTAGATTTGTTATGTTCTTGAGTAGATGAAATTTTTTTACATTATATTTTGTTACCTTCTTATAATTAATTGAACAGGATAACTACGAAAATTTTCTTTACTTTTTTCGTTTCGGTTTTGCGATGCTAGGGCTTCAAAAGAAGAAACAAAAAATCTTATTCTAATGTTGTTTGGTGAAATCACGATGCGTCGACAACAACTCGTGTATCCTGAAAATAAATAAAACTTAGTAGCTGATTGAAGTTGATACATAATTCCAACCCACGTATAGAGTGAATTCCTAGTGGTCGACCTTTGGTATTTGAAGAATATCACATAAAAACGAAAACAAATACTTCTACACTTAAACATCGGTTTATCCCTGTCGTTTATTCTTTCGTTCAATTTTTATCTACATACATGAGATAATGCGTACCGAGGAAAAATTCTGCGGATTAATTCAGGAGTTATATAGGTGTATATGGCTACAAAGCATGATACCAAGAAATGCCTTTGAAATACATAACCAATAAAAA
Source organism: Tipula lateralis (assembly GCA_963932295.1). Taxonomy (NCBI): domain Eukaryota; kingdom Metazoa; phylum Arthropoda; class Insecta; order Diptera; family Tipulidae; genus Tipula; species Tipula lateralis. The sequence continues at coordinate 30,422,614 of OZ010739.1, read as the reverse complement.
CATGAATTTGAGGTACACACATGTATATATATATATATATATATATATATATATATATATATATATATATATATATATATATATGTATACATATATATATATATATATATATATATATATATATATATATATATATATATATATATATATATATATATTTATATGTATATATATATATATATATATATATATATACATATATATTATTTATAAATGTATATATGTATATCAGGTTAAAATGAACCAAATATACCCCTATTGATGCATATTTGTATGAAACCAAAAGTACTGAATATGACATTTTCAATGTATTGTTTTCTCTTTCTCTTCTTTATTTTTTTAATTTTTTCTTCATTTACTAATACTAAAGAATATTTTGCATTCTTTGTAAGAATATTTAAGAGTTTTAAGTATTCTTTGAAAATGCGTATTATGTATTTGCGAAAAGAGCAAAAGGCGGGTACATAAAACTTATTTAAATGAAAACATGTGAAAAGAGCAAGAGTATAAAAAAAAATTAAATGTATTATTGTATTAGGTGAACCTTGGTGTTGAATATTATATTAAGTAGAAATATATGTATATTGATATTGTAGGTTGAAATGAAATCGAGAATAAAAATTCTTGATATATTCAGCCCTTTCGATTGACATGAATTAATTATCTGATGTGAATTGAGTGTTCGATTCACAACTCTTCACTTCAGTTAAATATTACGCAACTGAGTTATCGGAATACATATATATTTTTCTCGTGTAGTTAATTAGTTATTTAACTAATTATTATATTAGTTATTTATTTTAATTTGTTTAAAAATGGTTACAATTGTTGTTATGTTTAATAATTGTACGAAATTGAAAAATAGTTTTATTAAAAATAAATTTTCTGGCCGTAATTGGTTTTTTGGAAGAATGTAAGATTTTATTTATATTAGAAAACAAAATACATGTTTAACCCTTTTGTCTATAACGGGTCACCCGGGTGGTTTTTTAATCTTTTATCTATCGTAATTTTTTTAATTTTCAAATTTGTTTGAAATCCTTTAGGTACATCCTTGAATTGCTAAACCTTAATTGATAAAATAGAAAAAAATAAAATTATGTGATAATATATATCGCTTTTTTCGTTAAATAAAATCGATATCCTTTTAGTTTATAACGGGTCACCTGGGTGACAAACGCTACAAATAATAAAAATTCATGTATTTACATTTTTTTCAATGATAATGAGGTACAGGTATAAGTATTTCGAAACCAAACTAAATAACAAGCAACTCATATAATTTATTTTTGATTATTTTACATAATTTATAACATAAAAATTTAATTATTTATTTATTGTAACTGGGTTTGTTGCAAACACTTCACGCTTTTCTTGTGTTCCTTTTCAGTTTTTGTGGCAGACCCAGCATTTTCCCTTTATTGAAATAGGTCCACTGCTATCTCGGATTTCACTATTTGAGGCACTGCTGGTATTCTGCACCATTGGTTGTATTGGTTTGCCTAATATGCATTCAATGCCAGATTTTGTGCCAAAATGATAATAAATACGTGGTATTTCTGCTCGAGTAGAAACATGTGGTAGAGACAATTGCAACACTAAATCTTGTAAAAATTATCGTCGTATGTGTGTTTGTTTTGTGCCAACTGCATTATTTGCGTTATAAACTTTAAAAGCGGCAAGACATGCTACGTCTAGAATATTATAAAAAAATGCCACTGGCCATCGCTGTGTCCGTCGTTTGGTGGAATAATGGCTCACTAACTTATCCATATTATCAACTCCGCTTTTTGTGCTATTGGATGATCTCCGGCTTTTTCTTTTCCCCTGACACGTTTTCTGTATAATGTTGTGTTGAAAGCATTATAACACTTTTATTTTTTTTTTAACTTAATCGTAAGTTGTTGTTTAAAAGCTCAATAATTCGGATATTGCCGCAGCTTTATCTTCTTTCAATCGTGTATTCGGGTTGTCAAACCACAAAAATCTCAAAATTTCCCAAAATCGATTAATGCCCATACTGGCTCGATACAATGGATTAGAACTTGTTCGCCATAACACTTTTGTATGTTCATTTTTCGAGTGATATACCCCAGCTGTAATCAGTATACCGAGATATGCATTAAATTCTTTTGTCGTCAATAATTTCCATTCCTTTGAAGGTTTGTTTGGGTTTTTAAGGATATAATCCGCATATATAGCCTTTGCCTTTCGATTTGTCTCTTTTATTCTTATATTAGACATTACGTCACTAAAGAAACTTTTAAATGTTTCACATACTGATAACATGGTGGTCGATTTTGCAGGCCCACACCTTTGCCGAAGAATATTATGTGTAAACGTTTGCCAGTTTACACACTTACGATGCCAGATCGTACCATCTTTACCTGTCATATATCCAACTTCGGATACATCCTCATCATTGTTATATTCGTCATCACTTTCACTTTCCGGTTCATCGGCTAGTTCTATAACATTAGTGCAATCCTCATACACATCTTCAGTATCTGAAGCTTCAGCTAACCTAGTCATTGTGTTGGTTTACGGAATCCAATCATCATCCAAATCTTCAGAAACACCAACTTCTTCCTCCTCTTCAGAATCATCGATCATACTTCTCAGGTACTCTTGCTGTTCTTCATAAGACATTCTGTGAGAGAGGTATGTATGAATGAGGGTAATGAGATTAAGAAACAAAGATAAATATATTTTACCGTATAAATGTTGCGTTTGAAACTTCCTTAGTTGCCATTTTACATTGTACGTTTTTATCAAAAACGGTATTAAATTATTTCTGTTATAAAAACAAAAAACAGCAAACAATGAAAAATAACGTAACTAAAAAATTTTATATTGTTTCTACCTATATGTTTTTTTCATTATTTTCGACCTAAAAAATATTTTTTTTTCAATCCGTTAAATATTCATTCGTTGAAAATGAACGAAGTCACCCGGGTGACCCGTTATAGACTAGTGTGTGAAATTTTTATTATAGACACAACGGTTAATGTGTTTGCAAAAAATCATTTATAATAATTTTTATACATTTTACAGCCAAATTTTCGACATGGCTGAAATCCCAAACTTTAAAGTTAATAGACGTATACGACCGGAACAAAGAATATTTCACACACGTAAAACAGAGGAATCATGCTTCAGAATTAATGTCTACCCATTTACAAGCATTATATGCAATGAAGAGTTAAACAACATACACTCAAATAACAACATACATCAACCAAAGAATGCTCAGTCAAGTGAATCAATTTATTACCTACATACATAACAGTTAAAACCAATTCGGCTTGATTTTTTCGACGAAATAAATGCTATTATCGGGCATAAGAGTAGGAATGCAAGGGGTAGGTGTAAATGTGGGAGCTTCTACTTCCTAAGGAGATCTGTTAACGAGCGAACAGCAATTATAGTGACAGCGGAAATATATCTAGCTCCAAAACAATAAAACGATGAATGACCAATATTACATGGCAAAATTTGAACGGCTGGCCAAAATAGATGAGTGGGAAGAACAGTTAATAGAGATAGAAAAGGAGAAGCTTGAATTATTAAAAAAATATTAAATAAATAATAATTTGTATATAGATAGTTCAGGTAGTGGGTTTATGTTTATATTTAGTTAAAGTATTAATTCATTTATTTAAATAAATTAATTTATTACATATATTTTTCTAAATAATTAAAATAAATTATAATACATTCTGTATTTACTCGTGGTTATTCATTCTGTGTTTATTATAGATGAAATTTTAGTAAATTTTGCCAGAACTACATACCTTTTAAATGAACATCCGAAATTATCTGGATATTTTTTAAGATTCGAACATATTAATGCTCGGAGTGTTTGTAATAAATTGAATATCCTGGAACAAACTTTTATAGGCTTTGACAAAGAACCCGATATAGTTGTTATAAGTGAGAGTTGGATAGCTAAACATGAAATTGATATTTATAATCTGCCGAATTTTAATTCCTTCCACAGCACTCGTGAATCCAAAAGAGGTGGTGGTGTTTCAATATTTGTGAGATCGAGCATTCTAACTAATGAGGTTTATAATGTAACATGAATAGTTAATTGGCATATATAAACCATCGACATCAGCTGATTATCCCACGTCTGTTATACTGGGAAATCTTAATATCAATTATTTTAACCAAACTGAATTAGACTGTGTGCAACTCTTGGATTTAGTATGTTCAAATGGATTTGCTATTTTGAATAGTAATGATGAGCGATATTTTACTCGGCAATCAAATATGTACAAGTATTGATTATGCGATCACAGATTGCTTATCGCGAAGGTTATATTATAGTTTACATGATATTTATTTTTCGGACCATCGTATAATTGTTTTAGAATTTCAAACTGAGAATCACGATTATAAAGCTAGTAATAAATCAATTCAATTAAATCTCCTTAATCACAATAAAACATTTTTTTAGTATAAATGGATTCACACCAGCCACCTAAAATAAATTGATTGATCTTTCCACGGGCGCGGTTTATAATTGTACTTATAAAAGAACTTTATCGAGCAAACCATGGTTTAATTTAGACTTAACAAATTAAATGAAATCTAGGGATAAATTTTATATGTTACATAAGTAATTCCCTGTTAAGATATATTTTAAATATCAAATATCCGTTTTTCGAAAAATCGTTTTACTGAAACAAAATAATTCAAAATAATGGTAACGCTAAAAAGGATTAAAGTCTGATAAACTCACTTATTTTCAATAGAACTACCAACGTTATAAAAGAACTGTCCATGTTTAAATTTTTGGAAAGATCGTTCACATTTCGGCAGCACTGGTCTGGGGTAACTTATTACCCCCATGCCCAGACCGTGGCATATTTTTCATAACTGTGACACAGTTTATTTGAAATAGTCAAATTTCATCGTTTTTTATTATTTTGTTGTGCTAATGTAAGGGGAGCATTCATAAGTGGTTTTGGATCAATTTGCATGAATTCACTTATTATTTCGCTTGTTTTAAGAATGAGATAACTTTTAACCCCAGTATATTTTAACTATAATAATTATTATTTAAAAAAACACGTTAATTAACACGCACAAATTCTCATTCCAATTAAACAACGCGATTATGTGTACGTCAAATACCAACAAACATAAGAATAAGCTTTTTTGTAGCAAAAGTTTCTTCTTGTGAAGCCCTAGCATTGCACAACTGAAATAAAAAACGGAAAAAAAATTTCCATTGTTTTGTTAAAAAGGTATTCTGTTAACAGTCCAAAAACACAATTACTAAATGTTTTGTAAAACACATCTGAATCATAACACATTTGAGTCTAGTAAGTGGTGGATCTAAAATAAAATTAAAAATATTGGAAGTGTTGAAAAAGTAGAAAAAAAAATTTTATTAACTGTTTCGTTTTCATACCAATTTAAGGGATTGGAAAACTGAAATTGTTCGGTAGTTTCTACCGTGTAGTGGGATTTGATTAGAGTGAATAAATCACAAAATATAATCTCGGTGAATCTCAGTTGTCAGTGAATAGTTTGAAGTACGTGTGCAAATAGTGTGTGTAATTAAGTAAACTTTTAAAATTATTTTCCAACTATCTAGGTGCTATTGGCTGAACGATACAACTGAAAGGCGACTCCAGTTCATCATCAACGTCAGCAATAGATACAAACTATTTGTAAGTCAACAACATAGTAACATAGTTATAGTTTTGATTTAAGTGAAACGTATCTCTTGAACTTTAACAAATAGTTGATTACTAGTAAGATAAACCAAATATGAATATTGAACATTTGGACGTTGACGAGTTTCAAATTGAGTGTTCGATTAGATTAATCGACGGTTCGTCATTCCAATCTTTTAAGCAACTTGAAATCGAAAAAGAGAATCCAGCGCTAGCACCGAATTTCTCACATAAAGCGGCCATATTAGATCCGTTTTTCGAACTGGATATATTGATAATAAAACTTCGGCATGTTTATTACAGAATGCAAAAAATATATTCAGATATGTTCGATGACTGTTTTCTGAGTCTGCTGTCGTCGCGTTTACAATATTTAAAAATTCGATTGAATCGTATTTGATTTATTAGGACGACTTTGTATGACAAAATTGATCAATTGTTGACTACTATCGACAAGCTGATTAATGTACATAATCGAGCAACAAGTCAAGATACGAAAATTTCTATCGAAGAAATCAATTCAATTGAATTACCACATTTATTCAGCAATGATAGGTCTGATATTATTTCCAACAAATTTACCAACGATACCTTTCAGTCGATGACTGTTAGTAATTCAAATCAGGAAAGTCAAACATTTAATACTGCGACACAATCAACACCTATAGAAGATCATCATAATAATATAAGGAACCAGTGCTCGTACAATATACCAAGAGTTCCGTGCGATGAAGACACTCAAACTAATGAAAGACCACAATTTTAAATACATAATCAACGAAAATGTGATACCCAATCATTCGACCATGAGAGTGGTGAAACTGAACAAGACCGCTTCAAACGTAACATAATGGGATGGATTAAAATATTTGATGATTCGCTCATAAACAGTTCAATTGAGAGATTCATTTTTAAATTAGAGTATTTTGCGTATGATAATAAAATATCAACCGAACAATTGGTCACCGATGTGTCCTATATTTTAAAAGGGACGCCTTTGGATTGGTACCGGATGTATATTAAAGAAAATCCTTCTACTACTTGGTCCCAATTGCGAGATAATATTATTAAACGTTTCCATAAAGACCAAACTGATGATGATTTTCGACGCGAACTCTAAGCGCGTAAGCAACAGTTCCACGAACCATTCCTTATAATTTACGGTGATCTGTTGTTGATATCAAACGAATGTTCTACAAGATTTTCTGATAGCGAGCTTATGGATATAATACGACGTAATGTACGTCCCGCCCTCCACAACAAGCATATTAAAACATTGGACGAAATGATTCAGCTGTGTGTCTCATACGAAAACAAATGGACAAAAAATGGTTTTGTACCCGAAATGATGCTTCAAAAATACAATATGAATAATATTTTGTCAAACGATAGTACAAATAGAAAAGATGAGCAAACATTTGTACGACCATCAAATTGCGAAAATAGTCAATTTTACTCCGGGAATGGGAAAACGAGAGTTGAAAACGAATGTTTTCGGTACCCAAGAATGACTCCAGCTCGATTCAAACATAGAACCCCGTCACAGAGTGACAAAAATAAGACGCAACCATCTAGTTCAATCTGGTTCCAGCAGCACAAACGAATACATCGTAAAACTATAAAAAAATTCCGGATGAAGCAATGAAATCTGGTTGATCGAACATTTTAAACTAGAACCAAAACAACTGATTGTTGTCAGACAATTAATTTAATGTTTAACTCAGTAACCACATCTTAAATGTTTATTATGGATTTAATAGTTTTTTTTTATTGTGTGCACAGTAATTGCTTTGTATAATTAATATTTAAATATTAGTAAATGAGAAAACTTAATTTAAAATAGGGAAAAATTGCAAGGAACTTAATGTGGTAAAGGCTCTTAGGCCAATCAATAACAAAAAAACTAGATCAAATCTTTATAGTGCAAGAACGAAAGGTGTACGAAAATATCGGGCGAAATGGGAACTATTTGGTCATGTTTTTGAAATTTTTCTGTACGTATTTTGTTTCTATTGCAATTTTTGTTACAGTTGTTGAGCCAAGTAGCGCTTAACATCAGGCGTTAAATGTGCTTCTGCCTGCCGAGCTTGTATTCGATCTTTTTCTTCCAGCTGATTATCGAACTCAAAACTTTCACGTTTATCGTTTTGACCTTTTCATGGCTCCATACTCGGTGATATATTGTAGTTTATTTTTCTGGTTTTCACCATTCCCGTTTCGTTGACTTCGCCACAAGATGGAACATCATGTGTACCTCCTGGTGGACGCTTTAACTTTTCCGTCCTTACAGTGACGTTATTAATTTTGTTGGGTGTCCCAAACTCTTCGTTTCCGCTTCACTGTTCTTCTTTCGTTGATCTTGGCATATGACCAAACATTATGTGTTTCTCCTGCGAGACACTTACACCTTACTGTCCTAACAGCGACTTAGTTTTTTTTTTAATTTTTCCCATCATTCTTGGTGTTGGAACCTATTGTTTTCATGTTTTAAGCTTCATGTGATTATGGCCGTAGTTAGCTCCAATGCTTCCATCAGTTTTTCGTTGCTCCGCTCGGCCTTGTAAATAGGGTCTGCAAGATTTAGGTTCTCCTCTATTCTAGCAAAAAATTGAAGGGTTTCTCGATTTTCATGAAATCCTTTATGAACCTTCCATAGTATAATGTTAAACCGAGGAACTCCAGTAATTTCTGAGATAGGATATTTGTCTAAAATTGTGATTGAATTTAACTTTTGGTACTCAATTATCATCCTGTACTTCTTCTTACGCTTTCGAGTAGACTGGAGTGTCTGAATAGGTTCATATTTTACACTTAATTATGTAGATATATTTCTTGTAGTATATCAACGATAAGTTAAGAACAGTTTCTTATAACAGAGTAACGCCTCTGTATTTTTCGGTTTTCAGACGGGCAGTGCTAAGATCTATTTCTCTTTTTTGTATCAAAATATATCTATTAAAGAATAATGAGTCATTTTTATTCTTCCAACTGTGTAGTTTAATTTGTTGTCCTAACTGATATATTAAATGAATATGTTGGCTGGTGTTTTTGTTTATAATCCACAACAGCATATTTTAAGTATGGTTTGATCCATCTGTTATTTAAGTTTCTGAATATTGATGTTCTTTAAAAATTTGTTTTTATATTGAAGATGTAATTGTTTTCGAGAAAGTTCAAATATATATTCGCTTGAGTTTCAGATAGAGGACGTTTTGTACTATCTTTAAGCTGATATTTTAAGCCACTATCGTTTCGGGTGTTACTCCTTCATGAAGTTTATACACGCACTAAATTAACTCTTATTATAAAACTAGTTTAGATACTATTATTTTTTTACTTTTCGGTTATGTATTTGTTCCCGTTATACTAGCCTGTTTTGTTCATGTTTCGGTCTTTTAATTTGAAAAATTTGGTTTTATTTTTTATTGCCTACCTGTTTCAGCATTAAGTGATGTCATAAAGTTTATTACGCCTTATTTTTCATAAAGTAAATTGGGTTTATTGATTGTTTATTCGTCTAATCTATTCGTTAGCAGGTCTTTTCGTATTCTATGTGTTATAACCAAGATACGGTGAGATAGAATTTTTGCACTACATAGATTTTAAGAGAAATTCAAAATGGCGAATTAAAATTTAAGAAATGTGGTAACATTAGTTTATTTTAAATGATTTTGTTCCTCAATATCACAAATACGTATGTTAGTATTTAAGTTAATTATTGTTGTCAGTTTAACCAATAAATTATGTATTTTATATGATAAATTTAATAACGAAATAAAATATATTAAATGTAAATTAGTGTGTGTTAAAATAAAAAAGATTTTATTTGAGACTACGATCTAAGAATATACTTTGCGCCTATCGGTAAGTTGGACACCTTTGTGAATTTTTTATTTATTTTTGACACTGTCATCAATACTACACAAAATTTAACACAATCAAAGATCATGATAGGCATAGCACTTTACCAATGTTTCCATATACATTTGTCAAGCAATCTATTTTTAGACTTACTGTAACTCAGATTGTCAGATCAATAAGATCAATTAAATTAAAACGCTCGACATAACAACACATTCGAACGCCAGTTGTGAATATGAAAGTGACCAAGGACGAAATTTTTTTTTAATGCCACAACATAGGAGAGAAACCCAACAAGTAAGGTACGCCGTGTGGAATAAGATAAGATATTGGGTTTGTAATAAAACTGGTGATATACAACTGGTCGTGATTACCATCGGTTAGATTTCGAATACAACTTAAAGAAAAGAAACGAGCGACCATTTTTTCAGTCGCATGTTTGTTCTATTCTGTGATTAGGCTTCGCAAAATCGAACGAGTCTCATGAGCGAGCTAAAGTGGAGACAACTTAAAGATTAAATTTAAAGAAACGGTTGATCCAGCATGACAATTTGTATTGGATTTTGGACGAAATTGTTCGAAATTGTCAACACACTCGAAGATATTAAGGATTTGAGGATGCATCAATTATCATTAAGGCCGTGTAGGGATGCCAGCAAGGGAACGTTTAATTTCCTTAACTATGGTCTCTCGTTATTGCCGAGCTTCTATTTAGATTCAGATTTGGCCAAAATCAAGGAAACATTTTATGGTATCATATCAGATCAAATGAAAGAAGCAATCGACATAATATGGCAATGGTTGACTCAGGTAGGACTTAACCTTAACAATACAGTGATTATGCCGTTCACTAGGATGATGAAGTTGATGCTTAGGGCCCCGTGTATGGGATGGCTTTACGATTCAATTTTCTTTTTGGGATAGAATTAAAATCATCGTCCCATACATCGTATCAATCATCTTCCCATACATCGTCCAAGCTTCACATTGATACCAAACGTAAAACGATTTTGAAATGTCATGTGAATTGTTACTGTCACATCGCTCAACCAATCAACCAACCGCTGAAATTGAAGTACAAAATTCGAACCATAGGGTATATCGATTTTTATCTTAGATTATAATCTTTTATTAAATTTGATTATTTCGCTCTGAAGAGTTGCATTGAATGAAAAAGATGTCTTTTTCGCTTAGTTGAAGTTTTTTATGCCATTGTACGCTGGAAATAAGGTTTAGTGATTCATGCATAGCAACGTTTTATATTCTTCTATAATTCTAAAGATTTCTGTGCAAAGGCATAATAAGAAAAGTGAAATTTACTGTTAACGTTTTTCAAAGGGGAAACTTCGTAAACTGTTTTTTTTACACTTTTGGTGCTTCCGAAATATATACAAAAATCCTTACCAAACCTAATTTAAACCAAGGTAGCATGACCTTAACCTAAATACATTGTTTGTTTACTGATTTTTCACCACTTTAACCACAAAACGCGATTTTGTTGAATTGAATTGTATAATACTCACACTATGAACCTTTAGGAAACGAAAAAACCAAGTTATATTGACAAAGTTGTATCGATTTCTTGAGAGACTTTAGACGCGATGGTATTAGAAAAACATTATTTGTAACAGGAAGCATTACCAGCTTTGGTTTTCAAGTTGCATTATGCAATTAGTAACCTTTTTAGTCAAAAATAAATGCGATGCATTAGTTTTTTGTCCCTCTCTCTCTATATGTAGATATATATTGTGATTTGTGTTTAAATAACAAGGATCAAAAAAGGATAACATTATACCAGTGACGTAAGTATAACATTAACATATTTGAGAGGATCAAAATACAGGGTATCTGAGAAGCTTTGAAAAATGAGTAGTTTATGATGAAATTAAAAGGTCAGAAACGAGTAATTTGTTGCAAGAGTGGTGTTTGTCCCTCAAGTTTGAGATGATAGTTGATACTGCAACAATGTTTTATAGAAACGATTCATTTTAAATGTTAAGGACCTTAATTGAGTATTCACAGATCTACCACCATATTGGCTACTTATGCTTTGGATTCGAGTCCAAATACTTTTTCTGCATATATGCTTTATTTTTGAATCTGTCTTTTGAGGAAATCATAAGAAGTAGTTAGACTTTCGTTACTGATAACGTATAGATCACAATGTATGCTTGTGATTCATTTGTACCAGTGTATATTTACCATCCTTTGTAGTACATTGAAGTAACATAACTGATTTCCAAATAAATTTTTTTTACAATCTTATACAACAAAACCTTGCAGCCTAGATTTATGATAAAATATAAATCTAGCAAACTACCAAAAAAAATTTATTTCTAAGATCAAACTCTATAATTTGAGTTCTAAATTAACGCTTGTATGGCTTTTAATGTCGCCAGTTGAAGCTTAATCTATTTTCATCTAAAATAGAGTAAAATAAAAACAAAAGAATTCCATAATATAAAAACTAACAAGAAAAACCTATTGAAGATTGTAACCAAAAATAATATCCTCTAATCAAATAAATAAAAATAATTCAAAATAACTACATAATGTACAGACAGTACTGTATGCCCTAACATAATATCGCTTTTACGCTTTTCTGTTTTTTATAACTACTTTCTCACAGATTTATAATACATACATACATGTATAATGTTTTATAATACAAACATACATAGTAAGATGTATTATGGTATGTACATAAAATACATTTAACACAACTACTATACCACAGCCATAAATGTATTGAAAGAATAGACAAAAAAATAGCAGAACCGTAAGGGATTATTATATTTAATAGTTATTTTGTTAATTTAGTAACAGGCTGTTCCTGTTATTTTTTAATAACGGTTTCATAAAATCAAAACATTTGTGTATTGTGGAGGTATTCTATAGGTTTTATTTTTCGTTCGAAATATTTACGAAACTTATCAGAGATCCAAACCGCATGATTGTAATTTCATTAAGAGATTTTCTTGTAGAAACTAGTTTGGATATAAGAGATGGCAAAATATTGTATCATTGTATAGCATGGATGATTTTTGGATTTCGACTTCAGCGGTTGGAAATGTGACAGCTATATAGACAAAAATAAAAGTTTTATCAAGCGAGAGGTTTCGAATTTTCATCATATTCGGGTTCTTCTCGTTTAAAAAAAAATAAAAATCAAAAATTCTCATTTCAATTTACCCACGTCATTATGCATACGTGAAATGCCAAAGGTCGACCATAAATTCACTCAATACATGGGTTGGAATTATACATTAACTTCAATCAGCGGACTTCGTTCTATTTTCGGGGTACATGAGTGGTTGTCGACGCAACGTGATTGCATCAAGAAATTTTAACAAACATTACAATGTCCTTTGTTTACCAAATTTATAATTGAAGCCCTAGTATTGCACAACAAAAATTAAAAGAATGTAGAAAATTTTCGTTTATACCTGTTTTGTTTTATACAACCGTTATGTAAAAGGCTATTGTTTAGTGAGAGTATTAGTAGTTCAAATTTGGTGAAGAATATATCAGAACATAACTATTGGTCGAAGGTAGTGGATCGAAAACAAAATTATAAATTTTGGAAGTTTTGAAAAAATAAAATTAAAACAGTGTAGTTTTCATACTAAATTGAGTGACTGGAAAATTGAAAACTAGTCGATAATTTCTATCGTGTAGTGGTTTTTAAATACAGTGTTTTATCATATAAATCACTAGAGTTTTATTGAATTAAAAAATACTGAAGTTTCATACTATAATCTCGGTGAATGTCAGTTAGTAGTGAATAGTTTGTCGTACGCGTGAAAATTGTGGGTGTATACTAGTTTGTTTTAATTAAACCAAAAATTATAAAATTATTTTCCAACTATCCAGGTGCTATTGGCGATTCCAGTTCATCATCAAAGTCAGCAGTTGATTAAAACTATTTGTAAGTCAACATTTATACATGCGTTATAGTTTCATAGATATAGTTTTTAAGTAAATTATTTTATGCAATCACAAATTGTACGATAAATTGGAAGTGTTCAATTCTTAACGTGTGAAATAATAGTTTGATAAATCGAATATGAATATCGAAGACTTGGAAGTTGACGAGTTTCAAATTGAATGTTCGATTCGTTTAATCGACGGTTCGCTATTGGAATGTTTAGCGAAATTAAAAATGGAAATTAAAATTGAAGAAGAGTATCCACGACTTGTACCAAAATTTCCACATGACGCGGCCCTATTGAATCCATTGGACGAACTGGATATATTGGTTTTAAAGCTGCGGCATATTTATTACGGAATGCAAACAATTAGTTTGGGTATATTCGATGACTGTTATCTGAGTCGGCTGTCGTCGCGTTTACAACATTTAAAAGCTCGCGTGAACCGTATTCGATTTACTAGTGGGACTTTGTTCGACGACAAAATTGAACTATTTTTAAATACTGTTGACAAGCTGATTGCTGTAAATAATCGAGCAACAAGTCAGGATAAGAAAAATATCATTTGAATAGTTTCAGTCAATTTAATTTCCATATGTATTCAGCGGTGAAAGGTCCGGTAAATCCAACAAATTAACCAACCATTCCATTCAATCGATGACTGTGACTAATTCAAATTAGGCACGCTAAAAATTCAATACTGCGCCACAACCAAAACCTATAGAAGAAGAACATAGTTGTTATAATAACAAGTACTCGTACCATATACTAGAACTTACGTTCGATGCAGCCACTCAAAATGATGGTACACCACAGTTTTCAATACTTAATCCACGAATTAAATGGTTAAATGGAGGATTTCAAATTTAAATTCAAATACTTTGCGAATAAACTATAATATCTTCTAAACAATTGGTGGCCAATGTGTTCTATATCTTAAAAGGGAGGACTGTGGATTGGTTATGATTGTACATATATTTAAAAAATCCTACTAATGTTTGGTCTCAATCGCGATATGATATTATTAAATGTTTCCACAAAGACAAAACTGACGGTGAATTTTGGAGATAACTCAAAGCACGCAATCAACAATTCAACGAACCATCGCTCGAATTTTTTATATTCATTTCGGACAGTAAGCTGTTGGATGTATGTGCGTGCCGGCCTCCGCGGCAAGCATATTACAAAAGTGGACGAAATGGTTCAGCTGTGGGCGTCATTCGAAAACGAATGGATAAAAAATGATTTTATACCCGAAATGATGTGTCAACGATACATTATGAATACGATTTTGACGAACGATATAACGACTAGAAAATGCAGCCATCGATATGTACCACCATCAAGAAATATATGTGGTACAGATGTTATAATTAAGACGTTATGCGAAAATAGTGAATTTTATTTAGGAAATTGGAAAACGGGAATTGAAAATGACTGTTTCCGGTACCCAAAAATGACTCCAGCTCAAATCAAACACAAAATCAAACACATTTTAGTCGGAAGGTGACGAATAATATAATGATGTTGAACCAAGTAGCTCGTCCAGTAATCCATCGGCAAGCAACAACGAAAGTTTCGGAAAACTAGGAAAGACGTCCAGAAAAAGCAATCAAATTTGATTCATCAAACATTTTAAACCAAACCCTAAACTGCTGATTGTTGTCAGACAATTATTTTAATTTTTAATTTGAACATTAATTATGGATTTAATAGTTAGGCTTTTTGTTACAGCTGTGTGCACAATATTTGCATTGTATAATTAATAGTCAAATATTAGTTAATTAAATTTTAAATAGGAAAAAAATTGCAGGAAACTACTTTTACTCAGTTTAATAAAATACAATAACCTAAGAGGAACTTAATGTGAAAAAGGTTCCTAGGCCAATCAATTACAAAAAACTAGATCGAATCTTTACAATGCAAGAAAAAGTGTACGAAAAAGACTTGCGTGGTTGTAATGAAATCTTGGGCGAAATAGCATTTATTTGGTCAGTGGTGGCTCTTGCAAGTTTTGTGGTTGATTTTGTTGTTACTGTTATTGAGCATCAGTGTCAGCCAATGGGAGCCAAGTATCACTCGACAACTCTATTTAAAGGTGGTACTCCCTTCAAGCTGGTCTTCCTTCGTCTTTCTTTCAGTTGATTACCTTTTAAACTTCTTCATGGCTCTATCCCTCAGAGGTATTGTAGTTCATTTTATAGTTCATTTACTTTCACAAGACGGAACAACATGTTTTCTTCCTGTGGGTCATTTCCACCTTTTCGTACTTACAGCAAGGTTGTCAAACTTTTAATTGTAGCTAATTTGGTTGTTGTTACTGTTGTTGAGCATTAGTTCGTAACTCAGTTCGTACATCTACAGGTTTGTAGTTGTTCTGTTTAAATTAATTAATTGCTACAATTGTTCTGATTCTTTAGCCATTTGTCATATAGCACTTTCAATGTCAAGTCGTTGCCTGGTTTTTGTACTATTTGAAGGCACGATGTTATATTCGAAGCCGTTTCTAATATTGGTAGCGTCGTGTTCTTATACTTTATGGTGAAATTTGTTATTTATTGATATTTCTCGGTCATAAGGATCATTCGTTTGTCGTGTTGTATTGTTGGACTTTCTGTTTTGTTGTTCGTCTTCGTATTCTAATCTGTACAAAATTTTAGACAGTAAAATTTACGAGCCGTTCACAGTCCGGCACTGTTGTTGTTAATAAACACATTTGGTTCAGTATAGTAGACTTTAAGTGGTCGAAATTGATGTTTGGGAAAATGGGGTTTTTGCAAGCATGGCATATAAAATGATTGTTTATGAAAGTATGGATTCTGTGGTCCTATCTAATTATGAAATAATTGAGTTTGAACATTTGAGTTATTTTTTCGAGAATGAACAGTATGTTTGAAATTATTGTTGAACCTTCTCTTGTTAGCATGTCTCTAATGATTTGAGTTATGTCCAAGTATTATTTATAAGTAAAAGTTTACACAGGATGTCACTATGGGCCAATCCAGCCTGAGTGACTTGAGGAAAGAATGTAGTTCCGTCGAAGGTGGATATTTTCAACTTGGCTGGTGTGGCTGCTACCGCTGTTGCCAGAACTATTGCAGTTGGTTTCAGCTGGTTGATTTCATCACGCAAATCGCTAGGTTTGGCTTATACTTTGATTGCGACAAGTTGTTTAATTTTTCAACTTTTACCTCGACGTCAGCTAGTCTGGTATTGAATGCTTGCCAAAGGCCATCAAATTGTTTTTCAGCCCATTGAAGTTCTCCATTCAGGTGAACTGTTTTCCTTGTTGTAGCATCTCCTCATGTGGGTTTTCATTTTGCTTTTGTTGAGATTGTTGCTACTTAGCAAAAATGTTGGCTAGCTATTTCTGTTGTTGTAGCTGTAGCTGTCGTTTTTGCGACTGTTATGTGACTGTGTGTGTGGTTGTTTCTGTTGCATTTCTTACAGTTGTTGCTAAGTAGCACTTGACACCTTTAAGTACTTAACGGTGCTGCTTTCTTTTAAACTGGTCTTCAATCATCTTTCTTCCCGCTATATTTGAAATTCAAACCTGGATCTGAATTTTACCATTCCCTTTTCGTTAATTCAACCCCAAAACGGACCTTCAAGTGTTTCTCCTGGTGGACATTTCTCGGCATCCATAGCTTAATGGTTAAGAGAGATTATCATAAAACCATGGTCTCGACAACCATTTTTATAGTTGGCCAAAATATTACATGCTCCGGAAAACATTAATTCTACTGTCTAATGTATGTTACTGTGTGGTTTAATTTGTTGTCCTAATTTATATATTATATGAATATCTTGACTGGTGTTTTTATAACAATCGACAACAACATATTTTTAGAATAGTTTGGTCAGTCTGTCCTTTAGGGTTTCTGAATATTGATGTTCTTTAAAAATTTGTTTTTAATATTTAGGAGATAGAGGACTTCCTATCGGTTTTAAATTAAAACACAATTTTTGTTTATTTTTCTACTATCTTTAAAGTGATATTTGTATTATTTATTTGAACTACAATCGTTTCGGGTGTGACTCCTTCATGAAGATGATACTACTACTAAATTAGTTCTTATTATAAAACTAGTTTATATACATTTTGTTTTTTACTTTTCGATTTTGGTTTTGTTGCCGTTACACTATCCGGTTTTTATTAATATTCCGCCCCTTTTTATTCTAAAAATTCCGTTTTTTTGTTTATTTCGTACATATTATTTTGTCTGAAATGCTGTCATAAACACTATTACGCCCTATTTTGAATAAAGTTAATTGGTTTTTACCAAAATCGTTTATTGGGTACTCACCAAAAAATGATGGTACATGTATTTTTGGAATTTTTACTTGGCTGTGATTTTCATTGGTTTGTGTTCGTTAAGAGGTGTTTCAAAGCTGATGATCTAGATTTTTGCAGCGTATCTACATGTTAAGCTTTGACATACATGTGCTGCAGCTTTTCTCGAAATTAAAATCGCTTTCTTTAAGTGGATTTTAACTGAACCAAGAAATGATAAGATAACATTCTTGCACTGCAAAGATTTACTGAGCTATTCAAAATGGCGAATTAAAATTTGAGAAACGAGGTTATAATAGTTTATTTTAAATGATTTTGTTTCTCAAGATTACAAATATTTTTGTTAGTATTTATGTTAATTATTGTTGTCAGCTTAACCAATAAATTACATATGTATTTTATATGATAAATTTAATAACGATATAAAATTTATTAAATGTTAGTGTGTTAAGATAAAAAATGTTTTAATTGGGACTCCAATCTGAGAATATACTATTGGTAAGTGCTTATCGGTAAGTATATAATAGGACACTTTTGTGAACTTGTATGTTTTTTTTTTGAAACTGTCAACTGAATACTCAACAATGTTGATCAAAGTCTAATGTCATTTTATATAACATAATATTCTACAGATTCAAAACACATCCATCAGCACTTTATAACAGGAAATGCACAATTAGCAATATCATATTTCAATTGATTGTTTGATAGGACAGTATGATCAAGCGCTAGGCAAGATTCCCGGATAACACAAGCCTGGTGTACTAACATACGTTCCTACCCCACATCCGTAAAACGATAGGTAAGGGTAGGAACGTATGTTAGTAAGGAGAGATTCACCTGGTTACAGACACCTGGCAAATCGTTACTATACTACTGTTAGCAGACAATCACAATTCTATTATAATCTGCAATCCGCAATCTCCGGTCCGCAATACATATCTGAAATCACTTTCCCTAATTAAAGTTAGTACATTAATACACTGGATAAATTGGATAAAGTAATACTGATATTAATTTATCCAATTTAGTCATTGGAATCTGTAACAATATAACGATTTATTATTTGTTACAGCCAACTATATTACAATTAAACAATACATACTTTATCGTCCCAGAGCAGCACTACTTATACTTTGCTAAACTGGAACTTTAATTTTGCTTTTCCACCTGTAATTTCATAAATCTTTATTTATATTCTGGCTGCGCATACCATTTGATAAACAAATAAAACTGATTGTTTATCCAATAAAATCCTTTTAAGATTTAAAATAATTTTTAATTGAAATGATTCGCTAGTAACATGCATCAATATGTGTAACTACTGAATAGACCTATATGTATCTGATCTACTAAACCACCACCTTGATTAATTTCCAATCTTGTCGTATGTTTATTATCTCTCCAATGTCATAATTTAAATGGGATCTTAAGTTTATTAATATTAAACCTTTGAAAATATACGAAACATAGTATTAAATCTAGGGTTGCAATATCGTATCCACTCTAACGACATATATACACATATACACACTCAAATAAATAAATAAATAAATATATATATATATATATATATATATATATATATATATATATATATATATATATATATATATATATATATATATATATATATATATAAAATTTGAGGGATTTAAAAAACATTTCATAATGGTTGACTTCGAAACTTCCCACCAAGCCACTGTTAGTAGTTCACAACCTCCTTTTATATTGAGTTTTGTGTCACTCAATAAATTTAGAAGTTATTTTTGAACTAACTTTTGGCGAAACTGCTTGGATGATTCCTAGGTCAAAAGGTTGAAAAACAGCAGCTGTGCAGTGAGATGGAAAATATTTAGTATTTATATTTGTTAACTGATAGTTAAAATAATGAGCCGCACAGTTTTCTATGAGCAGCAAAATTTTATGATTATTTTTTCTCATTTTTTTGTCAAGTTCAACAAGGCAATCGTTTAATTATTTGTGTTATCCAAGTTCTTTTATCGGCACGGTATTTACAGGGCAATGATTGGATATTTATATTTTTTAAACATGTTGGTTTCGATTTTCCAATTACTTGTGGTTTCAATTTTTTTGTCCCGGAGGCGTTGCAACAGAACAATGCGGTAATTCGCTGCTTGGATTTTGTTCCACCTTTACAAGAATCACCTTGTACTGTGAGAGTGTTATCAGGTAGAAGTTGATAAAATACTCCTGTTTCATTCGTGCTAAAAAATATCTCTCTTAAAAAAGTACACATGATATTCATATTGCTTAACATAAAAGTCAATTTGTATTTACCTGAGCGCCACTTGTTCACTCTATCTAATGGTACACTAAGGATCTTAGAAAAACAAACCAATCTCCAAAAAAAATCTGAACATTATCATGGCTTAATAATATGGACAATTCTAAACCCTCTTCACAAATTAGAGGATCATTGAAAGAAATATTTCTTAATCGCACTTCTTGAAATTTCTTTAATACAGCCTTATCAACGCTTCAAATTTAACAGCTCTTGTTTTCATTCTTTTTCACTTCTTCAACTAAATAGGCTATATTTAAGATCTCATTGACTATCTCGTATCTGTATCCGTTTAAGAGCTATGGCGTTTTAAAGTTAAAAAAATAAAAAAAAAATGATATTTTTTTCATAAATTTGAGTTTTTCTCAAAAAAATGCCCTAATAAATTTTTTTTTTACTTAATTTTAATCCGCTATGATCTCCTCTACAATCTCCCAATACATTATTTGTACCCATGTGTTATAGTTTTTTACTTATGAGACGAAGAATGAAAACACGACACACAAATATTTTCTGTTAAAAGATAATGGTAGTGTAAAAATTGTAACAATTTTTTTTCGTTAGTAAAATAAGAGGCGACGATTAGCAACTCATTTTAACATTTTTGTGAGAAAAACTCAAATTTATGAAAAAAAATATCATTTTTTTTTATTTTTTTAACTTTAAAACACCATAGCTCTTAAATGGATACAGATGCGAGATAGCCAATGAGATCTTAAATATAGCCTATTTAGTTGTCCGTCAAATGAGACTTTGTAAGTTGCTGTCCGATAAAAATTTTGTAAGTTACAGCTTAATATCCGCTTGTACTTTTTTTCCGAACCAAATTTTTTAAACGCGCTGTATCTCAAAGAATATCAAAAATTGACCCCCCCCTGCCATACGATTTTTTTCATGAAATGAACCAAGGAATCAGCCCGTAACGGATCAGCATCCCAATCGGGGACACCCTCTATATGTATATATATATATATATATATATATATATATATATATATATATATATATATATATATATATATATATATATATATATATATATATATATATATATATATATATATATATATATATATATATATACTTAATACTCATCCTTTCAACTTATTGGACCTTGCAGATTCCAAATAATATTATTGTCCACCGATCGTATTTCCATGAATAAAAGTCAATAAGATTCGGCCCTTTCTAGTTAACGCCTTTATATGGTAGATGCGAAAGCAAACCTAGACAATTCGTTGTGTGCGTCTATTTTTCGAAAAAAAACTTAAGTAGTGTAAGTGAGAAACGAGTAATTTTGAATTTTTTTTTTATGGACTATTTTGTTTATCAATACACTCTAAGGTTGATATTTTGATTTGATTTGATTGTACACGTTTAAAATAAGCAGTTTTGTGTAAACACACATACACTTGCGACGGCTTTGATGTCCTTACCTAAATACCTACACTAATGTTATATATCCCATAAAATAAATATAATAATTACACATTAGTTACCTTACAAAAAATACCTAACAAATCCATTTAATTGTTGCTCACAGTTTCCTTTGTATTTCTCATGTCATAGATATGGTTTTTCTATTTTTAGCTAAGAAACAAACCCCTCGAAATGAATTAGCTCACATTCCAATATCATAAAAATAATTTTAAGCTTTAAATACAGAATTGTAACTAAATATTTTAACCGCCATAGCATGTATGTACATGGGTCAATAAGTTTCATGAAAATCGGAGAGATAGAAAGTTTCGCCCAAAAAAAAAAGAAAAGGCTCCTGAATGATTGATTTTATAGTTGATATCGGTAAACACATTCACTCTAACACAGAAATAGCCAAGAGAATAGTCTCACCGATTTTGTCTCGAATAGAGAATAGTCTCACCGATTTTGTTTCGTAAATATTGACAGTTGCAGCATGATAGAAAATAAATTCCCAACTTCTCTCCGCCACTTTTCAAAAGATTCCAAATATCTATATGCGTAATCTTACGTCAATGCGTAATCTTCCGTCAATGCGTAATCTTCCATCAATTGGTATTTCTTGATGAGAATGAGTGAGTTATCAGAAGAACCGATTTATACCAGAACTTGCTGCAACGCTCGATTCTATTCACACTCACTTGGCAGCTTTATACTCAAGAAGGCCAAAAGGGTGTTAATTGACCCAACGCCTGTTCTAAAAACTTAAGAGTGAATTAGCTTACATAACGTTGTTAGCACATCCGGTAAATAACGCAAGATTCAGCCATTGGAGCTGTTTTGCAACAGATTGTTCTGCAACAAAATTCTACATTCGATCGGGAATTAGTTTTAATATATCTATGAGTCAGATACTTTAGATATTTTGTTAAAAATTGGGATTTCACCATTTATAACAACCACTTATAACACCATTTATACCAACAATTTATTATAGACATTGAGGTGGCACACGCGCTATCTCGCACCACAGATAGCGAAACAAAACTGCTTGTAGCAATTCTTTTTAGAATTTTAAATATGAATTTGGAAAGATTTATCGATTCACGAATCGCTTATTTACGCAATAGGTCGGGAAATCCACACATTGCATAGCTCAACCCCAGCCACTTTCAGTAATGCCAGGTAAGATGGATCGGCCCATGAATTCTGCACTCCAACTTGGCTTGGCCATAATACGGATCAACTCTAGTAAATTTAACAGTACACTATTGAAACGAAAGGAGTGCGGCCTTATACAGTAGGCTGTTGCAAGGGCAGATGATACTGCAGAAAAGGCGATATCTGGTTCAAGGTGGTTGCGTGGCAGCAACACATACTATGCAATGTAGCATTTGACGAGAAAAATGCCTTCAATACCGCTTATTGGAATTGTTTGTATTCAACTATAACAAGAAGACTCAGAAGTCTTAAATCGATGTCAGGACGAAAACATGTGTGATAACTGGTGCAGTTCAATAATGATCCGCGTAAGTCCTACGATTTGGAATGGAATGAAACTGAAGTGGTGGGCTTAGCCAATGACTTCACTATAGTGGTAGTCGTAAAATATACATTCAACAATGTTTAACTTCTGCTGGCTTGGAGTTAGTAAACCATAAGACAAAAGCAATCCTAATCATATACAATGAAACTTTGGACAGCATGATGTTCGATACCCAAAACATAGTCACCCAACAGATCATTAGGTACCTAGGAATAAAATGGATGCATAGACTGCCATATAAGACAATATTTCATAACCTCCAATAAAAAACAAGCAAAATAATCGAGGTTTTGTCACGGATCGTGCCAAATACGAGAGGAGCTCGACAAAGCAGAACCTGGTGTATGATAAGGATAAGAAATACAAGTTTCCAGTTACAACTTTATATTCTTCTGGGATGGAGATGCTTCAATTTCACCCGATATTTCATTTTCCTACAATTTCTTCGTGCACTGTAAAGATTCGAGCTATTTTTTTTTGTAATTTATTGGCCTAGGGGCCCTTACCACATTTAAGTTCCTTTAAGGTTATAGTATTTTATCAAACTGGGCTAAAAAAGTTTCCTGTTAATTTTCCCAATTAAAATTCAATTTTCTAATTAACTTTTATTCAAATATTAATTATACAATACAAATATTGAGCAAACAACAATGACAAAACAGCCCAGTAATATATGGTTACTGAGCTAAAAAATAAATTAATGTTCAACTCTGATATGATGGGTTTTTTTGTAATATTTCATAGATTTACGATTCTTTGGTTTGGACTTCATCTCACATCGAAGGGTGCGTGTCGTTTTACTATTTTCCGAATACAATTTACAATTCTTGCAATTCGGTTTAGGTTTGCCAGATGCGCGACAACCAAAACAAGGGTTGCGTGTTATCGGTATCAAACAACTTTTAAAACGATGATCGGCCCCAGAACAATTCCAACTTTTGATCGGTGTTTTTGGCGATTGATGGTCGTTACTTGTTGATGGTAGTTCAAATCGTTCATTGCCTAATGTGGTCTGTCTATCGTTCGACGAAATATCATTTGTCATTTTTCTTTCGGGTACATAATGTAGTTTGTTCCATAAATTGTCGTATATAACAGATGCCCGAACCATTTCTCCCAATGTTGAAAAGTGTTTGCCGCGAAGCTGTTTTTGAAGCCCGAGATGCATATTACGTCGTACTATATCCATGAGATCGGTTTCGGTAATGATTACTGAATATTCCACCGATATGAACAACATATCGCAGTAAAATGCACTGAAGGGTTCCGTGAACTGTTGCATCCGTTCTTCGAGCGCGCGTCGAAAATCATTATCAGTTTTGTGTTTGTGGAAACGCTTAATAATATTATCTCGCAATTGTGACCAAGTAGTAGTGAGATTTTTTTTCAAATACGACCGATACCAATCCGAGGGCACCCGTTTTAAGATATAGGACAGCTCGATGATCAATTGTTCAGGTGATATATTATTTTCTCGCGCTAAGAATTCCAATTTATATATGAATCTCTTGATTGAACGATTTATGGGCGAATTATCAAATATCATATTCCATTCAAATAGGTTACGGTTGAAATTGTCTTGTCCAGTTTCAGATATTCCGATGTAAGATAATCGTGATCTAAGTATTGTAACCAGGGTTTCACTAGTTTGATTGGCTTGATCATCCATTCCTAGAAGTTTTGCAATGGAATGGTTGGACAATTTCCTGACGGAAATTTTGTTCAATAAATGGAGAAATTCAATTGAATTAATTTCTTTGAGTGAAATGTTCTTATTAATCTCTCCAATTATTGTTCGATTGTTTATATCAATCAGCTTTTCGATTGTATTCATCATTAAATCAACTTTTTCAAACGATGACCAACTTATATATCGTAGACGGATCACACGACTTTTTAAATGATGTAAGCGCAACAACAGGATATCCAGATACAAGTCATCGAACACACCTGAATATATTATTTGCATTTCGTTATGCATATGTCGAAGCTTTGTTATCAATAAATCCAGTTCACCCGTCGGATTCAGGTTGGTCGCGTTATGTGGTATATTCGGTGCAAGCACTGGTTGCTCTTTTTCGATTTCAAGTTTTTTCTCTAATTCTGTTAAACATTTCCATGACGAACCGTCGATCGCACGAACGGAACACTCAATTTTAAATTCTTCAGCGTCCAAATGTTCGATATTCATATTTGATTTATCAAACTATTATGAAAAATTCGCGGAACTCAATTAGAATCAAACACTGGAAGTATAATTTATGATTTATAATTTAATTCAAAACTATAACAATGTAACTATCAGTTGGATGTATAAATGTTGACTTACAATTATTTTATAACTATGCTGACGTTGTTGATGAACTAGAATCGCCTTCCGTTGTATCGGAAAATAATTGGGAAATAATTTTATAATTTTGTTTTAAAATAAAACCAAACTAGTATACACACTGTTCGCACACGTACGCCAAACTATTCCCTGATAACTGAAATTCACTAAGATTATAGTTTCTGAGTTCAACAATTTTTTTTTTTTTAACAAAACTTGAGTGATTTATTCACTATATTTAAAAACCACTACACGATAGAAACTATCGACTAGTTTTCCAATTTTCCAAACACTCAACTAATTGTGAAAACTAAACAGACAATTTACAATTTTTTTTTTCAACACTTCCAATATTTTTAATTTTATTTTAGATCCACCATTTACAAGACTCAGATGTGTTATGTTCTCGATTTCACAAAAAATATTTTTTCTTAATATTTTGTTGTTGTTTTTTAATGCCTGTAGACAGAATACCTTCAATACCATTGAACAGAATAACTACGAAAATTTTCTTAATTTTTTTGATTTCAGTTCTGCAATGAAAAAAGTAAAGAAAATTTTCATAGCTATCCTGTCGTTTGTTATCGGGTTTCAAAAGTAGAAAGAACTTCAAAACTTTTATTTATGATTGTTAATTTACTGTTTTATAACCAACGAGACAAAACCGAGCGAGAAGAAACCGAATATGATGAAAAATTGTGTGGAACGGGACTAAAAATTTCAACCATGATGAAATAACTCGACATTTTCGAGTATTTTCTATTCTTCTATATAGTTGTTACACAAATCCTTGACTGGCATACGTCGCAACTATAAGTCCTGGTTCAAGTTATTCAATGGAACAATATTTGCCATCAGTCACATATCAGAAATTGACTTGAACAAATCCTTAACAGTTTTCCAAAGACGTTCCTTTTTATTGCACTGTGGAATCAGCATATCATTGGCGTCAATGGTCAGCAGGAGATAAGATAAGATCGTGATGAAGCTGTTAAAAAATGGAAGGAAGCTTAACTCATTTCGGGATGGTCTACTTAAAGCCCAAAATTGATAGGACGCAATAGAGGTATTTCCTATAAACTGACGGGGACAATCATCCAAATCGAAGTCAAAACCTTAATTAGGTTCATAAAAAACTACATGCGAACCATTATTGACACAAGGGGAGGCAGTATCAGAGCCATCTAGATAATGTTATCTTAAGAGGGTGCGAAGTGTTGTTATGAACAAATGACACCGCACTGCGTAGAACATAAAACCAGTTTTTTTTAAATACAAAGCTATATCTGTGAGATACATACTCTGCGCAGATGGAGAGTCCTTTCTCGATTACTTGTGGGATGTAATTATGGATTACAAAAACAAAGCTTTAGAGGAACGCAATAGGGCAGTCGAGTAGGTGAAGTTGGAGGTAGTTCCAGCTTCTAAAGAATCGAACAATGGTGCCCGGCAATATGTTTACAAAAAATGCACAACCATCGGGGGTGCAAGTGGTTGAAAGCTCTTCAATTAGCAATAAGATTTCGAGATACTTAAATCAGCGGCAGATACTAAAATTAAAGATTTCAATGACAAAGTTTCTTCTTTCTTTGAATAAAAAACAAGTCGGATAACACAAGCCACTTGTCAACCGGCATGAGAGCCCTGATTCAGAAGCAATTCCGAAACTGAGCTTGTCGAGGATTTTGATAAGAGATCCGTTTTGAGGGTTGTGGTCTGTATACCGACATGTTAAGAATGCGGTGTCCAAGCGACAGAACTCTGAAGTTGGTCTTCAAAGATGTTCCCAAACTTCGTCCCTAGGAGGGAGCTGAACTGAAGTGTATCCTTTCTGCGACCTACCCTTGTCTGCAAGGAGTTCAGTTTTTGTACCGAGCTCAATGCTAGAAACCTTGATACTCTGGAGGGACTAAAACATCAAAGCCCGAAACTCAAACAAATCGAGTATCTTCGGTTGGAAGCTTGAACAGAAAGGCATATTTCTATATGGTCTTCTAATGAATTCCAAGACATCTGGTGCATCAATGAATGAATGTATTTCCTTTGCAAAGAGTGCTGCTCTGAAAATTGCAGTAATTTGAATCTGAAAGACAATAGCATACCTACTAAAGAGAATATATAATTTGATCCGAGAATTTAGTATGTATAACTCGGTTCCAGCCATCATATCGTCACCGGTGAGGAAGGATGGGCTGTTGTAGTCCCATATGAGCTTTTCGGTAACAATTACTCAAAATAAATTCTCGAAGATGTTTTTAGTCACCATGGTGTCCGAGTACGTGTGGACGTATACCGACACATCTCTCTCCAAATTTGACGGTGCTCAAATGGACCAAATAGATTGATATTGCCTTGTTAGAGAGTTGCAGTTTGCAAATCTTCTAATCCAAAGATCAATGGACATATTCAAAACTTTTGTTATAACGAGCATAGATGCGTAAAATATGTAGGGAAACACCGCTAAATGTACGGCTAAATGGAGCATAAATACCCAAAACCATAAAGTAGTGGTAGCCGCAATATATCGTCCACTTAGATATAACATAAATAGAATGCTTACTTACTCATTCAAGTAGCTAGGTGAAAAAGTCAATTTGAACATTTAACCCCCGGTGACTACAACGCTAAACTTAAGGATTAGGGATCAAGACTTAATGACTCCGTTTTAAACTTTAATACCTTAACCAGGTCAGCCATCAAGTGAATTAACCTCATACAGGCCATTATCACTTTATCCAATTATGTCAAAACTCTTTGAGAGACTTATTAAATTGAATTAACCCTGAGATTGAAAAGTCATGAGCCGTTTCGTCCCATCAGTTTGGATTTAGAGCGAAATACTCCACAGTCTACAATCGATCAAGTTCATAGAATAACAGATTTATAAAAAAAAATCCTAAGAGGAAAAAAAAGTTTCGTTCAGCATATTTCTGGACATAGCGCAGGCATTTGACGATGTCTGGCTATAGATAGTTCAATAATTAAATTAGAGAAAACTCTGCCACTTGAGTATTGCGAACGGTTAAAGTCATATATACAAGTTTCTCCTTGAAAGGGAGAAACTTAAGAGTTAAACATGAAGGAATTCACTCCAGCATCCACTAATAGATCAATAGAACCACTACCTGTGACTCCTGTGCCATATGCAAAATCAAAGTGGGAAGTATACTCTTAGCTATCCATTGATAATAAACTTATGATTTATAACCCGGTGTTCAAGCCTGTCTGGACATATGGTATTCGCCTATGGACATGCGCCAAAACCAGCAATCAACACAATACTTCAATGGTTTTAAAATAAACTTCTCAAATAGAAAGTGTTTTGGTATATTCCTAATAGTGACAATTACAGAGATGTCGGAATTGACACAATCACGGAGGAAATAATGAAATGGGCTCAAAAATATCACGAGAGGTTCCATCATCACCCTAACATTGAAGTTGTAAAACTACTTTATCAAGAAAGAAACGCTGTTAGTCAAAAATGACTAGTTACTTTGTAAAAAATTTTATTGTTATAAAAAAATTTAAAGAAAATCAATAAAGATAAAAGTAGTATATGTGACCTGATGGGATCAGAAGCGGTCAGAATTGCATCTGACGTCCACTTCAAAATAATCTTGAATGTTATAAATCATGCTTTTAAGAATGGAGAATTTCCGTGCATATAGAAAATAGCGTGTTACTTAAAAAGGAGGGAAAGACGGATGGATTGCTTGGTCATATAGAGCACTCTGCCTGTTGGATATCTTTGGGACACTATATATTATTACTTACTGTGTCACAGACACAGTGATTCTAATTGCAGAGAATCAGTTCGGTTTTCGAGCGCGGTGTTCTACTGTAGATGCTATAGCGGAAGTCATGAGGTTTGTCGATAAAGAAGCTGACGGATATTACCCTAGATGTATGGAATGCATTCAATAGCGCAGATTGGAAGTTAGTCCAGCAAAGGTTTGAGGAATGTCAAGTGAGCCTAGTCGTAGAAAGATTTTTTAGAGCTATCTGAGTGAACCAGGAATCATTGTAGAATCAACGGGCGTAGCTACTCAAATGGGCGTTATGAGTGGTGTATCAGAACGCTCGATTTTATTATCACTGCTCTGAAATATTCTTTGTGACGGTGGTCTCAGAATTCCGTTTCCCGAAGACTCCAAGTTAGTGGGATATGCCGATGACCTGGCATTTATTGTACCGGCGAGATATAAACAACAGCAACTTGTAGAGCGAGTAGAAGCCGCGGTTGAAGTCATTTCCAAATGGCTCTGCACTCATCGGTTGCAGTTAGCGCCGGAAAAGAGAGAGGCACTTGTAATGGTAGATATGCGGATGTTTTCGCCTATGGAATTTAACAAAGGAGGAATAAGAATAGTACCAACAGCAAAAGCCTGATTCCATTATGAAAAAATACTGACAAAATAGTCAAGGCGGGATAAGAAATATAATTTTTTTTAAAGTGCGAGTGAAATAAATAGGAGTACTGACAAAATATATGAAGAGAAGTATTTTTATGCAGTACTGGAGAAATATTTTATAGGAAAAATAAAGATGGATGATTTTTTATGGTCAATTAATAATTTTTACATTTCGTTTTGAGCCATTCATCTTAATTCATTGTGAAAATAATTGAAATAATGAATAATTATGTTAAGTTTATTTTTTTTTAATTTATTGTTGTAGATTTAAAGTGTATTTTGTTCTTTTTTTTAAAAAACAAAAAAAAATTTAAAATTATTGGTTATGTTACACGCATCTGTCAAAATATAAAATATTCTATGGCTTAGAGGCCGTAAACGGCCCTCACCACGTCATCATGATGAACATGATGAAATCCCTCGTTAGACAAGTATTCGTTTTCCATCATAGTTGCTATCTCTGCTTCTAATGCGGTTGTATCTAGGGTCGTCCAGATTTTCCAGTAGATGGGCTGACCTGTGAAATGGATTTGCTGATGTTGTTCGATGCAGTGCCCACAGCTATGATGAACAACTCCTTATCTCTCAACATTTAACCTGCACTTAAGGTGTCTACTCCAGATGTTTCGACGTTATAGGAATCTATCGTGGAACCACAAAGCACATCAACCGTCGTTTTATTGAAAACCACAAATATCCATTGATAAGGAGTGTGAAGTTTGATTCATTGGTTTCATGATGGTGCATACATTTTCAATATTTGTTCTGCAGCAACACCGCTATTTCGCAACTTCCTTTGATCGTCTATGCGTTAAAAATAATTGATATTTCGCATAAAAATCGAGTAGGTTGGAATTGTTGACAACGATTCAACTCTTCAATTGACAGGAATGTGAAATGTTCTCGATGATTATCCATCGCGATGTATTCTGTTGAAGTGACTATATGAGATTGTGTGTTGCCGTGAATTATATCAGAAACTGCCAGTATGGACAATAACATATTTTCCGTACAAAAGGCTAACGGTATGACGATTTCTATAATAACGTTTTGACGCGTCACTCTGTTTCGTACAACTTTGCTTTCATATACGTAAATAAGATAATGAATGTTGTTCCATAGAATGTTGATTCACGCTGGGATATGTTGTTGAATTAGATACAGTTGCTCTTCTAGCTGTGAAGGTGTAAATATTGTTGGATGTAATATCTTACGAAGAGCATCTACACTGAGAAAAAATTGGGATTTTGTTTCAAAGAAATAACTTCTTTAGAAAAATATCCTGTGGCTCAAATAAAATTTAGTTATTATCGAATGATAATTTTCTGATAATATGTAATACTGACAATGAAGGTTCGACCAATAATTTACATGCAAATAATAGTGCTAATTCCACTGATAGTACTACAGTTTTCTGTGATAATATTCATCTGTCTAATAAGAATATATTGGATGAAAACGATGGTTCATTCTCGACCATAACTTTAATTACTCCCAACGATGAATTATCAAAACTCATTGAATTTCGAAATTTAGTATCATCTTGGGGCGTGTCTCAAAAAAGTGTCTCATTCTTATCAGATACACACGAATGTACCATTAAAACGTTGGAAGTTATAGATTTGGATGGTATCGACAAACTCTTTGAAAATTATCCAAAAGGCGAGAAGATCATTTTTAAAGCTGGATTACGAAAGTGGCCTGGTGAAACGGTAAATATTTATTCTGGTTTTATGCATTAAATATTGACGTGGATGTATATAATATCTAAATATTACATTTAGAATAATCCATTAACTGATTCGGATGCGACGAGATCACTTAACAGTAAAGTTTTAAAATGGATGAACGAACAATCTTCTTAACCTAGTCCAGTACCAGACGTATCAATGCCTCAAGATAATCGGTAAATTAAATTTTTATCTTATTTTTCAAAATCTTAAACTATTCAATTAATATTTTAAAGTCTTGATAACAAACATAGACAGTATATGGTACATACAATAATTGATTATTTCATGAGTAAAAACCACAAGTTAAGTGGATCGGATTTTAAAATATTATCGCAAAACATCTCCGATGTTTTTATTACAGAATATACGGTATATTTTCACTAACTTTATAGTTTTGAATGCGTACTTGTTTATTTTCTTACATTTATTTATCATATGCAGACGGATTACTATGTTCCCCGCCAAGGAAAAAAAACCATCGAGAAAGTTGTACGATCGTTACAGTAATGCTTGTTTTGGAACCAAATTTCTAAAACTTAAAAGAACCTCCACATCAACAGCAGAAAGAGTTCCTACACCGTCTACTTCCAACTCTTTCTCTTCTGGTAACAATTTTTTCCTTTTATTAATTAACTTTGGTGTGTAATAAGTGGTTAGTGATGTGCTTTTAGCCCGCAAGATGCCGAGTTCGAATCTTAATAGTTGCTGGATCTAAAAGAAAATTATCTGATTACGATCGACAGCAAAACAGTCTTCAGACGTATATTAGCACGCACCTATAGGCGAACATTTGGTATCATGAGGGATTATCACCTGTCTAAATGAGCAGTAGCGTGAGCCAATCTAACAGAACACACCATAACAACAATAATTTCAGATTTTTTATCATTATTTTAAATATTTTCCTATAGAAGACTTTGAAAAACAAACAATGGCTGAAATTTAACTTCGAACCATGGGATTTGGTGTGTGACAAATGGAGAGAAACTTCACGAGATCGAATAGCATCATTTAAATTATCATCAAGTAACAATATTACCGAATTTATAGAAGAGTGGCCCTTATACAAACATTACTTGGAATATCAATTAGTATTTTTTTTATTTAAATTTATTAATAACTAGCCTATTTCTGAATTCAATTCGTATGTAAGCCAATCGAAAATAATGTCCATCTGACAAAGTTTAAAATTATATCTAACATATAATTTAAATAAAAACCAAGACATGTGGTCAGTTTACTAACTTGTTAAATAATCATAAATATGGCTATGGTACATGAGAAGTATAAACATAATTTATAATATATTTTGTTTTCATTACATTTCAGATTGAAATAGATTTTGACATCGAATACCCCACGAATTGTAGCAAATTATTGGAAAACTTTGACGACTTTACTAATATATGCCAATCAAAAATCTTTCAACGAGAAATCAAAGATAATAATAATCTCCTACTTTTTCAACAACTAATCGAAAAAAATAATTAAGATGAAAGTAAATATTTAATATTTTTAAAATTTGTTTTTATGACAGATTATTAAAAAATATGTTTTATTTCATAAATATCAGAGACATTATTGTGTGTTTTCTTTTACATGCAATAATCCAGCTTAAAGGGGGAACTTTAATTGGAATAAGAGAATTAACAGAAATAAGAAACTGAACGAAATCTGCCATTTGTTATTTCATTTTGACATTTCGTCCATAGTTTACTTAAAAGCTAACCATAGATAGCGTAAAAACTTAAAAAGTAACGTAAGCATTTTAACGAATCTAATTACGTTTCGTTTTTTTGACGTTTGAACCATACTTGTCGTAAGATTCTTACAGTTGATAGCTAGTTTTTGATATTAAATTGATTCATAAGTGATTTTTTTTGCCTTTATAATAGATAGTGATATAATTAATATAATTTAATAGATAGTGATAGATTTTGAGTGATTAATAATAGAAATTAATAATTTTTAAATATTTCATTTTAGATTTTTTTATAGGTTAGTGTTTATTAATTAATTAATATTTAGTATTTTTTATAAAGTTGAGGTTTCTTTAATCATATTAAAATTAGAATTTAGATTTATAGAAAAGGTTAAGGTTTTTTTTATTTTTTTTTTTTCAAATTAGTAGTTAGATTTATAGAAAAGGTTGAGGTTTTTTTTTATTTTATTAAAATTAGAAGTTAGTTTATAGAAAAGGTTAAGGTTTTTTTATTTATTTTATTAAAATTAGAAGTTAGATTTAGAATTATTTTACAATGAATGTTGAAAAGCAACTATCTCAACTTCTTCTCAATTTGAAAAAATTGAAAGAGTTGCAGTTAAAAAGAGTTAAACGATCGTGTGGTGTTCGGGAGATCAATAGAAATCGGAGAACGTGTGGATACTTCACAGTCACGTTTCTAAAAATGAAGCAGTTAGATCCCAGACAATTTTTCATTCAAACCAGAATGACAAAAAGCCTATTTATCATGTTGTTGGGTCTATTACGACCACAACTGGAAACTTCTTAAAGGGTTAGGATAAACACGGAATGTCGTTTGGCATTAACTTTATTGTAAGTACTATTTGTATGATAAATAAATTGTCTAATATACACGCTTATATCTATTTATTTTCAGATATCTATCACAGGGCACTTCCATTCAAAGTTTGGCATGGAGCTGGAAAATGGGTAAAGAAACTGTGAGACTTATAGTGCTTGAAACGTGCGAGGCGATTTGGTCAGTTATTGGGCCATTATATGTTTCTGAGCCCAATTTAACTGATTATAATGAAATCGAGAAGGCCTTTTGGGAAATGTGGAATATGCCCAATTGCTTAGGGGCAATTGATGGCAAACATGTTGCCATACAGTGCCCACCTGGAACAGGCACCCAGTTTTTCAATTATAAAAAATACTTCAGTATAGTGTTAATGGCTGCTTGCGATGCTCGGTATACATTTACCAACATTGATGTCGGTGCATATGGATCACAAAGTGATGGAGGTACTTGTACATATATTTATTCATATTATTTTAATTTAATTTATTCCAAAAATTTCTTTGTAGGTATATTTAACATTAGCAGATTGGGTAAACAAATTTGCAATAACAAATTGGATATACCCAAACCAAAATGTTTACCAAGAACTGACACCATATTATCGCATTTCTTCGTTGGTGATGCTGCGTTTACGCTCACCAAAAATTTGATGAAACCGTATCCGGGCAGGAGCTTAATGCAAGAGAAGGAAATTTTCAATAAAAGACTATCCAGAGAACGTCGGGTTATTGAAAATGCATTTGGCATTCTCGTGAGCAGGTGGAGAATTTTGCTGACAACAATACATATGCTGCCACAAAATGCCGAAAAAGTTGTGCTTAGTTGTGTTGCACTACACAACTTTCTCCGTCTCAACAAAGACAGCGCGGAAATTTACATGCTACAAACTTCGTCGATTGGGAAGATGCTAATCACACAATCCATGAAGGTCGATGGCGCATGGAAGTTAAGCAAACACTACAATCCATAGTTCCATCTAAAAACCTTCATGTTTTAGGTGGAACCAATGCATTAGAAATTAGAGATTAACTCTGCTCGTTTATCAATAAAGAAGGCAAACTAATTTGGATGACATAAGCAATATAAATTAGAATAAAAATGTTGTATTTAAAAAATTCATTATACGTACAAAATTATTAAGTAACCTTAAAATTAATATAATATTTAAAATAAAAAAAAATTAATTTAATATAATAAAAAAATAATAATTCATGTATATATATACATATATATTATATCACAAATTTCAATTTCCATAATATTTCATTTTTTACACATTTAACACATTTTTTACACACTTTTGACACCTTTTCCTCCAGCCGGGATCTTCGTAAATCTACAACGTATTGTAGAATCTGTGTCATGGCTTCGTTTTGGTCGAACTCCGACAACGGCTCCAGCAAACCCAATATCGATACCATAAAACTTTCATTAATTTTTGTACGACTCCCGGTTTGCTGGACCGTGTTTTGAGCTTCGTCAAGCTTCGTCGTACATCACATCTTTTGATGCCCTTTTATGCTTGGAAGAAGTTTAACCGCTGACAATTGTGGTATCAGTCGATAATTCTTCTTCCAACACATATTCCTGATCCTCTTCTATTGATGCCGCAAATACATTTTGCCTCGTTCTAAATGAATAATTACAATTATAATTGAATTTAACATTAAATTTGATTATTAATAGCTTCTGGGCTGGATAAATGGCTTCAAAAATTCCATACTGGGATAATATGGCCATTCATCTTGGATCGATGCCCTGCTGCCTGATGGTTGATCCCGTTTTTAAGTTGAAAGATAATAAATGAACGAAATTTCGTTAAATTTTTTACGTTACGTTAAGTTATACATGGGCCGATACAAGGGCAGGCATACATTCGCATTCTTAATTTTTCTAACGGCCAAATCGAGGACGTACGGCTATAGGTCCGATTTTCGTTGAACCATCTGCGCATTGCATAGCTCCATGCCAGCCTATAGTACTGACATGGAAAATAGGTCGGCCCATGAGTTCTGCACTCCAACAGGGGGTCATAGATGCGTTCATTAACACCACCGATCGTAATCAGATGGTGAAAATCCCTTTTGCATCCTGCATCTATCGGGATTCGAACCCGGTACCTCCCGCTCCAACTGCCACAGCTTTAACCACTGAGCCACCTGGGCGGTCAACCAAAAATAGTTGTTGTGGGTCGGAAATGGGAAATCATCGAAGATATTTTTATATTTATGAGGACATTAAATATAAATGTGGTTCATTTCGTAAGTGCCTGAATATCCTTATTAAACTTTCATTCATTTTTAATATAGAATATTCCGTAATAAGTCGTCTGGTACTTTTTGCAAGAATATTTTTTTGAAATTGACTCTAAAAAAACTAAAATTAATAAGTTTATTCAACTTTTTAAGTAAAATTTCTTACAGAAGAACAATTCCATTTTTGAAGATAATAATTTTTAGTTAAATTTCTAAATAAAAATGCTTCATTGTTTTATATGCGATTTAAGTTTATTAATGCCGTGGAACCAAATTTAAAGTAGGATATTTTTTGCTTAAAATGGATTCTAAAATTATCTATGAGAAACGAGATATATTAATTGTTGAAAATATTTATTTCACGATCTGTAATTATTTTATCAATGCCACTTTTAATTCAACCTTCCATTGTTATGAAGTTGGAGAACCTCCAACAGATTTAAAACTAATTAATTTCTATAATATAGATAGTTTACCAGTTGATTCGTGTTATTTTAGTTCGGGACAAAAAGTTATTAGAACTAAATCACTATAAGCTTTAAATAATGCAAGCTCTATTCTTTTTATATATATGTAATGTGTCATAGAGTTATATAATTATTGTGATCCTAAGATGTATTTAATATAAATGTTCATGAATTTATTATATTATTATTATGTTTATGTTTATTTGAGTTTATATAAACCATTAATTTTAAAAATAACAATATTTAAAATAAAAGAATTTTAAACAAAATTGTTTGCATTTTATTAGACATCAATCCCAAGTTCATTCCCTTTCAAAAGTCCTTAAATAAAAGAATGGCAAGAAGTAAACTTAAAGATTTTTAATTCCTTAAGCTAAACGTTTAAAATCTTTGTATTTATTGGTCAACATTATTTGAATTAAAGACTGAAATCCTTCAATGAATTTAGTAGATCATTCGAAACAAAGAATACATATCATTTAAATTTAATAAGTTTTTGCTGAAAAAATACCTTGAAATAAATACATAAAAACTTTGATTCAAAATCCGGAAAACATTAAAACAAACATCAAAAAAAAATTTAAATAAAAGTATTCGAATTCTTAAAATTAAAATCCATAAATATTTTTTGCAAAATCCATATGCGTAAATCCTTTGAAGTAAAGATACAAATGTTTATTTTTAAGGTACAATTTTTCTCAGTGTAGGCGGGAAACCACATGTAGTAGGCCTTGATACGTTTCCTCTAGATTTTTTAAAATTAAGGTCAATTCGATTATGTTCAATAATACTGAGCGGATCTCATTCTCCCGAACTCAGTATTAATTCAGCTTTAAACCTTGTTGATCATTTCTCAAGTTGTTCACAAAAGTCATGGTCATTTTTGAATGGTGTTTAATTAACTTCACAATATTGTCTATAACAGAATGAATTACATAGTTCCAAAATGTGTCATATCTCAATAAACTTAGGTACCAGGTTCAAATTCCGATAGGAGAAGGATGTGAATGAACAACAACCCATCTTCCATGTCAGTACTATAGGCTGACATTAAGCTATGACATGTGCAGATGGTTCTACGTAAATCGTACCTTTAGCGCTAAAGAGTTTGAAGTGTTTCGAGCCCCGAAACAGATTAGAGATAAAAAACAAAACAAAAAAAACTTGTCTTTTCCATATATTTCCAAAATATGTCTTATTCATAGTCGATTGTTCCTTTCTATTTTTTCCAATAATAGTCTTGCCTTATAACCGTTATTTTAACGTATATTTTTATTGCAAGCGTGAAAAAATAGATTTCTTGTAAGAATATAATGTTTATTGTTGATCCGAAATCGACACAGGTTGGTCGTTTGATATTAATAAAATAATTATTTTTAAATTGATGAAAGTACATTAATTAAAGCGTCTAATGGACAAGGACGAAAGAGGAAACGTGACCCTTGTATACGTGATCGGTTTACATACATTTTTACTATTTTTATTCAATAATACGAATTTAACTTATTTTTCATTATTTGCTCCAGGAACAAACCAAAAATGTTACCAAGAATGCCCACATGCGGACAGGTCAGTGGGCCTTCCGGTGTTCTAGTATAGCAACCAGGAATATGAACTTCTTTCATCAAATAGTTTTTACACATCATTTGTTTTGATGATTTTGATTAATCAAGATATTCCCAAAAGGAGTCAGATCAAAAAACAATAGTTCAAGAAAAGGAATTTCTGGGATCGTATCAATAACTAGAAACTTAAAACACCGAAAACCGAAATAACTCAAAATACTGAAAAAAATTATATTGAAAATCAAGATCTCGAAATTTATAAAACTCTGATAATATTTATAATTTTTTTATTATAGCTTTTATATTTTATATATATGCAATTTGTTTTAGGGCTCAAGGCACTCCCAACTCTTTCACGGTTCGCTTATTTACGTCCTTACCTTACGCTTTGCAGCCAAATCGAGGACGTATGGCTATAGGCCCAATTTACCTAACCATCTACACATTGCATAGCTCCATGCCAGCCTATAGTACTGACATGGAAGATGGGTTGGCCAATGGGTTCTGTACACCAACAGCGGGTCATTGTTGTGTTCATTCACACCACCGATAACAAGTTATCTCCCACTCCAATTGTCGCAGCTTTAAACAGTGCGCCACCTGGGCGGTTA
Source organism: Tipula lateralis (assembly GCA_963932295.1). NCBI lineage: Eukaryota > Metazoa > Arthropoda > Insecta > Diptera > Tipulidae > Tipula > Tipula lateralis. The sequence continues at coordinate 30,383,649 of OZ010739.1, read as the reverse complement.
TAGTAAGGTGATTCAGAAAGATAAATTACTCAGTGCATACATATAATTTGTGTACTTATAGATAAACACACATAAATATACATTGTACACACCCGCACACATCCTTAGGTTGTGCATGTACATATTTACGTGTGTTAATAAAATTTAAAATTTCTTGCGATTCCTTTTAAAAATTCTAATGCCGAGCGTTCGTCCTTTTCTAGAATAATTTTTTTCAATCGTGCTTCTTTTCGTAAGTACCTATTTTTGAATATTTTAAGTTGTCCTGCAATAATTTGTTCTGTTTTTGTTTTTATAATTTTTTGTTCGTCCCCTAGAATACTGATTAGACTGTATAGGCCAATATGGCGCTTGCCAGCTAGCACGTTTATACGTCTTTGCCAAGCTTCCACCCTGTTTTGTGTTCTTGGTAGACTTTCTTGTACTTAATCTAATACAGACCAAAAAACAGGTGAGTATAAAGGTTCTGTATTTTTAGTATAGCTCGATCTCTTAGTGGTTCTATCTGAAACATAAAATTATTAGACCCGAAATATTATATTATTATGAACAAAAATACCATAAATATAGTTTTTTTCGAACCATTTCCCAACTTTCTTTCTGTCTACGCAAAATGTTTTTTTCTAATTTCGTAATATTCTTTGATATTTTCTGAATGAACAAAAGCTAAGTTTTTTAGCATTCTAATCTTAACATTAAAGGCTTAAAAAAATCATTAAAAGCAAAGAAATTTTTATATAAATGAATTATAAATTTACCTTCGTCGTTACCATGATTTGATGCTAACCGTTCATGTTGAACTCGTTGCCAAATAAGTTGACCGAAATGGAATAAATAACCTTTTGGTATAATGGAGGGGAAAAATGAAGAAATTTAGGCAACGCTCTATTGAAATCTGATATTACATATAGTGGATTTAATATTATGTCGTATTCATATGCGATCCTACAAAGCTCCAGAAAGAATTCATTATAGCTGGTAATTGACTTATTGGTCAAAAGGCAATATACCTGCGAAATAGTTTCGCTTTAACCATTGTGTTGTGTAGACGCCCCAATTTTATAATGAATTAATTAATCGGAAAAGTGGAGCCATAGTCGTGATATCAATTTAAAAGATCGCTCTAATCAAAAATTGAAAGTTAAATTAAATATACGAATTTTAATAATTATTAAAATAGTTTTTTTTGTATAAAAGAGTTTTCCATTGTTTAGTGAAGTTTTTTTCGAATATTAATAAGTTTTCATTTGATAATTCCAATAAAACAAAATGTCATATATAAATTTGCAATTACGTCAAAAAATGACCGCCAATATTAAATGTCAGGAATATAAAGAAAATATTGCACCACAACAAAGCTTTTTTGAGTGTGATGAATGTAAGGATAAGTTCCATCCACAGTGTAAAAATATTTATGGTCAACACATAACCCGTCTTGCAAGTTTCCCGTTTCATAGTTTGTCTTTAATGGAATATTTAACGAACACTTCCAGCTTATTGTAGACTTAAATAGAGACCAATTAGTATATTGATTCGTCAGGAATCTAGATGGCTCTAGTTGTAGAACCTGCGTGTTAAGAGTTATTAAAACCGGAGAGTGATCAGAAGACAAATCGTAGCACGTTTCGGCCTTTACTAATGTTCTAGGTATACCCTTTGTTACACAAAAGTCAAGTAAATCGGGGATTTTTTGCCTGTCAGTTGGCCAGTAGGTTGGGTGGCCAGAAGATATGTGATCCATCTTTTCATTCTGTATACAGTCCCACAGTTGTTTTCCTTTCGTAGAAGTTAATCTCGAACCCCATTGGATATGCTTTGTATTTCGTTTATATGAATTGGACATGGATTCATGAATTACTTATTTTAACAGTATTTATTGATTTGTTTATCTTTGCGTTGTAGTCACCTCCTGCTATGAACTTATCTCCTAGAGTTTTAAAGTAATTCGCAAATTGTTCGCTTTTAATTGAGTGTCTCGGCGGGCAGTAAACCGCAGATATGATGCATTTCCCTGACCACTCTTCTAGACAGATGCTGGTTGCTTGAATATGTTCTTCCCTATATTTTTGGAGTTCATAGTGGTTTATTCTGTTTTTAATAAGAATAGCAGTTCCACCATGTGATTTTCCGCTAGGATGTTTAGTATCGTAGATACTGTATCCTGAGATCTTGAGGTAACTCGTATTTGTAAAGTGAGTTTCGGAAATCAGCATAATATCGATATCGTTTTCAATAAGAAACTTTTGTACTTCAAGTTTATGTTGTGCTAGCCCATTGGCATTCCATACAACTATCTTAATTGCATTCATTTTTGGTTTTTAATGAGAAGTTGCATGAGAGTATTCATGTTTTGAAGCATGAGCCTCATATTAGTCTCCATCATCTGCATAAATTTGTTCATTGACTCATTGAGAGAACTGATCATGTTATAAATACCATGGTCATCGCTTGTTTTTGCATTTACAGAGTTGCCTTTGACAGCTTCTGCATAAGATATTTTAGGACTAGTGTTTGGAGATAATTCACTATCGCTGGTTTGATTTTTGAATATGTGATTTAACTTTTGTTGTTCGACTCTTTGTCGTGGAGTCATTTTCTTGCTTAACTATTTGTATACTACACAACCTCTATAGTTTGCAGTATGATTTTCGCCACAGTTACTACATTTTCTAACCTCTGGTTTTTTTTATCCAGCTCACATTTGCTAGTTTCATGTAGGTTTCCGCATAAACACACACAGCTGGAAGTTTACAATAATTTCTTGAATGGCAATATTCTTGGCAGTTAGTACATTGTAAAACAGATTTACGCTTGTGTGGTTTTTCCACTACGATTTTTCGATACAATAAGTATCTAACATCATAGATCGGATGATGGCCCTTAAATTTTATTGGCTCTGGTTCCAACTCAACTTTCAACAAAGGTTGTGGTTTTCTCTCGCGATTTATTATATTGATCACGCTTTTCACTTTAAAGTTCATAGTTTTTAGTTCTTCGCTAATTTCGTCTGGATGCACAGTGGACTCGATCCCTTTTATAACAACCGTGATTCCTTTCGCACTCTTCAATCTATATGTGTAGAAGAATTTTTGTTTTTTATCTAAGATGGCTATAATTTTTGAATAGCCGTCAATATGTTTTGCTTGAATTCTAGTTTCATTAATATTGCCACGTTTGATTTGGGCAATAAAGAATTCACCGTTGGTTTCCACGTTGAGTGCAGTTACCAATTGTTTCGATGGTGCCTCTCTTAAGTAAATCGACGGAGGTCTCTCTTTAGGCTCTCCTTTTTTATCATTACTGTGATCTTCCACACATAGAGCTTCGAACCGATTGCGCGATTCTATTCCATCTGGATTTAGCTTAACACTTTTTAGCTTAGACTTTAATATAGCCTCTTCCGGAGATTTGGGATAACGTTTTCTTTTTGAAGTCACTGTAATGTAACGTTCAATACCCGTTTGCACTAATGTTTGTTGACATTCATTGTAAAGGTTATTATTATGATTATTTTCCGTTGTTTTAATGTTTATTTCACTCATATTGCTTACATTAATACTTGATGATTTTGCACTATTTTTATTATATTCTGGAATTACACATACTTTGTATTCTGAAAATACATTTGTTGACGGTGCATTTGTTTTTTGAGCAGAAGTCGATGCACTTGAGTTATTTTCTGTAGATTTCACTATATTTAAATCTGATGTTGAGTTTGAAGACGATTTTTTTGGAGAAAAGAGTCCCATCGTCACATTTTACACCGTGAGTAATCAACAACTTTTAATAAGCACACGTTTGTATGCGAAAAATAAACAAACACTGCACTTTTTTTATTATTTCAATTTAATTTAATTTTTTTTTTTTTTTGCACTTCGATTTTCCGTCCAAACAACGCGGCGGTTAGACGATGTATGATCAATTCAAGATTAGAGCAATTTTTAGATGCTAATAATATAATATCATCGCGTCAATTTGGGTTCACAAAAAATACCAACACTACTGCAGCTTGTTTACACCTTACAAATAATATAAGTTTAAAAATAGATAAGAAAAAATTTAAATCTGTATTATTTTTGGATTTGAGCAAAGCTTTTGATGCGATGAATCATAAACTATTGTTATTGAAATTAAAAAAATTAAATATAGCTGACGAATACATACATTTTTTTGAAAGTTACCTGCACAAAAGAAAACAGTTTGTAGAAATCAATGGAAAGAGAAGTTGTATAGAAACCGTAAGCTTAGGTGTACCTCAGGGCTCTATATTACGGCCAACCCTCTTCAAGATTTTTATTAATGACTTGATGATGATAGCTCTTTATGGAAGTGTACAGATGTATGCTGACAATATAGCGATAGTTTATGATAACTACAATCTAGTTAATTTAATCAGTGATTTGCAAAGTGACTTAAATATGTTGAATGAATGGTTCAATCGCAATTTGATGCTGCTCAACGTTAAAAAAACTAAGCTTCTTATTTTTGAAAACAAAAATTTAAATGACGATGTATTACTGCAAACTGAACTAACTTACAATGGAGAAATAGTGGCAAGAGTAAGATCTTATAAATATCTAGGTCTAATTATAGACTCAAAGTTGAAATGAAATCTGCATGTGGAATCTATAAAGAAAAAAATTATTCCATATATTTATATTTTAAATAAATCTAGAACCACTTTACCACGAAAACTACTGACTAACATATATTATGAATACATATATAGCCATATAATATATCTAAATTCGATATGGAGTGGAACAACCAAGACAAAACTGGAAGAACTTCTCATTTTACAAAAAAGAGCATTGAAATTTGTATTAAACGTACCAAAAAGGACACCATCTTCAATTGTATTTGCTGATTTTGTACCTTTACATACGATAATTGAAAACGAATTGATTACATTAACTCACAAAGTAGTTAACAATTTAATACAGCACAGTTTCGATATAATTAGAACATGTGATATACATAACTATGATGTAAGACGCCGTTCGTTTCTCCGTGGCCCACAGCTTACCACAACTGTTTCTAAAAATAATGTAACTTACCGTGGATTGTTGTTGTACAATGAATTACCAACCCATATTAGATATGAAAAAAGTAAATTAACATTTAAAAATTAGCATTGCAACATAGTATAAATAAAAATAAAAATACAAATTAAAAAGAAAGCTACAGATATCTAAATACTTTGATCAAATTTACTATTTAACCATCAAATCCACCCGTTTTCCTTGCTGTTATATATTACCCTTTTCGACAACAATATGACTACTAAAATAGAAATAAAAAAAGACAATACAAAAACAAATAGTTAAATATAAATAAATATTAAAAATATAAAAAAACAGACACAAAAATAAATACAAAAATGTAAATTTACCATAGTATATGTATGTATGTATATGTATATATATATGTATATGTATGTATATATGTGTATATGTATGTATGTATGTATGTTAAAAAAAATAAATAAAAATAAAAAAAAATAAAAATCTCAAAATTATTTTTTATGATATGATTCAATTTTAAAACGCTGCTGTAAGCAGCATCAAAATGTTATCCTGGATGTAATCCTACAGCTGCTTCAAAAAGCTACACCATCATCTAGTCGCTGAATTATATTGGACTCTATAATTTCAACTGCAGTGGCAATACTCCACATATTTCAAAAATTGTATTTGTGTACAAACATGTGCTGCTTCATAGTGACCAACCACACAACGACCCGAAGTATACTATTATGTCACGGTATATGAAAAGACAAATTAAAAAGTACCAAAAAAGTGAAGCAATTCATTCATGCATTGTCGCATTCTTCTGGCCAGTAAAAATTCTTTGGCGTTTTTGGCTTGGTACGTAATAGTGCCAAGTGTGAATGAATTGGGTACAAAACGATGGTAATAATTGATCATGCCGATAAATTGCTCTATACGCCTAATAGTAGTGGGAGCTGGGAATTCCTTAATGGCATTAATTCGTTCTGACGAGGGCAGAATACCATTAGGAGTGATTTTGTGGCTGAGGAAGTCAAGAGTGTTGACGCCAAATACACATTTGGAGCTCTTGATTCTAATGTCAAACTCTGATAATCTTGTAAATAATAATTGTAAGTGGAGTTTGTGTTGTTCCTCATTAATAGATGCCACGAGTATGTCGTCAATATAGACGAATACGAAGCCCAAATGTCGAACGACTTCGTTTATGAATCTCTGAAACGTTTGTGCGGCATTTCGGAGTTCGAATGGCATGCGTGTGAATTGGAATAGTCCGAACGGTGTGGTGATTGCCGTCTTATGAACGTCTTCAGGTGCAACGGGAATTAAATGATAGGCCCTTATGAGAACTATCTTGGAGAATTTAGTGTTTCCATGTAAATTCATTGAGAAGTTTTGTATGTGTGGTATCGGATATCGATCTGGTATAGTGACCGCATTTAATCTACGATAATCTCCACAAGGTCTCCAATCATAATCTTTTTTCTTGACCATATGTAGCGGACAAGATACAGAAGATGCCGATGGTCGGCAAATTCCTAAATCGACCATATGCTGGAATTCCATTTTCGCAGCTTTATGGCGGATGGGATCTAGTCTATGTGGTCGTGACACTGGTAAATGCCCTTCAGTGACAATATGATGTACCACGGAATGTTTGACAGGCAAATCGTAATTCGACTCCGCTATTAGGGAAGGAAACTTCTTTAGTAGCGTGCCGTAGCCGTTCTCGATAGAATAATATATCGGTGTGGGAGTATCAACCAACACCGTACTGGCATTTATTGAGAGCTGAGTGGCTGGATCAAGAAACCGTTTTCTTTTTAAGTCAACTAACAGACCAAATTTAATTAAAAAATCAGCGCCAATTATCGGACGGTTCACCGCAGCTAAGACAAAAGCATGCGTGAACTTTCGTTTTAATCCGATGTTCACCTGGAGTAATTTCGTTCCATAGGTGCTTATTTTAGTGCCATTGGCGGCTGCTAATACTAGATCATGGGATTTTTTATTTAAAAATATGGACGTAGAAAATCGTCCGACAGGGAGCACCGAAAGGTCAGCTCCTGTATCAATCAGAAAAGTAAGGTTGTTTGATGTATCGTGAATAAATAGTCGGCCGTGATTTAAGGTCGGTAATGATGCCGATTCGACCGGGGGCTCTATGCGTTTTTTGGATTGGGTCCTGTGAAAGCTCTGTAACTACAGGGTTTTACGCACTTGTAAGCGTCCTTTTTATAAGTGAAGTGATAGAAACAGAGTCCATTTGTGTTGTTTTCTCGATAATTGATTTCGTTAGGTGTGCTTAGGCGAGGTCTTGGCTGATACCGATTGCGTGTATATGTATGGGAACGCGAACGTGATCGCGATCGTGCACGCGAATTTCGGCGAGGCATATTTTGAACTTGGTGGCCTCTTGAACTCGATTGGGTCAGAGCTATGTTGCTGACCATTTGTTCTATACGTGTTAATCGAGCGTCAAGTGAGTCGGATGGCGCTGATCTTTGCACATCTACGACTCTCTCATTTCGTTGCCGACCTCTAGTCTGTCTATGAGCCGGTCCTGTTACTAGTGGATGATTCGGGTTTTCAACGGCGTGTAGTTGTGGCTGCTGCAACCTAATGCTTTCATGCATTCGATCGGCGATCTCGGCCAGTGTCTCTAATACTGCCGAGTCGGGTTGCGCAGCCAATGCGATTCTGATTAATTCTGGTAGGTTTCGGGTCCAAAGGGAGCGAATAATGGGGACACCAAAATTGTTGCCTGCCAACGACTGTATGTGGCGCAGGGCTTCGGACGGCTTACGGTCACCGAAATCCTGACCCCTAAGTAGTGCCTCCAGCTGCCGCTCATCCGACGGCGCGAGACGGGTCAACAGGATTGACTTTAGGTGCTCGTAGTGGTTATCCTGTGGTGGATCCCTTAGCACGTCCGGTATGGTTGTTTGGAAGAGGTGGGCCGGGATTGCGGAAATGACCTGCAGGTACTTTTGTTTCGCGCTTGTAGTCTTCTGCAGGTCGAAGGTGATTTCTGCTAGCGAGATCCATCCCCGGATGTCGTCCATCCACAGGGGTTGTAAAGGCAATGCTCTGGCCGATGTCACCTCCCCGAATTGTGTGTCCTCTTTCGTGTCCATGTTCTCGTTTTCGTTGGTCATATTCTTGTTCACTTCACTCGATATTTTGTTACGTTATGTATGCGAAATTACTGACGCCTTGATAAAATGTGTTCGCCGTCCGAAGGGTTGAAATACTCGCAAAAGTGTGAAATGCGTTAGTGACTTACGACCCTAATGTATTCGACCACGAGGTAGGGTATGCTTCGAACTATCGGATGAATATTTGTGTAGTTTTATAGTTTATGAAAATTTTTTTTTTGTCGGCGGGGCGTATGGTTACCGTCTTTACTTCAAAAAATTTTTTTGGTTTTAATCTTTATTTGTAGTTTTAATAAAAACTTTTTTCTTTTTTTAAATAGTTGTAAAATCGACGGTAACGGCGGGAGGACTTCGATTTGGTATAAGAGAATGAGTGGATGATGAAGTCTGTGAATGAACGAGGGTGAATTTATTGTGTGCAGTGGGAAAATATTACATTTATTTTTAAATAGCAAGATTTTATTGATTCTACGTTAAGTTATGATGAAAATTTGATTTTAATAAAAAATTTTTTTTTGAAATATTTAAAATTAAATTTTTTTGTGTAAAAAAAATGTGTAGTCTATGTGCAACACAAAAAAAACTTACTGGTTTGTCACACCTCGTTTTTGTGCGTCTGGTTGTCTGCTGCTTGCTTATTATTCCGCAGGTTTCCCGCTGCTCTTACCGTCGCGGTTGGGGTAGATCGCACAACCGATGTTCTTGTCTCGCGTTGTCCCTCGATGTCCCACGATGCACGGGGACTATTGACACACGTGTTTCTGCCTATCACTCGTTGTCCTTCGTTGAATGCGGCCTCGGATCCCTTGCACTATATGGTTTGATTTGTAAAACGTGCGGCCTCGGATCCCTCGCAATGTGTGGTTTGATGTGTGAAACTTGCGGCCTCGGATCCCTCGCAATGTGTGGTTTTATTATGTGTGTGTTGTCCCTAAACAGGGACGTCGGGGTCACCACTTTACGCCCTGTCCTCCCCGGACAGACCGTCTCAATATTAAAACACACACCCACAATATTAATTACGCCAACACAATATATTTATTTTATAATATAAATTTATTATTTTATATTTATATATTTATTATTTAAATGATTTTTAATTTAATTGTTTTATTATTTACATTTATAAAATTTATTAATTAATTAATGAATCTATTTCTCCACGCACATGTCGATGTCACCCAAGAAAAAAATGTAATGTAATGGCCGAAATATTATAGCTCGTCACTCAACCAAGAGGGAGGACCCGCGCGCCACGATCGAGAAATACTAACATGAGAAAATGATAATGCAGTTGCTAATTATGATAATGTATATTAATGTGGTGCATTATACTTTGAATAGTTGTTGGACAAGAACAACAAAATATCTATTCAAAAGTAGTAACAACTGACTGTACTAAATATGCTATCGAAACGAGAGTATTCTACAGGAATATAGATGGTGCACTTGTCATTGTGAATATAATATTTACCTCGATTATACGATAGAACGTGACGTAATAAAATTAGACAATTAATGAAAAAGTTGCATTTAATAAATAAGAAGCGGTGTTTTATAAGAAATTATAGAAATCTTGTTTATAATGTATTGGGATGTTTTTACGAGAATTCGTTTAATTCGTGAAGAAGAATTGAAATGTTTTTAAAATACCTTGTTTACGGTATGGTTGATTTTGTAAGGAATTTATAGTGAATGGTATAAGCTATTAAATAGCTTTTGTTAGTAAGTATAGTTTTGTTTTAATGTGTTATGATACAAAGCTCTCCCTTTGATTTAGGTATTTAAGGGAACGTTATGCATTAATTCCCTGAGCTTTGTTATCTTTTAATATATTATAATACTTACCAATTATTGTTGTATCTCTTTTATGATATAAAGATTTTGTTTTCGTTGAATTTCAAATTTTATATTTAAGTAGACTCTGGATTCTTCTTGGATTACAACTGATTTCAATATACAACTGCTAATACAACTGACTGTGATACCAACTCTGATACAAAACTGATTTTCTTATATCTAAATTTTGTGTTATATACTAAATTTTATGTTTTGTCTCTTTCTTTTTGATTTACCAACAGTGTTATAAAAATATTATTATCAGCTATTGATGGTGTAAAATAATGAGTGTGTTACTCGTAAACACTAATGTTTGTTTACTTTTCTTTTAAGTTAAAATAAGGGTTAAAAATGTGTGAGACAATTTAACATAAGGAGTTGTAAAAGTGTCAACTCGTTTGTTTATATCTTTTATTTTTAAAATAGGATTCTTAGTGTAAGTGTTTATTACTATGTTATAAAAACTATAAAAAGAATAAAAAATGTCTGGTTAATTTTAAGAAATTGATTTAGAAATGTCAATGCATTTGTTTATGATATCGGTATGTATAATATATTCATGCTATTGTATGTTTTATTACTTTGTTATAATAACTATAAAATAATGATTAGAAATGTCTGGTTAATTTTAACAAATTTAAACAAAGATTTTCATTTAAGGAATGCCAATGCATTTGTTTATGATAAAGTTTAGATATGTATTTGTGTTTATTACTATATTATGATACTCGTAAATATAAAATTATTGAGGAAGGTGGCGATATGTTTAATTATATATTCTTTTTGCCAGATGTTTTGGTTTCTATTGGAGAAACACAACAGCGGTTTAAAATATTATTCAATAAATATGTTGAACCGCTACACTACCTATGACGCACTATGCGATTAAAAAATCGAAGCGATTGGTGGCCGGTTTTGGAACTAAATTCGTTGGTTTACTAAATTTTTTAATACATTGTTTGGAACCAATGAACTGCACATCTTCATTATGAATGAAGCTCAAACTGAGATGTGGCAGTTCACAAAATAATTGTAAATATATTAATAAATAAATATATAAATAAATATATATATATATATATATATATATATATATATATATATATATATATATATATATATATATATATATATATGTATATATATATATATATATATATATATATATATATATATATATTCTACAGGATATATATATATATATATATATATATATATATATATATATATATATATATATATATATATATATATATATATATATATATATATATATATATATATATATATATATATATATATATATATATATATATATATATAGATAATTATTTTAATATGGCGTCACATAAATTAATTAGTAAATTATGAATCGCACACAACGATTCTTATAGAATCAAAGCAAAGTTTGCTTATATTGTAAACGAAAAGTTGTTTAAATTGAATTCAAAAGTAACAATTATAATAAATAAAGAAAAAAAAATAATAATAATTTTCTCTTCGATTTTCTTATGTTTTGAAAATAGTTGCCTCATAAAATTTGCGACTACTTTGAACGTTCCATCCATTAGCCGTTGTTTTCAGAAGGTACATATAATACGCAATCCACCATTTTAATTTCTTCGGGAATTTGAATATCTGCGATACAATTTGGTTCTGTGGGTTAATTTTTTTTGTGTGTTCTATTTATCATTTGCTTATGGGCTAAACATTTATTTAAATACACACGACCATTCTCTTGGTAGAGTGATCGGGCAGTTGCTTTTATGCTTGACCGCGGGAGTGAACTTAAAGCTGTAAACTATTTTATTTCAAAGTTAGTTTTTAAACCTTCTGAGTCATACCAAAGATTATTTTACATAAAGATGACCCAACCAAAGCAAAAATTTACAATATGAACGATTTTTTTGTTTTGTTTTTTCTATAGAACGGAGGTACCCGTCACTATGTAGCGGTACCCGGAATATTTTTTTTTTGTATTTTTAAATGTTACTCTGATTGAACTATCTTTATAGTATATAATCTTTGGTCATACGCATTTGGATCATGTGGTCTTGACTGTTTCGTAATTTCATGAATATAATTGTTAACTACACGGTAATTACAAAATCTGGTTAATTGCTACTAGATTGTCTAGTTTTATCGATTCTAGTAAAACTCTAGTTAAAACTCAGTAAAAATTTAGTAAATCAAGTTAAAATCTAGTCAAATAAATATAAACATGAATTTCCAGTTAATATTTAAAAATTAATTTAGCAGAATTCTAGTAAAATTACAATCAAAACCAGATTTTTACTATATTCCAGGAAATTTCTAGTACTATGACATAATTTACTAGATTCTTAGTAATTATTTTGCAAACTAAAATACCAGAAATTTACTAGATATACTCGGTTTGGAAGAAAAACCAGTGTATCTGGTTAATTAAACAGAAATCATGTTAATTTAATTACCAGATTTCTAGTAACAAAATGGATAATCTAAATTCATGTAAAATTCCAGTTAAATTTGAATGTATTACCAGAATTTTGGTAAACTTTGCATCAGAAATCTAGAATTTTACAGGATTTCTATTTTTTTAACCAGTAGTTCAACAGTTTTATCTTGTGATGGACATACATAAAAATATAAGTGTTTTAAAATAAAATTGTAGTCAAATAAAAATTATTAAAATTAATAAATATTTAAATATAATAAAAATGAAAGTGAAACAATTATAATTTTATTATGTTTTAATTTTATTATGTATTAACGAAATATTAAATAAATAAAGTGAGTAATTAAAATAGTAATTACAAAAGCGTTTAATGTAAAGATCTTAATAAATGCTAAAATATTATCTCGTGATAGGTCAAAAGTGAAGGTGTCTCAGTGTAACTTTGTATTTTTTATGGGCCCAACCAAACTAATAATGGATGGTGTTAATGCCACACCGGTACAACAAATTAAATATGAAACGAGAAGAATACAATGGTATCTATAAATACGAAAATTAATGAGTTTGTTCCATCAAAATTCGACTGTTAGCTGTGAACAATCGAGATCAAGTTTGTAACGTGATGGGGTGATTAACCACATCTCGCTAACAGAATCTCCCTACAGAGGTTTCGGGGCGGTATCTTGGTAGCCGGCTTTAGCTCAGGGATGGCGTGGGAAGTTCCAGAAACTTGTAGGAAGCTTGAATATACCGCGAAGTAAGAAAGAATGCAACGAAACGAATCATTTAGGAAAACTTACCTTGGCCTCATCATCACACTCCAAAGGTGCTTACAACATTTGTGTGTGTTTTTTTTTGTATCTTGAATGAAACTAACTGATACATATCAAATTTGGAATACATTTATCTTATAATAATAATAGAAAAATATAATGTATTATTTTTAATTCAATTTATTCTTTCACTAATGATAATTTTCTTAAATAGAGTACTATAGAGGTAATAATAATATATAATGCATAATAAGATATATTCTAATATATGAAAAGATAATAATAAGAATATGGATTCATAATAATAAAATAAAACATAACATTAACTCATCTGCTTTAATTGTCGCCATTGTTCCAAATAACCTTAACAAAGTCGTTGTTGTAAAATAATCCGGATTGATATTGCGATGAAAGGTCGTACTCCATATACATTTGATGAAACCGGTGGTTTCAATCTACGATGCATCAATAGCTAATGCAATCGCCGCGTCTAATAACGCACGATAAGTTAATGTTATCAATTGAAAATTAAGTTAATGTTATCAATTGAAAATTTAAAATTTTATACATTTAACAGTTTTTTTCCTGTAACTTAGGAATAATTGATATAACAAACAGTTCTTAGATATAAACTTATCAATGAAACATTAATTTTTTTTCCACAATAGCACGTTCTTTTCATTTATTTTATCGTACTCGACATTTGAGTAGATTACCTCACCGTATCTTTTATTATTATTCTTTTTTTTTAAAGACTTTTGACTATTGCCGTTTTAAATAACTCGCTATTTCGAGCAAATAGTCACTTCAATTTTATATTATAAAATGAGCATGATTTTCACCAATTTAAATTTAGCACAAATGATACACTATTCCCTCTCTAAACAATCACGTAATCACATACAGTTTATTAAAACTTAATAATATGGCGCGATCCCCACGCGCAAACCAAATTTAACTTTTCAAAATTTACCAACAGGGATTCTTTTTTTTTTTCACTACTTTTAATCACAGTATCTTCGGTCGAACGTGTTGACTTGTCTCCTATAATATTCAGACTGTCCCTCGTTTTCTACCGTCACAGTTTTTTAGGGGTTTTCAAACAAACTCAATGAGGTACTAGAATAAATAAGTAATTCAGAAGGGGTCAACCATTGTCCAAAGTAAACGTTTGTCAATGTAACGCCGTCGACAACCACAGACCAGTTACAAGTTTTTGGATAGTTTTCGATTTTCAAGTTGAGATTGTGTACCTTTAATCTCGCATCGATGTGCCGCCAATATTTATAAGATAAATCTATGATCACCAGTTATGTTGTTAGCACTATTGCTTTCTGTTAGCCGTCCCGGTATCGGTATATTGGTATGCAAATTACGTTAAACAGAATTGGCAAGCTTGTGCGTATGGTAATGGTGCCTGAGTAAAAACTGAATATTTCATTGTTAGTAAAAGCTATAGTCATATATATATATATATATATATATATATATATATATATATATATATATATATATATATATATATATATATATATATATATATATACATATATATATATATATATATATATATATATATATATATATATATATATATATATATATATACATATATATATATATATATATATATATATATATATATATATATATATATGATATATATGATATATATATATATATAATATATATATATATATATATATATATATATATATATATATATATATATATATATATATATATATATATATATATATATATATACATATATATATATATATAAGTTAAGATTATTATCACATAATCTTGTAAAAAAATATTTTATTTTATAGGTTGGACTACGTCCGTTTTATTTCGAATCTGATTTTAGACTAAATTACATTTTTCAATTACAAAAATATTCTAAATTAATAAAATGCTGATTATGAATTAACATGGAAAATTACAGAAGTGAAATTTAAGTAATTACAAACTGTTCTCAATGATTAAAAAGCTGAGTTTGGAAGTTGTGTGGGAAATTACAGAAATGAAACTTAAGTGTAAAGAATTTACTTTTATGCTAAATAATCAAAATGTTAAGTTAAATGTTGGAACACGTGTTGATGTCAATGACACTATGTTATATCTTAACTCTTCCCCCTTTAAAAATCCTCGTCTCGTGACGGGTGTGAAGAATTCCACATTTTTCCACAAAACTTCAATGTGTTAGTAATACACTGTTAAACGTAATTCCAATTAGAAAAATTATTTCTTATTTATGACTTGAGTAGATTTTAATTATATGATATTTGATGATATTTGATACTTGAAATATAATATTTGATACTTGAAATATTTAAAAATTCAATATGACAAAATACAATAATACATTTGACTTCAAACTAAATTAAAGAAAATTAAAAATGACCGAGAAAAATATGAGTGTGATTTGGTTTTTGTGGAATATGTAAATTTCATAGCAAAATATCTGAACGCTCAAACCTTTTGAATTTTTGTGTATAATCAGATAATTTCAATATCTATACAAATCCAAAGCTAAACTTGAGTCAACATCTATAGGGATGGCCGATAATGGCTATGGAATGTGGAAAAATTGAGTGTGATTCGGAAATAGTGGAAATAATTCCATATCAAAATATCTGAACGCTCAAACCTTTTGAATTTTTGTGTATAATCAGATAATTTGAATATCTATACAAATCCGAAGCTAAACTTGAGTCAACATCTATAGGGATGGCTGATAATGGCTATGGAATGTGGAAAAATTGAATGTGATTCGGAAATAGTGGAAATAATTCCATATCAAAATATCTGAACGCTCAAACAATTTGAATTTTTGTGTATAATCAGATAATTTCAATATCTTTACAAATCCAAAGCTAAACTTGAGTCAACATCTATAGAGATCGCCGATAATGGCTATGGAATGTGGAAAAATTGAGTGCGATTCGGAAATAGTGGAAATAATTCCATAGCAAAATATCTGAACGCTCAAACATTTTGAATTTTTGTGTATAATCAGATAATTTTAATATCTATACAAATCCAAAGCTAAACTTTAGTCAACATCTATAGGGATGGCCGATAATGGCTATGGAATGTGGAAAAATTGAGTGTGATTCGGAAATAGTGGAAATAATTCCATATCAAAATATCTGAACGCTCAAACATTTTGAATTTTTGTGTATAATCAGATAATTTCAATATCTATACAAATCCGAAGCTAAACTTGAGTCAACATCTATAGGGATGGCCGATAATGGCTATGGAATGTGGAAAAATTGAGTGTGATTTTTTATGTGTGGAAATATGTAGTTACATAGAATTTTATTTCCTTAAATAACGAATCACGCTCGATTTATTAACACAATACGGTAATCCCTATAGATGTTGGGTTTTGTTTATTATATTTATTATAATTATTTAATTACACTCTAAAATTCAAAAGGCTGGGACGTGTAAATAATTAACAATAACATATTATTTTTGTGGAATATTCCAATTGGAATTCTATTTTTTATGTTTTATGTGTTCATTCATGACTATCTGATTTCAACTCCAATTTGATTTTATTTACCAGGTTTAATTTAATTTAATACGACAAATAATAATAATACATTTTTATGTTCTAATTTAAGCAAAGTCAGTTGGATAGTCACATTAACTAAAGTTTGAAAATCGTATATGTGCCACATTGTTTTCTAAAGATTTATTTTATCAGTCTTATAGGGTACATTCATATTTTGTAAATGGTGATAAATGTTACAACTAATATATCTGTTTCATATTATTTTTATTTAAAATTAATCAACTATCTTTGTTATTTATTATTGATTAAATTACAATTTTTACTGAAAAACATACAATTTAATAATCATAACAGTGTAAATTACCACTGCAAATGAATGCAATCAGAATTAGTAACTATTCCAATTGGATTCGTATATATATACGTGTGGAAGAATTGTGGAATACTTCACAGGCTCCGTCTCGTGGATTATAGATTCAACTGGAATGGTTGAGTTCCGAGTGTTACAGATTGTTGGTTGGCCACATCATTGTTTTTGAACGATGCTGTCCCTTTGCGATTTCTTGTTCTTCTTATAAACCCTATAATTACTATAGCAATGATAATTATGACAATAATATCTGTAACATTATTTATTTGATGGTATGTTGATAGTTTTCGAAGCTTCGATATGTTGTTAATATGTAGATCGTGTAAGTATTCTAGATTAAGTTTTATCCCTCGTTCTGTGATATTGGTCTGTAATACAGTCGGCAGTATTTGAGATGTTCTCGTTTCCTTATTGGTGAAGATCCATCCTTTTATCTCTACTGATTCGTTTTGGTATTGAATCAAGTAGTTACCCTCTAGATGTTTGGTTGAATTATTGTATGTTATTGCACCACGGAAGTTGTTTAGAAAAATAATATTATCGGTTATGGGTTCGATTAACTCCTTTTCGTTATATGTGAATTCACAACCGGCATCTAAACCTTTTAGTAGTTGGGTGATACAATGATCTGCTTTCAATTCTTGAAGCTGGCTCAGGTCACAAATAGTAGTTTCGCTCCTTATTTGGCATTTATCAATAATTCCATATACGTTATGTTGATTTATAAGGATTTCTTTGTGTTCCAGATGAACCTGCTTGTTGTCTTTTATTGTGGACCTTATTTTAATGTGATGGAATTCCTCTTTGCTGGTTTTGGGGATCGAAATTACATACAAAATCGTTGAGTTTTTGATAATCATTGTAGGTTGAGCATATTCGATAGCCTTGATTTCATTGGAGTACGGTAAGGTTTCGATTTCTGTTACTAGACGTGCAATTTCTTCGTTGTCTAATAAGTTAGAATTAATAATTCCACCTTTAGCAAGTTGTATGGCTCTTATGATTTCCTTTACTTCTTCTTTAACTATTTGTAGGCGATTAAACATCATTTGTTGGAAAACTTGGTTTGTATTGTCATCCAGATGTAGTAATATTTCGTTATGTTGGTCGAGAAGCTTTTGAATTCTATTTGTTATAGCGGTGTTGATTCTATACTGTTCATTGTTGTTTTCTATGATCCGGTCTTGACTTTTGAGAATCTTGTCCCAATCGGTTGCGTCGGGTGAGCCGGCAATCCACTTCCAAGCAGAGCCGATCCAGTTGATTGATCGTTTTGTTCTCGATGGTTGACCTTGAAGTTCCACTAGCAGTTTTTCCGTTTCGGTAATTTGATATTTTAATTGAGATTCCATGATGTTTGTCGAATCAATTCCTTTTAATTCCGATTTGATGTTCGCCAGAATTTCCATATAGTTGCGCAAGTCAATCTGATGTATGGTTTTAAAATTTCCACTTATTATATTTCCATTCCCTTGTTTGACTGACACTATCGAAGTGTCATACTTGTGTATGCTCAAAGTTGTTGTTGTTATCCATAGATATGAGCTGGAAAGATATATGTAAACTGATTTAAGTTGGTGAGTTTTTAATATGGGTCTTATGAATTCTTTTTCCCGAGACTGTCACGGTCACTTTATTGTCCTTCGCTACGACTTCTTTTCGAAATTTAGGTTTAGTTTTTTCCTGAATTTGCTTGATGGCGGTGTATATTGGTGCTCCAACTCTCTTGTAATTTAAGTCTTTGGTTGTTTTTGATCCGCTGCATTACATCTTCGTTCACCTTTTCTTTAAAATTTAACAAGTTTTGGTAGTTGACCCTTTGTGTGCGTCCGAAAAATATGTCACTAGGTTTCTTCCCCGTAACGGAGTGTATGGTATTATTGTACCTGTCGACTGCTATATTTGCTAGTTCTTTGATCGTGAAGTCTCTGAACTCATTTTGCAGACATCGAATTATCTCGATAATGGTGGAGTGAGCTCTTTCCACTGCTCCATTTACTTCACTTTTATGAGAAGGAGTTAGGTAGATTTGGATTCCCAATGTTCTCAGATAATCTGGTATGATAGGGCTGACGAAGCCTGCCTCATTGTCCATTACCATTATTCTGGGTGTTGTGAAATAATGTAGGGTTTTGATAATCTTGTCTCTAAGATGAACTGATGTTCTGTTCTTTACGTGAAAGAGTTTTACAAATTTCGAAAATTTATCTATGCATGTTCTGAATTTCTCGCCCTTTATGTCGATCATGTCGATGTGTAGAATTTCTGCCGGATACTTTGGAATTGGTGTTTCCTGAAGTTGCGGTTTGCTCGGATGGCGATCGTATTTATTTTGATTGCATATGTCACAGTTCTGTGTGTATTTTTTTATAAGTTTGGTCATTTGAGGAAAATAATATTTTTCTAGTATTTGTTCTTTATTTTCCTTTGCATTTCGGTGTGCTCTTTTATGTTCTTCTTGTATGATGCGATATTTATTGTCCTCATTACGGATATCTTCTACTATCCTCTGCGTAGTTCGTATTTTGTAATTGTGCTGGTGTTCTACGTACATTTCTTGTAGCAGTTGAAGATACTTTTCAGGAATTTTTATACCATTTACATAAGATGGGTGTAGATGCTCTTTCAGATTTTTGATGAGTCCTTCTTTTGCTTGATCTTCCCGCAAGGATATATAATGCCTATGATAATTCTGATGTGGTTCCTCATAAGCGTAAATTCCGTTTCCTTCCGTCACTATCAATTGGTTTTTAAAAGCGTTTATAGGAGCTTCGCAATGTGGAATAAGTTCGGTGCCATCTTCTTCTGCACTATGCGTAGTCTCGTTGCTCGATGATGAAAGCGTGTTGACCTCTAATTTGAGTCTTGATAGCGCGTCAGCTTCTTTGTTTGTGATTCCGGGTTTGTAGACAATCTCATAATTGTACTCCTCTAACCTGGCCTTCCATCTTTTAAGTTTACTGTTGTTATTTCTGTTGCTGAGGGCGAAGGTTAATGGTTGGTGGTCGGTGAGAATCCTAATTTTTTTTGCTCCGTAAAGATAATTTCTTAAGTTATCTAGTGCCCAAACAATCGCTAACATTTCCTTCTCGTTAGTAGCGTAGTTTTCTTCTGTACTATTGAGTGACCTTGATATATATGTTATGGGTTGATCTTTGCCAATCTCGCCTTGCGAGAGTACTGCTCCTATACTGTGGTTCGACGCGTCAGTTGTTAGAATGAACGGTTTGTCGAAGTCTGGGAATATCAGCAAGTCCGCCGATGATAGTAGCGATTTTAGATGTTGGAATGCCTTCATTTCGTCATCCGTTAGGTTTATGTTTACCTTCTTGGACTGACTTGCTTTTATTTGAGCATTCTTCCCCCTCGTAAGATTCGTCAAAGGTTTTGCCACCTTTGCAAAATCTTTAATAAATCGCCTATAGTACGATGTGAGTCCAAGAAAACTTTTCAGTTCTTTAAGGTTTTCAGGTGGCTTTAGTTTATGCACAGCCATCACCTTTTTCGGATCCGTTCTTATTCCTTTGTTCGTTATTAGGTATCCTAAGAATTCGGTTTCTTCCTTTAAGAACACTGTTTTGTCTAGATTGACTCGAAGATTGGCTTGCCATAGTCTATCCAAAACTTTGTGGACATTTCTCAGGTGTTCATCCACGCCTTCTCCTCCAAATATAATTATGTCGTCGATGTATACGTAACATATTTTTCCAATGTATTCTTTTAAAACGTCATCGATTATCCTCTGAAAAATTGCTGGCGCGTTTTTAAGCCCGAATGGTAGCCTGGTAAATTCATATTTCCCATTCATTGTCGAGAACGCCGTCTTAGGTATATCTTTTTCTCGCATCTTAATGTTGTGAAAACCAGATGTTAAATCAATCGTTGTAAAAAATTTAGAGTTGCCAAGATTTGCGATGGTGTTAGAGATATCGGGTATTGGGTAGGTATCCGATACGGTGACTGCATTCAATCTTTTATAGTCTATGACCATGCGATATTTTTTGTTTCCTGATGCATCCATTTTTTTCTCCACAATCCAAATGGGTGAGTTATATGGACTTTTTGAAGGCCTTATAATGCCTTCGTTGAGCAGTTGTTTTATCTGCTGGTCCACCTCAGCTCTCATGTTGATTGGGTATGGGTACGATTTTGTATAAATTGGTTCATCGGTGGTAGTTTTAATTTCTGCTCTCACGTTTGTCTCTATGGTTGGTTGATCTCCAATAGCTCCAAACAGTGGTAGATATTTATTGAGCATTGTTTTAAGTTTAACTTTGGTTTCGTCCTTCAGATGATCGTGTCTTGTTTCGATGGTGTTCACTTGAATAGATGTTTTGGATTTCAAAGGGATCCTAATGCCTGGTTTTATTGTTAGGATATTGCTCTTTCTATCAATTAATGCTTCCACTTCTTTAAGGGTGTCGTCGCCAATTATCCCGTCGAATGTTTTCAATCCTGGTAGGACATAAAAATCCAGCACAATGTCATTGCTGAAATTTTTAAAGAACTGTGTTGATAATTTTTGTCGGATTTTGACGTCACCTCCCGCTGATCTAATGTTAAATGGTTCGTCTATTAATTTGGCATTTCTGGCGATTTCTGGTCTTATAAAATTTTTGTTCGCCCCGGTGTCGACAAGAAATCTTAGGATATTGTTGGTGTTCGATCGATACTCTATGTAGGGTATGCTTGAGAGGCACTCGTTGTAAAATTTACCTCGATATTTTCTTCATCTTCTTCTCTTTCATCTTCAATATCGCTATATTTATCGATATAGTCTTCATATTCTTGTTCACCATCTTGTTGTACCATGTGGAATACTCTTTGTTGCTTGTGTTGGTTCGGTTGAGTATCAGGACTTCTTTCTCTCCTTGGTTTTATATTAAGGTTACTTGGTCTATTCATATAGTTTATTTTCTTCGAGTTACCTGATCCGTCAATGGACATTGGTACGGGTGGTTTCGATACAGTTGGCCTTGCTGGTGGTGTTACAAGGTAATTTTTTTGTTGAGGATTATTTTGTTGAGATTGTTGTTGTTGATATGGCTGTTGATATTGCATATTGTACCCCATATTTCTCTGTTGCAATGATAGTCTTGGTGGTGGTATTGGCTTCGATGTATATTGTTGGGCTTATATTTGCATTGATTTGGTTTACGGGAACAGATATTGTATTATTAAAACTTCTGTCGTGTATCGGTATGCTCCGGAAATTTATGTTTTGAATCTCTAGGCACGATGAATATGCTTCTGGAAGATTCGTCGGTCTCTGAATGGTCAACATCTTTGATATGTCTCCAGTTAGACCCCTAATAAATACGTCCAATGCCCGATTACGGTATGTGTTGATAAGCACTGTCATAGTGTCCACATTGTAGTTCTTGGTTTTTACTTTATTGATTATGAGCGAGAGTTGGTGGTTTACCATTACATAAAATTCATCGACACTCTGTTTTCCTTGAGTTAGACTGCCTAATTGGTATTCAAGTGTTCGAACATCCCGTTTGTCGGCATAATGGAGCGACAAACATTCCTTTATCGCATTCCAATTTTCGTCGAAAATGTTATACGATAGGAGTGCTGCATCAGCTGTTCCTCGTATTTTCTGCCTTATACTTTGTAATATAGCTCTATACAAGGGTTTGTCTCTCACTATTTCATAATCTCTGAGTATGCTCTCTACGCTATAAATCCAAGATACATAGTGTAAAGGATTTCCATCAAAGATTTGTAGTTCCTTAACACAATCAGATAGTTTCCCGATTTCTCTAAGATCTTGCTCCGTTCTAGGTATAGCGAGTGTTGTGTTATCTCGGTTGTTGTGCGCATTTTTATTTTCTTATTGATCAATACGTTTTTCTAGTTTTTTATTTAGCTCTATTTGCGCGTTGATTGCTCCCGTTAATTGTTGTAATGTCAGTTGAATTTGTTCCATCATATGCACTTTATTTCACTTATTATTTTGTTAATATTATATATGTACTTAGATTTTTATTATAATTATTATATTTTTGTTTTATTATAGTTAGAATTATTATAATTATTATTTATAAATTTTCACTTTTCTTTATTACAACTTATATTGATTTAATTTTTATTGAAATTTTATTATTTTGTACTTACAAGAAAATTAATATTTTCATTATTAAGGAATTTATCCTGGGTTGATTTATATCTGAGGATTAGCGTTTCCTTCAGAGGTCTTTTTAGTGCACTCCGGGTGTTGTACACTTGAGTTAGCTAGTTGTGAATCGGATGATACGTAATTTTCCTTTTTGGCTACTAACGTTTATACTTGTTGGCGGCCTACTACGGTACGGAATTCACTCACGATAATGTGTAATAAAATTGGCTATGTTCTCGTGGGTATAGCGATTATTATGTTCGTCGAATTATTATGTTCTTACGGGAATAATAATTTTGATTTTTTACACTTTCAGTGTGTAATAAAATTGTCTATGTTCTCGTGGGTATAGTAATTTATTACGTTCGCAGAGCTATTATGTTCTCACGGGTATAATAGTTTTGAACTTTTACACTTTTCACTTTAACTTAACTCACTTGTTTCGGCGCCAGTTAAGATTATTATCACATAATCTTGTAAAAAAATATTTTATTTTATAGGTTGGACTACGTCCGTTTTATTTCGAATCTGATTTAAGACTTAATTACATTTTTCAATTACAAAAATATTCTAAATTAATAAAATGCTGATTATGAATTAACATGGAAAATTACAGAAGTGAAATTTAAGTAATTACAAACTGTTCTCAATGATTAAAAAGCTGAGTTTGGAAGTTATGTGGGAAATTACAGAAATGAAACTTAAGTGTAAAGAATTTACTTTTATGCTAAATAATCAAAATGCTAAGTTAAATGTTCGAACACGTGTTGATGTCAATGACACTATGTTATATCTTAACTTATATATATATATACATATATATATATATATATATATATATATATATATATATATATATATATATATATATATATATATATGTATATATATATATATATATATATATATATATATATATATATATATATATATATATATATATATATATATATATATATATGAATATACATATATAATATATATATATATATATATATATATATATATATATATATATATATATATATATATATATATATATATATATATATATATATATATATAAATATATAATATATATATATTTATATGTAAAATATATTTATAAATATATATATATATATATATATATATATATATATATATATATATATATATATATATATATATATATATATATCTGATTTTCCAATTTGTTTTTAATTCTAAAATTTTAACCGTTTCAACAAAATATAGGTCATCATCAGTTCAATTCGAGAAAGTCAACCAAATTCAGTTTGTTAATCTCAGTAAGTTCCAAAGGCGCTACATCAACTGCTAGAGGGTTTCAACAATGTGTTCAAACTTATTATAAAAGAATGTTATGTTAAAATAATTTTTAAATTAATCAAAAATATAAAATTCAATACGATACATAAAAATTATATTATTAAGTTTGAATTTTATTTATATTATTTTTTATTCTATATATGATTTAATTCTGTCCAACACTGTATAATTGAAATTAAAATAAATAAATTTTCAAAATTATTCGTTATTTTTTTTATTTTTCGCTGAAAAAATTTTACTTGAAAAATTTTGTTCTACTGTAAATCTGCTTGTTTAACTAGATAAAACGGTATTTCACTGATGCATTATTTAAATGAAATTCAAGTGAAAATATAAGAAATCTCATAAAATTACTTGAATTCCGGTCGAGAAATAACCTTAATCCCTTGGATTCTAGTTATTTTGCTTTATCTCTAGTAAAGTTTACCAGATAGTACTACAACCAGATATCTAGTAATATTTTTTTTACTAGAAACAACTAGATAGTCTATTTTTTTACTAGAAACAACTAGATAGTAAGTTTTTACCGTGTACAGTATTAACTCGGGCCGGACACTGATATTTTTTTCCAGAAAGTACATACATCCGTCATATAACAGTTTGTTACCGCCTATATTGGATTTAATTGTAGAGACGCTAATCGTAATACTCGAAATTAAACGGATGTGAAGTATTTACCAAATAACAAAAAAAAATTCTGTTATTAAATACACTGTTAATATTTTCTAATAAGAATTCGGGTTTTTATTTTTCAGTGTTTTTTCGGGATTATTACTTTCGTAATTTACATTTTCTGTATACTCATATCAATTCGGAGTTTCTATTACTAACGACGTCAAAAAAGCTACTATAAGCCGTGGTGCACCTGCAACAGTGCCAGTTTGCCAGAAAACATTTTTGGGAATTTTGAGCAACACATCAAAAACTAGAGTACAAAATATATGCAAAACGCATTATATTAAGGGATTGAAATTGAAAGATAAGAGAGGAGGCGACACCTGTTCTATAAAATATGAAGATAAACGGAATGCTTTTCCACGGTTTATGAACCGCCTCAAAGATTTAGAAAAACACTACTGCCGTGACAATTCCAACAGATCGTATTTATCATCTGATCTTTCACTAAGCAGATTGTGGCGCATGTACAATGATCAAATTTAAATTTAAATTAAAAGCACTACTAATGCCGAGAAAAAATTTAAATTGATTATAAGTAAATGGATACATGCTCTTAGATACAATTAACATTTCCGTATGACTTACTGCGAAAAAATCTTGTCCTCACAAAAGTGGCCAACCAATCGGCTTATTATAGTAGATAGTTGTATTGTTACAACTTTACAATTTGCGCGGGATCTTCAAATGGTCCACATACCGTTTTTATTTACAATTGGCTTGGGAGTGAATATGCAAAAGGTGCTAACGAAATCGCTAGTGGCTTCAAAATGGCTGCTTTGTTATGCACCTCGACAGGTAGAATCACTGAAATTTTATTTTCCTGTGACTAGGCATTCCTTTCTACCACCAGACAGAATATTTGCACGGATAAAAAAAACCGAAATTGTTAATCCTCAAGAATATGTTGATATTTTTGAGGAACATGGAACTGTGATTCAACTAGGTGGGAAAAGATGTTCAGTTTTAAACTGAAAAACGGCAATAAATGAAGTTCAGTTGAAACCAGGTAAATGGCACTTTCAATTTAAGCCATGCAAGAAGATTATTTTGCAATGCAACAGAATTTCAAACAAAATAATTATTCGTGGAGAGGTCAATTATAAAATCGACTTTTGTAATTTTCAGAGTGTTATTCAAGTGTTAACTCACTCGGTATTTGAAATAGACCCAGAAATAATTTTGATAATAATCTTCTAAAAAAACACTTTGGTGGTGAGTGGACTGACAAGGCAGAGCTAAATTTCTACAAAAACCGTCTTGAACCAAATTACGGTGTTGATGATGACCAGAAATATGAATCAGATATTGGCTACTGTGGTGAGTCAGGTACCGATTTCTGAAAAATTTGATTTAGTGGAGTCTTTTTGGAACTATATGACTCAGATGTTTGTTTCTGCATGAATGCCATAAGATGATTTTCATTCTTCTTAATGCTTTTAAATATAGCTTCGTATTGGTAAGCTTCGCAAACATATCTCCTAGAATAATGCCAGTTGTTTATTACTCGATATTAATAGTTCAATATCTGCTATTAAGCTGTTTAACTTCCACTGTAATTGTTGTAAAATTATATTACAGTTCAAATCAGGCAAACCCTTACAAGCTTCTTGTAATTGCTTAAGAGCTTCTATCTTCGCCCAATTAAGTGTCATGTTGTAGTAAATAACTATAGTCCATTTCATTGCCCCAATTTTTAGGTTGCCTAGTTCTTTCCAAAGTACACACAAGGCGAGTGCTTGAGTTGCTGTACTTCAATGTAAGCCACTGAGAGACACATCTCAGCACAAATGGATACCTCACCTAATATTAAATTACTCACTATGATTGAACTCCTTGCTGGTCTATGAGGTTGTCGTCTGCTGGATGGGTTGTTATTCTGACTTGAACTTGGAGGATTATCGCTGGTATTGGTTGGTGATGCAATTGGATTTAGTGCAGGTTGCATGTTGAGAGATAAGGAGTTGTTTTTCATAGCTGTGGACACTGCATCCAACAACATAGAGTATGATAGTTCAATACTATCATACTCGAAATCTTTATGCTGGACCACACACATTATTAAGTTACATCAGATAAAAATTTTGGATGACAAAAGCAAGAAGTTTCCGTAACGTCGCGCATAATGGAACAACTACCATATGTACGAATTCATTTATCCAGACCATATCCCACTGAAGACATAGAACTTTTAGGACCGTTTAATCTTACTGTATTACCAAGGTCAAAAACAGTAACAAAGGTTTATGTTGCCATATTTCAACAAAAGCTGTGCATATGGAGTTGGTTCATAGTCTGACAACTCAATCATTCATCGCATCGCTTTATCGATTTACATTATGTCGTGGAAAACCAACCAACATATATTCTGACAGTGCCACGAACTTTGAATGTGCAAAGTCCGAACTAAACCATTTAGAATTATTCAATTCGGAATCAATCAAATTCTCAAACATTGCTCTGAGATGGGTATTATTTGGAAAATTATTCCTCCCAGATCACCCCACTTTGGTGTTCTTTGGGAGGTAGCTGTTAAAAATTTTAAACACCACATAAAAAGGACATTAAATGATGAAGCATATTTAATTAAAGAATTAGAGACTGTTATTGCCTAAAAAGATTATAATCCACTCACCTTTGAATACCATACCATCACCTTATTTATTGGATATCAATGAGAACCGACTTTCAAAATTTCAACGACTTCAAGGAAAAATGCAACTATTTTGAGAAAAATGGTCGTTGGAATATTTAATGAAACTACACAAATGGAATTTGGAGACTCTAAATATTGAAATTGGAGATTTGGTGTTTTTAATAGAAGAATTTATTCCACTGGATTTTAGGGAGAATAAATCAATTACATCCTGGTAAAGAAAATATATTTAGAATTGTTACAGTCAAACCTTCACCATTACCAAAATAATAAATACATTTGAAATAAGTTAGTTCAATGTGGAATGTATAAATTAAACGTTCGATCATCGTCACACTTCAAGCCAAGAAGATCGTTCTTTACCTTTAAATAAAATATTTGTTTTTTCAAAACTAAAAAAGGAGTAAATGAGGCACCAATTTCATTTAAGTTGCTCAATATGTTAACGTTCATCAACGTCATCTTAGTAATACTTCGAACTTTTATTCAGCCAAATTTCCTCCGATAGGAAAATTATATTATAAATTCATAGCTACTCCAGTATACGTAAGTATTTGCTTCAGCTTCAAGCTTGGAAGTGTTTGAATTTGAACCTGTGTTGTTACGGATGGTTTCGTGTTCTGCTATATAATAGTATTGCAATGTTGTTGGGAATTGGGACTTAGTATGGGAAAAGTTGTCGTGTTGTGCTTCAAAAAAAGAAAAGGAAAGAAATAACGTTGTTTTTCAGATATCTTACATGCTATAACAGGATAGTGCGACCGGATGAAATGGTAGGTTTGTTTACACTATATTATTTTCTTTTTTTAATGAGGCAAAGATACGTTGTGAGTTGAGTTTATAAAATGGTAGCTCCATAAACATTTTTATTTCTTGTTTTAGAACTTAGTATACTTTATTATAAGGTAAGGAAATTTATAAAATTTAATTAATTTAATTAAGGTGTAAGTTTGCGACCTCTGATATGTCTCCAATGCTAGAACATTAAATCGCGGGAAAAATAAACAAACAAACAAGTTTATGTCTTTGCTATTCAGGGGAAAGTATATATATGTATATGAGTTCGGGTTCTGTTGGATTAGATATTTTTTTTGGGTGGGATAGCCTATTACCGTAATAAGCTATAAATATTGAAGTTTGGATGTACGCGGGACGGAAAAGAGAATAACCTTTTGAACGGTAAAGCTAAGGCAAAAATAAGTTTTAATTGAATGTAAGCGGAATAAGTTTTTTTGGAAAGATTGAAAAAAAAAAGAAATACATGAAAGATTAATTTTGTGAATATTTTTAATAAAAGTGTAACATATGAATGTAATATTGTAATCATATGGATTACCCATCATTGCTGATAGGGTCATCATGTCATGTAAATGAATACTAATAAAGATATGATGAGTTCTAACTTCACCCTAAAGAGGTGTGTTTCAACAAACATTACATGGTGTCAGAAGAAAAAAAAAAATAACGGAAAAAAAATCTGAAAACATCGGATTAAAATAGTCGATTTATGTGAAATTAAAATAAACAAAAATAAAAAATAAATAGTAATTAGTGACTTCCAGGCGTTATTTTAAGAAAAAAAATAAAAAGAAAAAAACACAGACAACATTTTCGATAAATAAAAAATGACGCACGAGGGATCAACAAATTTAATAAGACAACCAAAATGTCTGGAAATTGATCCAACAATATAAATGGTTTGAGGTCGCAACACAAATGGATAAGAAAACTGAACAAATCCAAATAGCAACTTTTATGGCGTCGCTAGGACCGAATGCACTGGACGTTTACAATTCATTCAACCTGAAGAACGAGGATACGGAAAAATTAAAAAAATTAAATCGAAATTTGAGGAACATTTTGCACCGAAATCGTCGATAACATTAGAAAGGTACGTGTTTAACAAAATGTATCAAATGGAAAGTGAAAATTTTGATCAGTATTACACAAGAATAATAAATCAGAGCAAAAATTGTGAATTTGGTGAATTATCTGATAGCTTGTTGAGAGACAAAATCATAATAGGAATACGTAGTGAAGCAGTACATGAAAAGTTGTTGTCAGAAACAGAACCGACCTTGGAGATCGCAATTAAAAGGTGCAAGACAAGTGAAATGACAGCAATGCAGCTAACAGAGTTACAACGCAAACAATCACAAACGGCGGATGCAATTTCATTGAGAAAATCGATAAAAAATAAAAAACCTGAAGATACGGTGAAAAGTGATGAAAAGTAAGTGTAATAAGTGCAAATATCGCGGACACTTTGCAGAAATGTGTACCGTAAATAGAGTAGCCGAAATAGAAATGGAAACAAATAACAGTAAATTCAGTGATCTGGTTATAGACAGTATAAACACAGTGGATGATGATAAGAATTGGTTCGAAGAAATTCGAATAAATCAAGTGAAGATCAAAGCAAAGTTGGATACGGGTGCACAGTGCAACGTGTTACCTAAACAAATAGTCGACAAGCTAGGAATCAGAATCGTCAAGTCAAACACCCGACGAATAATAGGGTATGGACACAATAACGTAGACGTAATAGGCGTGGTCGAGCTTGATTGTCAAGTGAGAAACAAAATGACAAAATTAATATTTAAAGTAGTCAAAGCAAATGTCACACCAATATTAGGGCAAGAGGCATGTGAACGAGAAAAGCTAATTATACGAGTCGAGGAATTAAGAATAAACAATAATATTTTTGACCGGTTAGGCTGCGTGAAGAACTACGAATACGATAAAGATTTGGTGGAACATCCAAAGTTTGAAATCAAGCCAGTTCGAAAAGTTCCGTTAGCGATTAAGGACCAGGTCAATGATGAAATTGTATGAAATATGGTGAAAATGGGAGTGTTAGCAAAAGTTCATGAAGTAACACCATTCGTATCACCAATGGTAGTGGTGAGGAAAGAAGGTAGACTGCGGGTATGTCTGGACCCTACTGATGTGAATAACAATATCGTGAGAAGATACCATCCATTTAAAACAATCGAAGAAATGGTAACCAGAATGAAGAAAGCTAAGTTGTTTACAATATTAGACTGTAAAAAAGGATTCTGGCAGATCAAGGTATCTAGTCGTACAGAAAAATACTTGACAATGGGAACACCATGGGGCAGGAATTCCTACAAAAGATTACCATTTGGATTGTCATCAGCTCCTGAGGTATTTCAAGATCTGATGAATCAGATTTTATGCGATCTTGAAAACGTAGAATGTTACATGGACGATATTCTTATTCGTGCTGAGAATAGTAAACAACTAGAAATCATCACACACCAAGTACTGAAAAAAATAGAGGAAGCTGGATTAAAATTGAACAAAGACCAATGTATATTTGGAGCAAGTGAAGTCAAATTCTTCGGGCATTTGGAGTGGCTTATCAGCTGATACTGATAAAACAGATGCCATAAAAAATCTTAAGAGACCAACAAACGTCAAAGAATTGCAAAGACTATTAGGAATGGCAACGTATTTATCGAAATTTGTACCGAATTTGTCAGCGATAACAAAACCACAAAGAGATCTAATCATAGACAAAGTAGAATGGAATTGGACAAAGGAGCAGCAAAAGGCATTTGACGAGTTAAAGTTAGCATTTTCAAGTACTCCTATATTGAAATTCTATAATACGAATGAGGACGTAACTATTCAAGTTGACGCGATCATGAGCGGATTTGGAGCAGCATTACTTCAAAATGGACAGCCTGTGGCATATGCATCTAAAGCGTTAAGCCAAGCTCAACAAAACTATCCACCAATAGAGTTGGAAGCAGCAGCGATAAGATGGGCCTGTGGAAAGTTTCATGAGTATGTCTACGGAAAGAAGTTAAGAATAGAAAGTGATCACAAGCCACTTGAGTGTATATATAAAAAACAACTACGGTCAGCACCATCTAGACTACAACGTATAATGTTTGACATAAAACAATATTCGCCAACGGTAGTGTATGTGAAAGGGACTAGTCAACACATAGCAGATATTTTAAGTAGAAACTGTGTAAATAATGAGTCGGAAGAGGAAGATGAGCTGCAAGTATATGTTGCGATTGATTTCTCAAAGGATGCGAAACGTGAAATGATGGAAGCCACAAAGCACGACCGAGAAATTCAGGAGCTGATTAAAGTTATAATGTCAGGTTGGCCGAACAATCAAGCTGAGCTACATGAATGGGTAAAATCGTATTGGAATTTCAGAGAGGAAATATCATATTACAACAGTTTAGTGTTCAAAGGAATGAAGCTGGTAGTACCAAAGGCACAAATACCAAAAATGTTGTATAACATACATCGGGGTCATTTTGGAATACAAAAGTGTCTAAGTTGTGCCAGGGAAGTTCTGTATTGGTGAGGAATGACTACAGATATAACGTTATATGTGGAAACATGTTCAATTTGTCAGTCGATGGAGAGATCAAAGGTGAAAGAACCAGTTATTAACAAGGAAATTCCAAGTCTTCCATTTGAAGTAGTGGGAGCCGATCTATTTCATTGTATTGATAAAGATTATACATACTCATAGTCGACAGCTATGTTACATACTCATAGTCGACAGTTATTTTGAGTTCAAGGAATTAAAAATAAGTATGGCAAAGGAAGTTATAGAAATATTGAAAATATGTTTTTCCACGCATGGAATACCAGCAGAGCTAGAGACGGATAATGGTCCACAATTTTCTGCGGCAGAGTTTAAGAAGTTCGTGAGTGATTGGTCGATCAACCATGCTACGAGTAGTCAAAACCATCCACAAGGCAACGGCTTAATAGAACGCTATGTGCAAATAGCGAAAGGTATGATAAAAAAATGCAAAAAAGATAATTCTTGCATATATTTAGCATTATTAAATTATCGGAATACACCAACGTCATCAAGTTTAGCTTCGCCAAATCAAAGATTAATGAGAAAAGCTACAAGAACAACCATAGTAGGACTTCCGGAAATGTTAAAGCCGAAAATCATTTCGGATATAACGCACAAGCTAACAGAAATACAAAAAGTCAAAATGGTATGCTGATCGAGGGAGACGAATCGCGGAACCATTGAATGCAGGTGACAAGGTTAGAATTGAACGAGGTGATCGTGATTGGGTTCCAGGAGTAATCACGGAGAAAACAGATAATCCGAGATCATTCATGGTTCGAACGGAGAACGGTAATATATATCGCCGAAACACGGATTACATTAATAAAACGAGAGAACAAACAACATCAAACGTAAGCTTACGATACTAACGAGAAGCTTACGATAAACATATTAACGATACTAACCATACCAAGGTGAGCAAAGAAAGTAACGAGTCGACGTCAAGAAATTGCGCGAGTGATGACAATGGTGAAGTAGTTCACAATAATATAAAAGAGACAGTACATATTGAAGCAACGACCAAATTGCCCATCGTTACCAGATCGGGTAGAGTAGTCAAACCAATAAATAAAATGGATTTATAAAATAAAAAAAAATTTATAAATAAAAAATAAAGAGGATGTAACATATGAATGTAATATTGTAATCATATGAGCATTACCCATCATTGTTGATAGGGTCATCATGTCATGTAAATGAATACTAATAAAGATATGATGAGTTCTAACTTCACCCTAAAGAGGTGTGTTTCAACTAACATTACAAAAAGTAGTTATTTGATTAAATTAATGATAATAATAAAATTTAAATTTTAGTTCACTTAAAAAGTTCAATTAAAAATGGTGTTTAAAACTGCAAAGAAATAGTGTAAAAACTTGAAAATAAAAAAAACACTATATATACTATATATTAACAGGAGTTCATAATTAAGAAATAAAAACTCATTATCTATAAATATTAAAATTGTTATTATGCACTTTAAAACGAATTAAAAATCTTTCTTTTTGTGATATTATTTATATTGGTTAGGAAGACCGGTTTCGGAAGTTCTTCCTTCTTCAGTTCCTTTTTATTTAATCTTAAGATAAAATAAAAAGGAACTGAAGAAGGAAGAACTTCCGAAACCGGTCTTCCTAACAAATATAAATAATATCACAAAAAGAAAGTTTTTTAATTCGTTTTAAAGTGCATAATATAAAAGTGATATAAGCCACAGCAAAATAAATAAAAATGGACTCGCTTCATCTTTATAATTCATAAAATTGTTAGTGAAGTGTATGTGGCCACCACGTGAAAAAACCGAATTATAATGCTTTTGCCTGTGTATGTGGTAAAAGAATAAACTTTGGTTAATTTATTTTATATTATATAAGTTAGGTTATAATTTTTTTTCTGGGGTATAGGAGACGTTCTTTAAAGGCCGATTTAGACTTTACAACAATGTTGGCAACAAAAAATGTTTGGAAAAAGAAGCGATTAGTCCATTGCGATTTTGATTTGAAAAAGAAGAACAGAAATATAAACAAACATTATTTTGTTGGTTTTTTTATAATTTTTTTTGAGCTATTGTTTGAGCAAAACCGTAAAACATATGGTAACACTTTTTTTATTATAGTTTTTAAACATAATTAAATTTAATTTATTTTAAATTTTGAATACTAGAGGATTAGAGGACCATTAGAGCTACACAAGGATCAAAGAAAGCACTTTGAATAACAACTAATAGGTAAGGCCTTCAATGAACTAGCTACGAGAATGATCTAGCTACGAGACTACTGAAAATTTTTACGTTACAAAGTAAATAATTGTAAATAATTCGCTATCTGTGCGAAATCTTTCAATTCAAGAAGATTTAAAATTTTATTAGTGACATCTGGTGCCATTTAAATGGAAAGAGCAGAGTTAAAAAAATGTTGTCGATATTACAACCATTTCACAGCTCTATCTATTGAAAATATTTGAATGTAATCTGTACTATGAGTTTTAATAAAATAAAATATTTAAAATAGGCTGAAGGCCGACCAAACAAATTTAATTTAACAAAAAATGGAATCATTTGTTCTGTTTGTTATGTATTAAAATTATATCTATTCCAAAATGTCAAATAACCGTAATTTTATCTGCGTTATCTCACACTTAGGTACCATACCAAAAACAAAAAAATACTATTTGATTTATAAAATTTGACTGTGTATTTTTTACTTTTAACTTTCACCACTACAATTATGTTAGATTGTCAGAACAATTTTGTTTTGCAAAATATAATTTGAAATAAATAAAAATTATAGAAATATTCCATAAATCTAATTCCATCAATTTTCAAACTATACGAAAATATAATTTTACGAGTGTGTATGTCTTTAAATTATCTTAAAATTCATAAATTTTCAATAGCATTTCAAATTGAAAAAAAAACTTCCTACTAAAATACCAGCTGTAGAAATTCATTAAGAAAATTTACCAATAAGCTGTTCTGTAATATTTGAAAATTTAAGATATGTTGCCGAAACCATAGATATTTGTTATAATTTAGTGGGCTCACCAGCCCTCACTATAACTTCGTATGCTACCAATTTTCCTCATGTTTTTACAGTCGGAACAAGAATCCGAAACAAATTTGATTCCAAAACAAGTGTCTCTATTTTGCATATCCTGGGATAGTTTGGAATTAAGATCGACAGCCACAGCTATATTGTAATTTTGTTAAAAATGGTAAAAACCAACATAAGTAGTAATTTTGATCCCATGTTGTATGTGTTATAAGAATGGAATAATACGATACACACTAGGGCACAAATAATACACGACTATCTTGCAAGAAAATTAGAAGACGATATGCAGAACTTATTTTTATATACCAACAAAGAGCAAACAAAGTGAAAATATAGAATTGTTACCAATATAAAGATCCCTTGATGCACAGTTCATCCAAGTTAATTTATCAAATTATTAGAATGAAACTAAAATAAAACATACAAATTTTGTATTAAAAATAAAACTTTATTTATGTACTTCAAATTAAAAACTAAAGTTAAATATACATATATATATATATATATATATATATATATATATATATATATATATATATATATATATATATATATATATATATATTTATATATATTTATATATATATATATATATATATATATATATATATATATATATGTTTGTATTTATATATATATATATATATATATATATATATATATATATATATATATATATATATATATATATATATATATATATATATATATTTATATATATATATATATATATCGTTGCTCGAGTATGCAAGTGATATATACGCATTTTATCGTTTGTCCTATTGATCGAAACAACACGCAAAGTTTGAAACTATACCAATCGAAAGTTCCCGATTTTTTAGTTAAGATTCCATGGACTATTTAAGGGGTCCATGGAATCTAACCTAAAAAAATTGGGAACTTTCGATTGGTAGTTTCAAACATTGCGTGTTGTTTCGATCAATAGGACAAACGATAAAATGCGTATGTATCACTTAAATGCTCGAGCGACGATATACATGTATATATATATATATATATATATATATATATATATATATATATATATATATATATATATTTATAGATATTTATATATATTTATAGATATATGTATATATATTTATATATATATATATATATATATATATATATATATATATATATATATATATGTATATATATATATATATATATATATATATATATATATATATATATATATATATATATATATATATATATATAATCACCATATCACCATTAATAAAATTATACATAATATGCAAAATAAAAATAAACGTTATTTAATTTATTAAAAATTATAATCAGTTTTACATATAAAATTATATATGTAGATACAATACGAACGTCATAAATTGATTAATTTAATCTTCTTCCTCACTATCTACTGAATTGTTTGACAATACTCCTTCGTTATTTCGAACGCTCGAAAGTTAGGCGATTTCTAATTGAGGTGTGTATTACACCCCATTTAGAGAAAACTCTCTCAATTTGTGCCGATGAGGCTGATAGATTGAGGACCTTCAAAGCTAATTTAGCCACCTCAGAGCAATCCATTTCTGCTGTTCGCCAAAATGTAGTCGGTTTTTTAATGTCTTTTTGGTACAACATTTCAAAGATTCCTGTTTTCATTTTAAACTGGTCTAGTTCATCAAGACCATTACCACTCAAATTTCGTAATAAAAAATGATTAATTTGCTTCATGTGTTCCCTATCCAATTTCTCGTTCTCATATTTTGGATGCAAAAAGTAAGCCGTGAATGCAAAAACGTTCAGTGCCATATTACGGCGATGATTTAATTTGGTACGTTCAGATTTGATATCAAGTGATAGCCACAAGTTAACAGCATCTGCAAGTGAAGCATCAGATTTTTGACAAAAATTGATTAGCTCGCAAACTGGGTCTAATACTAATTTAACTGCTTTCACTTGCTCAATAAGTTGTTCTTCAAAGACCAAGTCCATTTCATTCGCTTTGACTTTTCTGGGTTGTTCATCAATAATAATTTGCTTCATAAACTGCAAATTTGATAGTAAACTTTGGTAGGCATTCCGATGAGAGCACCACCTAGTATCACAAGCTAGTTTAATTTTACAGCCTCCTTTATCCACAATCTGTCTCTCGAAATCTGCATGTTTGAACTCTTTCAGGACTGTATTAACGTTTTCTGTAAGCTTTACATCTATCACATCTTTAATTAACAGATTTCCAATATGGCTATGGCACGTACTATGCTATAAGATATGTTTTAAATTTTTCCCCATTTTAACCATTGTAGCCGCATTGTCAGTTACCACTGCATAGATCTGGGTATTGTAAAGTGCCTTTGCAATTTTGATTGATTCTATTACAATTTCAGTTAGTCGGTCTGCATTTTCACATTCTCCACTCAAATCCCACGTGCTGATCAATTCTTTAGAACCATCAGAATTATGTACCATGCTTATTACAGTTTTAGAGTTGGATGAGGAATTTTTCCATCCATCTGGAGTACTGAGTACTGAATTTGTAGGAAGTTTTTGATTCGCGTTTTGTAGGCACTGTTTGTATATCTCTTCTAAAATATTGTTTGATAAAACAAGTCGATTTGGTATGAGTTTTGTGTATGACGGTCGCAATATATTTATCAAATTTTTGAAATGTTTTGATTCTATAATCCTCAATGGAATATTACAGCCAAAGATAAATTTGCCGATTGCAGTGTTGATTTCTTTTTTCTCGTGATTGGTTACCACATCAACAAATGTTTGTTGCGTTCTCACTACATACACTGGAGATTGATCTAAGCGGTATTCCAGTACTAGATGTAGTTGTATGATCTTGGCATGCTGATTTTGACGTCTCCGAAATAGATGAGCTTTTACTTTGTATATTAGAAATTGAAGTAAGTAGTGTTCCAGCACTAGACGAACACGATAAAGTTAGAGGCTCATCATTTGTATCTGATTGCACGTGTACTTCGTCAATAAATTGGATATCCACCTCATTTACAGTATATAAACTGGTGCCAGCAGTAACGTTGGATTCCCGACAAAATTTCCTAATTAATTAAATATTATTAGTAGTATATATATATAGTACCTAAATATTATATTATTAATTTAATTTAACAATCAACTTGGGTAAAAGAAATT
Source organism: Tipula lateralis (assembly GCA_963932295.1). Classification (NCBI taxonomy): domain Eukaryota; kingdom Metazoa; phylum Arthropoda; class Insecta; order Diptera; family Tipulidae; genus Tipula; species Tipula lateralis. Next base: position 30,345,190 of record OZ010739.1, on the reverse strand, counting down.
TTTGCTTGATCATGAAACTTAAATTTTGAACGTTGCTGATAGATTTAATTTGGAGAACTCCAAAGCGACTGATATTCCATTGAGTTCATCGTATCATAAACAGACCGATGAAGAGAAATTATCAAGCAATGTAAAATATCGTGCAGCAATTGGATGCTTGTTATACATATCGACGAATACGCGACCTGATATTGCATCTGGAGTAGCAATATAATCGCAGAAAGTAGGTAACCCGACGCAATCCGATTGGAATGAAGTGAAGAAATTGATTCGCTACCTCAAAGGAACTTCGAAACTTCGTTTGAAATTAGGAGATTCGGAAATGAGTGAGGAACTCATTGGGTACGCTGATGCTAATTGGGCAGAAGACCACCAAATCAGAAAGTCTAATTCTGGTTACACATTTTTATTAAATAGTGCAATCAGCTGGTCATGTAAAAGGCAGGATTGTGTCATGTGTGGCTTTATCATCAACTGAAGCTGAGTTCATCGCAGTATTTGTATTCATATTCAATCAATGTAGGCTATGTTTTCTAAAGAGAAAAAGACAAGTGAAATGAATGTACATATATTCTATATATAAATTGTAGTCTGTTCTAACACGTTATTACACGATAACATGTATAAAAATATTATGTAATATTAATTAGCCGAACAATAAAAGAGTGGTTATTATTAGAAATAAGAATCCGTCTCTAATTCAGTAATCACTGTTCCATCATATAAATAAATTAAATCAACAAAAAATTCTGGCATACAATTTTTTCCAAAAATTGTTTGTCCTTAAATAGTATTGGGCGTTCTTGTCTAAGAATGACAAGAATATGCTAAACTACAACAGAGAATTTTGAAACAATTAACTCCCATACTAAAATAGAGAAAGTTGTCCAAATGAAGCTTGCATTAACTAAAACCAGTAGATACATAATCCTTAGATAAAAATCTATTTAATAAATTCACATTTTAATATTACACATTTTCACCGAACATGTGGCAATTTTATAGGAAATTTTTTGACTTCCACATGTTAACACTAAAACACAAAAATAATAAAAAGAATTCTTTTAAAATACACAATTGATCATCACGCTACACTCAAAAACTTTGTTTTAGCCATACTTACTATCGCTTAAATATTTAGGAAGCAAAAAATTAAAATTTTTATTCGTTACCTTTTGAATCAGCTGACATCGGTATTTTAGTAAGAAGTTTTATGTAATTTGAAATGAAAATATTTTAATTTTTGATCTAAATCCTGGCAGAAGGTATTGTTGAGTCTCTTTTATATGAGCTTACCAATTTTTAGCTAAAATATATATGTATATGGAGTTGAATCGATTTTAAATCATTTTTTTTGCTTAAAGTTGATTTCGCTGTGACAGACACGTAAAGTGATTAATAATATTCCACACGAAGTTTCATATCGATAGCACCACAAATAAGTTTTTTTAGTAATTTCGCGAGACCTGCTGATTTTATGTTAATATAGAATTGAGTAACTAAAATTAAATATATGGGTTTAATTCTAATAAAACTAGGTATATTTTCTTATAATTTATCCACACATACAAATATGCAAAATAAAAATTATGTTTACAAAACTTCTCGTTTTAAACAATTTAGTTCAGAAATTCAGTGCATATAAAATATTCAAAGACTGATATTATTAATTCTTCAAGTTCAGCACAACTTTTCGCCGATCTTTAAGTAATAAATTTGACTGTTTTGTTAAATAAGACGTGGTATTTTATGGCATTAACGCAGTTTTTCGCTTTATTATACGAGTATGTGCACATATTTTCAGAATATGTCCAAATTTGTGGATGTAGTAACGTTTCGAGAAAAAGCAGACATTTCAATTTCTATTGGAAAATTACTTGTTCTGAAGAAATCAGTGGATTATTTGGGGTGATGTTAATTTCTAAAAGCAAACCAAAATTAGAACAAAGGTCGCATAATAATTTTCAATTCTATACCTAATTTAAAAAATGATAAAAATGGAATTCTACACGAATATGCCCAACTGTGGTGAAATTAATTTAATTAATATGACTGATTATTCGTGCTGGTTTGTTGAACATATGCAATATTCATTATGATAATTTAAGTATTAAATTATTATGAATTTTGCATTGTTATTTTATTATGATTATAATTTTCGTTTATATCGATTGAAAATTTTTAGAGAGGTTTGAGTGTGTGAATGGTACTAGTATTTCTTGATTCTGTTAGATGGCATTACTTTTAATATTTTTTACATTTATTACAATATTTTACAGTAATTACAATTTTTTACCGTATTTTACAATTTTTTACCTAATGTATGTAAAAAAATATTTTTTACGCGTAATTGCACAATACTGGATGAGAGGAAAATAAAAAGAAAGACGGAATGGTAGTAACTTAGAAGTGGTCAACGAGAGTTTATGTCGTGATATAACGTGGTTTGTTAAAAATGCTTTAAGATAAAACTTATCATTTCACGAATTTTTGTTACATTGCAAATATCGAATAAAATCTTTTGAAGTTTGTGTTAATTAGCCGGTTTTTTTTTAAATATTTATGATATTACCTGATTAATGAGACTGAAACCCACGCATTGCTGTATATGTTACTTCTCCTTATATATTTATATGAATCTAAAGCTAGGTTATCAAAACTAAACAAGCCCATGGCATCTTGAATGAATGTATCTTGATCTCGACTAAACGTTCTAATCCTAAATTGTTTTGCTACCAATAAGCTCTTGTTGGATTGTTACCAACTTTAATCAGGAAACACCCACTTTCGTTCAAATCCAACAGATGCTAATTACACATCCATACACATTATAGCTTTATAGAAAAATTAGTTTATGATATACGGTCATGATTTTAGATTGTGGTGTCAACTGTTAACATTTCGTAACATACGTTTTAATTACATGAAATATATGTATAACCAGAGTCATCTTTATTTAAGTCGGTTCTGGTATAACTCATTAATAATCCTTAAAAAACCATCTCGAAGTATAAATTTTTATTTTTACTTGAAAACACAATAACCAACTGTATAAAAATATATTTAAATGAAAAAAAATTATAGCACGACAACATTATTATTTAATAATTTTTCCCTTTCTATCTCATAGGCATTTTTTATAGTGTGTGTAGCTTTTATTGAAGCAACAAAAAATGTTGTGGAAAAATGTTGAAAAGTCTAATTCGGCCTTAAGAAAGTATTTTTTTTATAAATGAAATATTCACATGAATTTGGTTCAATAAATAAGTAAAATTTTTTTTCTTTCTTACTTTGCTTCACCATATTTTGTATTTCGCTAATAGCTTAAATCGATACGAATTAGTGAGTAATCGAAATCTGCTGTAATGGTAAGTTTATCCGGCTTTGTTTTCCTATCCTATTATTTTTCCTTCCTAGTTTCCTTTCTTTGTGGTCTAGCAAGCTTCTATTCAACTTTGGCAAAGCCCACCCCATCCCAAATTTTTGAATAATATTGTTAAAGATAAAATATTAAGATAAAAATGAACCAAAATGGAATCTAAATAAAACGGGAATTATTTGTTATGATGGGCTAGTTTTCGTTCTGGTGAGGTGAGGTGCTATATGGAAATTGTATTCACAAAGTTATCAATGCTGATTTGGAGTTCAAGTTTCATGTGGTGTTTTGTTGCACATCATTAGTTTTTTTCCTTGGACGGTTGAATAAACAATGGCGCCCAAACTAACCTCCTATTTTTCACTGATTGTTACATATCTACAAGGATGTACTGGTCGTCGAAGTCCATTTTGTCCATCATGATCTTTGATTGTGTTCAGTTTTGCTGTGTTTTTAGTTGACAGTGTTGAAAATAAAAAAAACAAGTTCACATAGGTGACCAACTTACCGAAAAGCGCAGCGTATATTCTCAGATTGGAGTCACTAATTAACATTTATTATATTTTATTTCGAATTTATCATGCAAAATTTATTGATTTAAATGACAATATTAATTAACATGGACACTAACATACATATTTGTAATATTGAGAAACAAAATTATTTAAAATTAACCTAATTTCTTAAATTTTGAATTGCTCAATAAATCTTTGCAGTGCAAGAATTCTATCTCACATTACCATATTTCCTGATCTGGCTTCGAAGTTGCATTAGTGATTGTCAAAAAATGGAGAAATTTAATTGAATTAATTTCTCTGAGTGAAATGTTCTTATTAATCTCTCCACTTTTTGTGCGATTATTTATATCAATCAGCTTTTCGATAGTATTCAACATTAAATCAATTTTGTCGAACGATGGCCAAGTAATATTTCGTAGACGGATCACACGACTTTTTAAATGATGTAAGTGCGACGACAGCATATCCAGATACAAGTCATCGAACACGCCTGAATATATTGTTTGCATTTCGTTATACATATTTCGAAGCTTTGTTATCAATAAATCCAGTTCACCCGTCGGATTCATGTTGGCCGCGTCATGTGGCATATTCGGTGCATGCATTGGTATCTCTTTTTCGATTTCAAGTTGCTTCTCTAATTCTGTTAAACATTCCCATGACGAACCGTTGATCGCACGAACGGAACACTCGATTTCAAATTCTTCAGCGTCCAAATGTTTGATATTCATATTTGATTTATCAAACTATTCTGAAACAATTCGCGAAACTCAATTAGAATCGAACACTGGAAGTACAATTTATGATTTCTTATTTAATTCAAAACTATAACAATGTAATTATCAGGCAAATGCATAAATGTTGACTTACAATTATTTTATAACTACTGCTGATGTTAATGATGAACTGGAATCGCCTTTCGTTGTATCGTTCAGCCAACACCACCTGGATAATTGGAAATTAATTTTCTAATTAAACCAAACTAGGTTACACGCACTGTTTGCACACGTACGCCAAACTATTCCCTAATAAATGAAATTCACTAAGATTATAGTTTGTCAGTTCAACAATTGTTTTTTTCAAGAAAACTTTAGTAATTCACAATAGTTAAAAACCACTACACGATTTCAATTTTCCAATCACTCAACTTATTGTGAAAACTAAACAGACAATTGAATTTTTTTTTTATTTTTCCAACACTTGTAATATTTTTAATTTTATTTTAGATCCACCATTTACAAGACTCAGATGTATTATGTTCTTGATTCGACAAAAAAAAATTTTCTTAATATTTTGTTGTGGGTTTTTTTGCCTGTAGGCAGAATACCTTCAATAACATTGAACAGGATAACTACGAAAATTTTCTTAAGTTTTTGATTTCGGTTCTGCAATGAAAAATGTAAAGAAAATTTTCATAATCATCCTGTCGTCTGTTATCGGGTTTCAAAAGTAGAAAAACTTCAAAACTTTTATTTATGATTGTTAATTCACTGTTTTATAACCAACGAAACAAAACCGAGCGAGAAGAAACCGAATATGATGAAAAATTATGTGGAACGGGACTAAAAATTTTACTGATGAAATAACTAACGAGAGGTTTCGTCGTTTTATAAAACTTTAAATTATTTCTTTATATTTCCATATAATTTTAAACGCTGACATTTGTTAACCAACCTCCGAAATCGTAAAATTCTATCTATAAGTAATCATCCATGTTATACAATTGCACGCTTGCGTTTTTTGCACGCTTTGGCTACATGACCTTTTTCTCCACATTTGAAGCACACTCCGGTTCAGTCAACCATACCTTTGCAGGCTCTTGCTACGTGTCCATATTCAAGACATTTAAAGCAACGCGTTAACGTATTTCGTTCCCGAAGCCTGCATCTCACCCAGCCAATTCGGATTCGTCGGGTTTTAATGAGGATTTGGGCCGAGCGAGCGGGCAGACTGATGAGTCCTGTTTGGGTACCGTATCGCATTGGTCTTTGCACTGATATTCACAGGGCCAATTGTTCTGAATTGGTCCTGAATTGCAGAACAAATCTCTTCCCGTATGGTCACTTCATCAATATCAAGGCATTCAATCAAGATTTCTTGTCTGACAGTTCTGACGTTCGCTAAGTTAGCAAGGGCTTATTCAGCGTGTTGCCGAAGCTTGTCATACTCTTCACTACTACCTCTTTTTAGCTCGAGTAGAAGTTCTGCTTTTGCTGTTTTCATGATTTTATTGACTTATTCCCCAAGTTTATTAGCTCCAAATTAGCTTTCTTCTTTTTAAGAATGTCAGTGTACGAATTACTACCAGTTTTTGAGATGATAATAGCATCTGGACGCGGTGTCTTCCATCGCCGTTTAGTCGCTTGTACTTCTAGCGGTCGGACCATTTTTTTCATTTTCCCTCTTTTCCTCCGCTTTTGCTGTGTGCGAGTTTGTATGTGTGTGTGTGTGTATGTGTGTGTGTGTTTGTTTGTGTGTCTGTGCGAATATCGATTTAAAAGTTGAATAAAGTAAGTGTGTACGTGACGCAACCAATTCAAAGTTAAACAACTTCCAAAAATCGGAATTGCATAGGTAAAGAAAATAAGTTAGGGTTGTTAAAGTTAAAACCCCACCATTTGCCCATTACCATTACCAAAATTATAAATACATTTGAAATAAGCTAGTACCATATGAGGCATGTATAAATTTAACGTTCTATCATCGCCACACATCAAACCAAGAAGATCGTTCTTTAAATTTAAATAAAATATTTGTTTTTTCAAAACAAAAAAGGGAGTAAATGTTGCACCAATTTCTTTGAAGTTCAGCATAAGCTTAGTAATACTTCGAACTTTTATTCAGTCAAATTACCTCCTATTTGCAGGTCTGCCCGTTTTTTCGATGCGAAGGCAACGTTAACTATGTATTATCCGATTAAAAAGGCAAGCTGATAGGAAAATTTCATGCCAAGGATATTAAATTATAAATTCAAAGCTACTTCAGCATACATAGGTATTTTCTTCCGCTTCAAGTTTGGAAGGGTTTGAAATTGAACCTGTGTTGTTACGGATGCTTTCGTGTTTTGCTTGATGTATTATAGCACTGAAGTGTTGTTGGGAATTGGGATTGGCTCAAACTTTGAAGGAAATTTGAGTGAAAAGTTTGAGTTTCAGATATCTTACATGCTAGAACGGGAGAGCTCGACTGGATGACATGGTAAGTGTGTTCACAGGTCGTCGAAGTCCGTTACAGTGTTATGTCCATCATGACCTTTGATTAAATCAGTTTGCTTGTGTATTCAGTTGACAGTGTTAAAAATTAAAAAAATACAAGTTCACATAGGTGTCCAACTTACCGATAAGCGAAGAGTATATTCTCAGATCGAAGTCTCAAATAAAATATTTTTCTTGACAACATCTTGACACACTAATTAACATTTAATATAATTTATTTCGTTATTAAATTTATCATATAGAATACATTGGTTTAGCTGACAACAATAATTAATATAAATACTAACATACATATTTGTAATATTGAGAAACAAAATTATTTAAAATTAACTAGCATTACCTCATTTCTTAAATTTTAATCCGCCATTTTGAATTGCTCAATAAATCTTTGCAGTGCAAGAATTCTATCTCGTCGTATCACTCTTTCCTAAGTGATCACCATCTCGTTAACAGGTAATAACAGTTCAGAGATTTTTTTGAAATAATGTTGTCTTATTTTATAACCTTAATTTCAGCCTTTAACGACCAACTATTAGAAGATGTCAGATTGTACTCTTGTCATCGCCACATCAACATTAGATGTTCATGTTAAACTATACAATTTTGGTCTTAAAAATATTTGACACAGATGAAACGATAACACTGTTTGATCAAGGCGAACGGTACTTTAGGGTTTTCACTCCAGACGTTCTGGTCTCCTTTGAAAGTCTTTGTAAATGTTTATAATTTAAAATGAGAAGCCTCCAATTGCCACCCTTATCTTCTATAGTTCTTCGATTGGTGCTTGGACCGAGCCACTCCCGTTTAGGGTATGGACGAGGCAAAGAAGTCTCAAATTTTCAAGCACTATCTTAAATTGATGAGATGTGCTAATACCGAACACAAATAAAATGAACTGATCTGTTTGAAAGGATAAAACTGCCCTTAAAATGCTTCAGCCTAGAATTGCTAAAGGAGAACGAACAATAAAATCTCGCTCGCATCAGGTTTCGGCGATATCAGATAAAAGAGGTCGAGGGGTTGTTAGAGACGCCGACTTAATTACTCACATTGTTACTGTCGCAGTTTTAAAAATGTGGAGGAAGAAGAAACAGTATACCTGCCCCAGTCTTGCACGACGCAAATGAAAATTTCGGTGCCCCTCTCATAAATCACTTGAATGTGAGAGTGACGTCAACAATATTCAACCCTTGATATATTCAACTCAGGATAAGTCGATGTTAGGTGGTTTAGTGCATGATAAGGGACAGTTGTACAGAATAGTTGGCTTCGATTAGGCATCATCAAACAGAAGACAACATTCAATCCAAACACATTTTGGATACATTTAACCAGTTTAATGTAAGCACAACTTCTATTGTATCACATGGCTTAAATTTTCACTTTCTTTAATTATATTTATAAATTACACCAGTAGAAGATTTTTCTCCGTAATTCTTGAATTTTGAATTGTCCCTCAATGAGTAATCTTAGTACAGCAATTATATTATCTGCAAATTTGAGCGAACATAGATAACTCAGATCATTAGAGACATTCTAACAAGAGAAGGTTACCAAAATAAAGAGCATTAGCTCTTCAACAAAAAGAAACCCATGACAAATAATGCTGACTCTACACTAAGCAGACACAAGGAACCAAGGTACCCTAAAATACCAGATAACAACTCTAGTACAAGGTATCACACGGTACCTCAATTCTATCAAACAGTATACTAAAATATATCGCTTATCCTGAACAAATTGCTATACATGGATATGAGATATGGGTTTACAAATAAATATGACACAATCCTATTGTGATAAAGCGCTTTGTTGGTTTTCGACTTCAATATGCGAAATCAATATAGTAACAATATTGAACAAAGATCACACCTATTCATCCTCGAAAAAATAACTCATATGTTCAAACTCAATTTCACTTATTATTATTTTATAATTAAAGGGAAACACAGAATCAATACTTCGATAGATAACCATTTTATATGCCTATGACTGCAAAATCCACAGTTGACAGAACTATTTAAGTTTTTCAAGGAGTCTGCTATACTCAACCAAATGCGTTGAATAACAAAAGATAGAAAAATAGCAAAAAACTTGCAAGTTTGACAACGTTGCTGTAAGAACGAAATGGCGAAATTGTTCATCAGGAGGAACACATCATGTTCCGACTTGTGAAAGGAAGGAACTAACTTTAAGTACAGATGTCAAGTGCTGCTTGGGTCCCATATCTTGGACTGACACAGCAACAACAGAAATTGCAAAATCAACAACAACACTTACAGCAAAATTACAATGGCAACAACAGAAGCAAACCAAAGACCAAATAGATGTCATTTCGCCCGATATTTCAATACTTCGATGGATGATGTTTTCGTACACTTGTTTCTTGCATTATAAAGATTCGAGCTAGTTTGTTTTGTTTATAATTGGCCTAGGAGCCTTTACCACATTAAATTCCTCTGCGGTTATAGAATTTGATCAAACTGAGTTAAAGTAGTCTCCTGTCATTTTTATCTATTAAAAATTTAATTTTATAATTAACTAATAATAAAATATTAATTATACAATAATAATATTGTGCAGACCACAATTACAAAAGAATACATAATTAACATCCACATTTACTCAAAATATAAATAAAATGAATTTACGAAATTTCACTATAAATAAATATTGTAAGAAAAATTTTATTTAATTGAACACAAAGAAAATTTTGAAATGAATTTCCATAATCCAGATATTATATTCCATTTTATTCTGTTGCGTTGATAACAGCCTTGTTCAATTTCATCTCTTTCATGATCGAATGATACGCTGTCAGATTTTCGTTGATTGAGTATACGATTCTGTAGTGTTACTGTGGGTTTTGGTTGATTCGCAGTATTGAATGTTTGAGTTGCTTGATTTGAATTAGTAACAGTCATCGATTGAATAGGATGGTTGGTAAATTTGTTGAAGGTAAAATAAAATCTATCATCGCTGAATAAATGTGGTAATTCAATTGAATTAATTTTTTCGAGTGATATTTTCTTATTAATATCTTGACTTTTTGCTCGATTATTTATATCAATCATCTGATCAACAGTATTTACGAATAGTTCAATTTGGTCGACCAGAGTCGGACTCGTAAATCGAATACGGTTCACACGAGCTTTTAAAAGTTGTAAACGAGACGACAGCAAACTTAAAAAATAGTCATCGAATAGACCTGAATATATTGTTTGCATTAAGTAATAAATATAACGCAGTTTTGTTATCAATATATCCAGTTCGCACATTGGATTCAATATGGCCCCGTCATGTGGTGCAATCGGTATAAGTTCTGGATATTCTTTCTCGATTTCAATTTGCTTCTTTAATTTTGTTAAACATTGGAATAGCGAACCGTTAATAAATCTAATGGAACACTCAATTTGAAATTTTTCAAAATCCAAATGTTCTATATTCATATTTGATTTATCAAATTACTATTAAACTGTTATGAAAAAAATTTGCGAAACACGTTTAGAACCGAACACTTCCAATTTATCGTACTATTTAATTCAAAACTATAGATATAAAACTATAACACATGTATAAATGTTGACTTACAAATAGTTTTTATCTATTGCTGACGTTAATGATGAACTGGAATCGTCCTTTTGCTCTATCGTTCAGCCAATGGCATCTAGATAGTTGGAAAATAATTTTATAATTTTTTTTTATTAAAAACAACTAATATACACACCATTTACACACGTACGCCAAACTATTCACCGACAACTGAGATTCACCGAGATTATAGTTTGTGAGTTGAGTATTTTTTTTTTCAAAAAAACTTTAATGATTCATTCACTATAATTAAAAACCACTACACGATAGAAACTATCGACTAGTTTTGAATTTTCCAGTCACTCAATTTAAAATGGAAACTACACAGTTAATTTAATTTTTTTTTTATATTTTCAACACATCCAAAATTTATAATTGAATTTTCGATCCACCACCTTCGAGCAATAATTGCATTCTGATATTGTATTCACCAAATGTGAACTATTTATACACTGTTGCTTTTTTACATAACGGTTGTATATAACAACACAGGTATATAAGAAAATTTTCTACATTCTTTTAATGTTGGTTGTGTAAATTTAAGACTTCATTTAAGAAAAATTACAAAATTGTTGCTACACAAAGTCTATTGTACTGTTTGTTGACATTTCTTGGTGCAATCACGTTGTGTCGACAACCACTCGTGTATCCTAAAAATAGAACTTAGTTCGCTCATTGAAGAATGAATTTCTACCTTTGATATTTGATGTAAACATAATCACATGGATTAATTGGAATGAGAATTTATGATTGTTAATTTACTTTTGTATTTTTGTTTGAAGCAAAAACAGGAGCAGACCGAGAGGAAACCGAATATGTTTTATAAAACTTTCAATTTTGTATATGTATTTGCCACACGTCTATTACTAGATTAACAAAAAAATGTAATAAATAAAATAATCCCTAACGGTTCTGCTACTGTTTTTATCTATTCTTTCAACTTTCTGTACTAAAAGCCGGTCAAACTTTTTAAATCACATATCATTTAGAACTGCCAGACATTTCATAGTGTTAGTTATTAACAACAACAATACAATGTAAATTTAAGAAAAAAAAATACAGAATGATTTTTCTCGTTGACAAAATTCTTCATTATTGCATTATATAGTATTTCTCCTACATTCTCTTATTTGTGTTGGTTAGTTATACATAGTCTTTTAATTTATGCAGAATTACGTTATTTTATGTGAGCGTATATATGCACTGACAGAAATCTTTAAATGGGTTCTGCTTGACGACTTGTTATTTAGTAGATTTCGATATGGCATAGTATTTGTGTTAAATGTACTTTGAAGAGAATGACATTATGTATTATGAACAGTGCGGTCGTCTCCGAAATTTTTTGAGGAGTACATTTGCCATAAAAATCGGAGTACGCGAAATGACAAAATAAACTCTCTGATAGCAAAATTGTTGATCGTTATTTTAGCGAGTAAGACTGTTTATCAGTAATTTCGTACCGGAGATCCCATTAAATTAATTATTGAAAACACCCAGAGTTACATATTATGGTATATAAACAAATAAAAAAGTTCACTTGCAAAATAATTTCTTTATTTCTTTCTCTTTTGCAAACAAAATATATTAAAATATATTTATACACAACTGATAAAACAAATTATAAAATTTTAATATGAGAACAACAACATTGTTTTACAAATCATTTGTACATAAAATACATAAATAATTAAAAAAATTGTAATTTCAAAATCAAACAATATCAAGTTATCTAAAAAATCACATAATACCAAAGCGGTTTCATATTGTGAATATCAAATACATAGTTAAATAGTATAAAAACTACTAATTTATTTGTAACGATTTGATACCTTATGATATTTTTTGATTAACTTACATATCAGATGGAACCCAATCTGTGGAAGATAATCCATTCAACATTCCCTTTACTATCATGATTGCGTTTATTGTTGATACAAGCAAAAAATTTCTTTTCTTATCTTTAATTAAATTTAATTGGGAAAAAACTCGTTCAGCTGCAGCACTGCTATGAGGTAACCATAAAAGCGCCCCAATAAAGTTTTCTAAATTTGGAAACATTTTCTCGTCTACGCCATTTTTTACTTTAAATACAGTATACCAGAATTCTTCCAATGATAAATTTTTATCAATATCAGAGAAGTTAATTAACATTCGCCATTCTCTATCTTAACTTTCTAGTTGCAATGAATTTTCTATAACATTCGGAAAACATGAGGCCAATGTTGTGACACTTTTTGATAGACAAGCTGGGTTTAATCCTTTTAATGAAATTAATGTTGGATCTTTAAAATCAATCCTTTTAGAAATTTGTTGGCATAGTTCAATATAATATTCAACACAAGTGGCTTTGATTTCTTTAATTTCCGAACTCTCTAGGCAGCCTGACAGAATCATTATTTCGACGTTACCACCTAAATATACATCATCTAAATTTAGTAACATTTCTTTTTGAGAAAAATCAATTTTGTTAAAGTCTGATTCAATTACATCGGGTTTGACAAAATTACTTAAAATTGTTTTCATATAGCATTCTATCGTTGATACAAGTAAATGCATCCGTGGTGATTGCGCCTGGAACTCTTTGTTGATGTCATTTGTCAAGTCTAAAATATATTTCAAAAAATTAAAGAATAATCTGGATGCTTCATTCATCTCTACAGAAATTTTGTGCGCCAAATCGTTATTTTCAAGTTGGAATCCAATAAAGTAATGTTTTAAAGGCACCCATTGCTCTAAAATTCGTGTGACTACATCTCCTAATACCAACCATCTTGTAGACGCTGTTTTCAAAATTTTATGCATTTTTACGTTAAACAATTCTTGTAAATTTTTAAAATCCGATTGTCTTTTACTACTGTGCGCAAAGAAAACATAAATATTTCTCGCTAGCAATTCAATCCTTTGCGGAAGTTTTTTTGCGTCGGCGCTTGAACATAAGTGAAGGGAGTGGCAGGTGCACCCTATTACATAAATTGATTTATTCTGTTGTTGTAACATTTTTTGAACACCACTCTTCCGTCCCATCATAACTGATGCGTTATCTGCCGCAAAGCCGATTAAATTAGAGAGAGGAATAGTTAGGCTACTAAATAAATTTACAATTGCGTCATAAATTGATTTAGCATCACAATTTTTTAATTCTAATATATTAAAAAACTTATATACAACAACTTTACTGGAATTTTTGTTATAATATCTTACAACAATTGCTTAGCATTTAGATGAACTTATATCGGTGGTTTCGTCGATAATTAATGCAAATGGTTGCGTTCTTAAAATATCTGACAGTTCACCAATTCCTTCATTATGCAGTAGAGTAGTAATAGTTTCTGTTGCTTTTGTTTTACCAATCTTAAGATTTTTGGCGATAGAAGAGTCGGTTGAAGTAGATTTTATTATTTTTATAAGATCATCTGTGATGGAAAAAGGCAAATTATGTTCCATAACGAACATTAAAATTTTTAATTCAGCAACCTTAGTTTGTCTCATTGTGGTGCGATAATTATCACTTCTGGTCAATTCCGGTTGATTTTTTAAAGACGTTACTTTTTTTATATGCGAAGAAGATTTTTCATGTCTTTCGAGATGATTTATATTAATAAATCGGCGAAAAGCTTATTGCAAATTTTACAAAATGGGTTTCCATCAATTTGCAAAATCCAGTTAAACTTGTGTATCCATATAGGTCGAAATTTTTGTAGCCTTTTTTTTCTTTTTTTGGCTTTACGGGTTTACTTGAGGTAGAACTCTTCTTTGCATTAACCTATTAATTTTAATATCCAACTTAAATTAGTATTCACAAATCACATTCACATGTTAACCCTTTCAGACCTGAGCCTTCGTTTAAATATTTAAGGACAGTTATTATGTGTTTTTTAGTTAATTTGGGGTCGTAAAATTCAAATATATCATCTAAATTAAGTTATGGCTTCATTCAAGAAAGTTATGGCGTGGCACCATATTATGCCAAATCGACCAAACAGTCAAAAAAAAAGGATAAGAAAAATAATTTTTAATACTATATTTATTTCAAGTTTTATTTTAAATAAAATCACATATCACTTATCAAATGGTGTTTAACTTATTTTGAATTAAAGCAAATACAAATCAGACTTATGTTTGAATAAAAAATAAATAAAATCATAAATAAAAAGTTACAAAAATAAAATAAATAAAATAAAAATAACAGCCATTTCATAAATAAAATAAAAGGTAACAAGTATTTTATATCTAAAAATTATTTAGTGTGGAATATTAAAAAACAATTATTTTTGCCAGTTATACACAAATGCACTTTACATTTAATGCAGACAATTCTGGAGCGTGATGAACAGCCGAGTCGTTTGCACCGATATGCGGAATGCGATTCTTCAAATTTTGGGTGATGGTTAAAGCCATCGAAACGGATATCTGCCTCTGGTCTTATTTCGTGACAACGAACCGAATCCGGAACAAATTCTAAGCCTTCGTGTAATCGTTTCCTATTTTGTAATTGTACGTTGGTTAGACTATGAGCAACATTTAATTTAAAGTCAACAAGGCTCAATGTATCGTTGATTGATAATTTATTATATTCGCATTGCTGCTTATATTCTAGATAACTAGCACATAGCGCAACATCAATAAAATGAGTCATTACACGAAGTGTCCATTTGTTGGATTTAATAAATATCCGGTAGTAACTCATGTATTGGTCAAAGAGATCCACACCACCCATCCCACCATTGTATTTCTTTACAATTGTAGGCTGACTAATTTGTACATACTTTTTATTTTTTTTGTCCCAACGTTGCACCTTTTCTGTTTGGCCTATCCCACAATAGTTTGATGCTAGGTGTACTGATCTGTTATCCTGCCATTTCACCAATACAATATTACCATCCCGATTAACTATTTCTTCAGCACTACCTCGCCCTTGTTTTTTCAATAGCGCATCTGAGCTAAAGTTTGGGTTATTAAATCTGTTAATTCTAATTGTGCCAGCTGCGTTAATTTGTTTTTGTGAGAGTATTTCAAATAATTGATAACTGGAGAAAAAATTATCAAAAAACAACGTATGACCTGGTAATTTAAGACGATTTATCAAATGAAGCACCACTGCTGCGCCAAGACCTACACGCGCACGATCAAAATTTGAAATTTCCGTTTGTGTTCCCTGGTACAACACAAAATCATAGGGGTATCCTGATTTCCCACACAAAACGAAAACTTTGAGACCCCAAGGACATGGTTTGCCCTTAACATATTGCTTAATATTCAATCGACCTTTAAATGGTATTATCTGTTCATCAACAGAAACAGTTTCTTCTACCGGCAATTCTAAGCATCGTCGTCTTACACAATTGATAAGTGGTCGTGTTTTAATAAATTTATCATTACAATTGCGCGGAATTGTTTCGTTGTCAATGAAGTGGATGTGAGACCTAAGCCAGAAAAATCTGTCTCTTGTCATGATTGGTGCAATCGATTGTATTTGTAATTCTCGGCTCCAGAACATCCTACATCGAGGTAATTTCATTACTCCCATCAGCAAATGTATTCCAAATAGTTTCATTATTTCATTGGATGTTGTGTGTTTAAAACCCGAGCGGCCCTTCTGTATAGCATACATGTTTGTATAAAGTGCAATTTCTTCATACATTTGCTGTGGTATATATTTCTCAAATATTTCTAAAGGCGATCTGGATTCAATCAAAGTTGGGTCAATTGTTTCGAAAATGAAAGGTGTTGGTTCAAACGGACGTCGTCTCCAAGCTATATCTGCCTTTTCGGTTATTTTATAATTATATTGTTGGTCTACAAATTCAATTTCATTATGGCTATTACTCTCTGCGACGATCATAGTATTTGCTAGATCAATATCAAACTCATCGTTCTCAACCTCCAATATTTCGATGACATCGCTACGTTTATGTACGGGAACTTCGTCAATATCTATTTCCCCGTCAACATCTTCATCCATCTCAATGTCCGAGTTATCTGCCATAATAAGATCGGCAGCTTCCTCCAATGAATAAAATTTTTTTTGTCGCGACATTATACCTATATAAATGTATACATAATTATAATAAAAGTCTAATTTAATGTTAAGGTCTTGTTACGTTCACTCGATTTGGCAACGAATGTTGACACGGCAACATATGTTGCCATTACACATCAGTATGATTGACAACAATTGTGGACAAGGCAATTTTTCTAATTTATTCAAAGGCAAGTGAGAAATATTTCAAAATTTTATCAATTATGTAACTAAAAACTGTTAACAAAACTAATTTTATACAATAAACTCGAAAAAACTAAATTATAATAACATAAATAGCCAATAAAACTTACGGTTTTCAGCAGAACAATTTTTTTCTGTCCGTGTCACTTTAAAATCATTAATACACTAAATTCTTGAAAATTTGGAGGGAAAAATGACAGCCACATCGACTTTATATTATATTGAAGAGAGAGACAACACAATAAAAATTTTTAAAATGTGAATCTAATAGCTAAATAAAAGAAAATAGGAGTTGGCAACATACGTTGCCGTGATGTCCCAAAGGGTTAATAAAATTTTAGTATCATGTTTATAAATTTTAGCATAATTGAAAAATTTTAATCTCAATACGAAAATAAATGTATAGTTTCACTTACAGATTTGTTGTTATTTTGATCGGCTTCAACAGAAGAGGTATCACTTTCCGTGTCAGTTTCAACAGTTTGTATTTGTTCTAGATGTGAAAAAATAGGAGTCGTTTTGATTTTCTGATGCTGTATTTTGTCCTATATAAATAAATTAAAATCAAACATAAGAACTTCTACTATTTAGGAATACACAATTTATTAATTAAACTACAAAAAAACTTAACGGTTTTGGATGCTTACTTGTATATTTGCATGTTTCACATTTGCCACTTCATCTTGTTGCAAATCGTTCGCTGGATTTTCAAGAATTACCCGAGAAATCAATTGTTTTACATTCTGCTGAATTTTTCCGTTTAAATGTAAATAAAATTAAAATCACAATAGTTTTCGAGAAAATCTGAAACAATATTTGATGCAAAATACAAAAACCTTAACGGTTATTGTGTGGCATATTTACTTGTATAATTAAACTTGTTTCTTTTGCGATTTCTTGTTGTTTCAGATCATTTTCCGATAAAAAATTAGGGTGATTTACAGCAAAATTATTCGCCTTTGGCAATTTTATAAAATATATAAATTTAAAATATAAAATCTAATAAATTTCAAAATTAATCCAATTTTTTTTTAACTTACCTGTCCATGATGTAAAATAACCTAAATTTTTTCTTGGACTTAGATTTTTTTCAAAATAAATAATTTATATCAAAAAAATAATATAAATCCATACAAATACAATAAACAATTAATTTACACGACACCGCACAAATTGTACATAAAACTGAATAAACATGTGTTGTCAAATTAAATATTTATTAATAATTTGCGTTACCACTTTTAGTTGTTACACCATACACATGAACGTTAAATTTCACTTGCAGTTGCACTTGCTACAAAAAAGGAGAAAGAAAGTAGCCTATATTTTTTAGCCTATATTATATTGCTTTCAAACCCTATAAACAAAATGTTGATAAAAATGCTTGTTTATATGAAAATTTGAATTAAAATATTGCATATAAAATCCTTGTTTGTGTGAAAAGTTGAGTTGAAATATTGCAAACCTTTTTCAATGTAGAAAATGGAGTACTTTATTTAAAATTGGATTACGAAATATAAAAATGTAGTACTTTCCCCCATTTTAGTAGTACGGAGTACGTTATATAAAATAGTAGTACGAATACTTCGATTGTAGTACAACGACAGCATTGATTATGAATAATGGTGATGAAGTGGTTATATAAAAGAAAAGAGCGTATTAAATAAAACAGAAGAGCGTTAAAGCGATTATATGACATGACATACAGTACGGTCTGTACATTATGTCGTACATTTTGATTTTATCACTGTTATTAAAACTCAACAGGAACAGACTGTTACTAAACTAACAAAATAACGGTAATAAATAAAATAATCCCTAACGGTTATGCTACTGTTTTTATCTAGTCTTCCAATACATTTATGGCTATGGTATAGTATTTGTGTTAAATGTATTTTGAAGAGAACGCCATTTTGCATTATGAATTGATGATGTTTGTTGTAGTTTTATGAAACATAAGAGCGTATTATATACAACAGAAGAGCGTAAAAGCGATAGTATGACATAGCATATAGTACTTTCTGTGCATTATATACTCATTTTGTAGAATTTTAATTCATTTCGTTGGATAATATAATTTTTGGATACAATTTTCAATAGGTTTATAATTACATGATGACTTTTTTTCGTTCTAGTATTTATATCCAGGAATTTTTTTGTTTTTATTTTACACTATTTAAATAAAAATATATCATTTATGTTATATATAGTGTTAGTATAGTACATATAAAATTGTATACTTTCAAAATATAATATTTTCTAGAGCTCACTGTTTTATATGTCATCAATTTCAATTAAAAAACATATCCAAACATAAACATCGTATTGTATAAAATTTAGATTGAACACCGAAAAATATTTCAACCAATTTTTCTAAAGTACCCTAAACTCACAAGAAAACGATCTAAACCCACTATAAAGTTTTTGGAATAAGATAACGCGATAAAAATTATTCCTAGTTTTGAAAGTGATTTCACTAAGCTTCTAAAATAGGAATATATTTTTCGGAAACATTTTTTTTAAACTGATTTTCAACAGGCAAGATACTGTTGGATATCAGTTTAAAAAAATGTTTACGAAAAATATTTTCCTAGTTTTATAAATTTATTGAAATCTACAATAATAGACATCGCTTCTGAGCAAAATTTTTAATATATTCCACATGTGATGAATTAAAAATCGATCCAAATAATGAGTTTTCTGAATTATACTCAAGTGAACATTTGTAATTAGAACTCTTTCAATGTTTAACAAATATGAGATGACTGTGTTAAAGATTACACATTTTCTATCTAAATAAAGTGAAGCATGTATACGAACTGAAAAAAATTATGCTGTTAAAGTGATTAAAAGAATAAACTCTAAAACTACTTTATTCTCCATGATAATGGCGTAAAAGTAATAATCAAAGCCTCTTTGATAGCTTTACGGAGTCAGGAACCATGGCTTGTAAAGAAGAATAAGTTTACGAGCTCCATAAACAAACTCTAGAACACCTTCGAGATCACAGGTCAAGTGTCAGTTGTGTTGTAAATTGGGTCACATCGCATCTTCATGTTACCTCAGAAATCCTAGACAACAACATTCTTATCAATCAACTACTAACAGTTTTCCGAAAACACAGCGGTTGCTGATAAACTTTCCAAATTCCACATCAGTTCGGCATTTTAATGTTTCTTTTTTTATGATCAAAACTTTTCTTCGAATCTAAGAAACCAAAAGATAAAGCCAGTTTATGTTTGCACTTATTGTATTGTAAATCGAATTAGTCATTGTTTCAAACGCATAATAGCTAACTCCAATAAAAATTCATACATTCAACTAATAAACAGGAAAATTACCAATGACTCAATAAGAACGACACGACTTGAAGAGTTCAAGACCTCTATCATCGTGTCTCGATGAAAACCTAATAAATCAGATTACTCTTTATATAATTCTATCAAAATTGTTGAGTCGACTCTGAATTTAAATGTCAATAATGTTTTATTAAACGCGATACTATACGGTATCCTAACTTAAAATGCTCTCTGAAAAGTATATCCAACGAACTCATACAAACCTTAGCCATGTGTGATGCACAAATTGACTTCTCCACATCATATCAAATCACTCATCATTTTCACATCATCAAAGATGACTTTCCGATACCGGGTTGTGGTAACTTGGGGAACGACCTTCTATCCAACTTTAAATTCCAGTTAGATTTTCAAAATAATTCCATTAAAATTCCTGTTGAAAGGGATACATTCTGTTTAAAATTATGCTCTGCACCTTCAAATATTATTCCACCTAGATCTGAAAAGTTCATATTATTTCCGATTTCAGCAAAAACAATGAATATTTATACTATTTGATAGAATCAGCACCTATACGGATAACACCTTACACATTTAGAGACATTGCTCTTAACTTGCATTCTTTAGAAAATGATACTTTATTTCAAATTGAGTCATATACTGAGTATCTAGCCAATCGGTTAGAAATTTAAGAAAATACAATTCAATCTGATAGTTTGAATCTCGAAAAATCGTCAATTCTGAAAATATGTCGAGATTAAAATGATATTTTTATATTATTGCCTTGTGATAAATTAACGGTTACTGACACTTTTATCCATAAAATTAACTCACAAATTTCGAAAATATATTAAAAAGTAACGAAATCGAGACCAGCAAATTGACTATAGAATTTTCCTCTTTTGGATATTCCGAAAAAATCGGGTACGGATGAGAAAAAATAGCACATCGTGGTCGGGAGGTACGACAATTACCTTTACCGAATATCACAAATATTCTGGATGATGGTTACCATAAATAAAGCCGCTTTTAATACCACTTTTCACAAGGATGCCTTTTGACTTGAAATGTGCCTCATCATCTTTTCAACGCCTAATGAATTGTTAGCTAAATGGACTTAGCACACAACTCGTTAGAATGACCATAACCCCTTGGAATTACCATAACTCGATAATACGAGAGAAATATCAGTCCTTACGTAAGTAGATTACTTAAGGAAATATGACCCAAACATTTTAATATCAGAAGGAATCAAACCAGATCAAGAAAATAATTATAGCTACCCGATATCCAATTCCTAAAACTGTAAAAGAAGTTAAATCGTTTTTAGGTTTCGCTGGTTATTATCGTTGGTTTATTTCAAACTTTTCCGAGATCGCAAAGTCTTAAACTCAACTTTAAAAAAAAATACGTTTCAACCGATTGAAAAATCACGCTGTTTTAATATGACCTGATTTCACCCGACAATTTACAATCACTTATGATGCAAGTGATATAGCAATAGGTTCCGTCCTATCGTAAAAGGTAGAAAACCTCAATATCCCGATTACATTTGCTAGTCCCGTTTTGAATAAAGCTGAAAAGAATTACGCTGCTATTGAGAAATAATTACTTTCCGTAGTTAAGGCTGTCAATCATTTTCGTCCGAGGAGTATCAATTTAAAACAATCCACAAGGTTGGAAAACTTAATACGAACGCTGACTTCTTAATTCGTATCCACATAGAACCACTGAACGATAAGGTAAATATCAATGTTTTAACAATTTCATTCGAAATGTACATAATGCTGTACATACGTTTTCTTTTATTTATAATTTACGTAAAAATGTACTAATTTTAAAAGTAGAGTATGTGCGCAAGCGCCGAACTCATTTTCTTCTACTTTTTTATATAGTTGCTCAAAATTTGTTTTCTATATATTCAAAACGGAACAAACCGTCAAGGATAATACGAGTGCAATTTTAAAGTAGAAATTTTACTTTGTTTAGATGTCAGTAGATAATTTAAAATAATTTTAAAACTTTATGTTGAGTCAACATGCCAGATGACCTGAATGAAATAGAACTAATTAATTTCTTTATGTACAATAATTAATACTTATCTTAAATTCCCTCTTGGATCAGACGTTGTTTACATCTGCATGATTGACAGCTCATTGGCATTGTCAAATGCTCAAGTACACATGTAGCTCAATATTTTTTCATGTAAACCGCATATTATAAATTAAGATACACAACAATAGGTGTCATTAGTAACGTCATATTTAGTAACAATTCCTTATGATAGATGTCTTCCAAAAGAGCGCAAAAATATTCTGGGCGGCTTAGAACCAGTTCTATTTTTTACAAAAAATATTAATTGGTAGTACAAAGCAAGCTAGCATCAAGCTATCATCAAATATAAAGAAACCATAAAAAATCATCAAAGAAAATTAAAAGCGTTAAACTTAAATTATCACGAAGTAGATAGGAGAAGGCAATCAACAATTCCCAGAAGAAGGAGCATAATATCAGCGCATAATTTTGGCGAGGAGGCCTACATATCGTAGAATATCTATACAAACATTTGGCGCCGAAACAGGGACCTGATATACTCGTATTATTCTTCTGCGGAGAAATAGTCAGCTAGCATCAAACAGAAGATTAGTACATTTCGTATTTACCACAATCCGGCTCGAAGGACCATAATTGGAGGAGAAATAAGTTAGAAGCCAGCCACGAGGGACGCTAAAGAGGATCCACGTGGAACGCCAAGCATTGTTTAATCTGAACTGTTCTGTTATAACGTACATAGTGAACGAAAAACTTCAGTGAACGCATAGTTTTGTTCAGTTAAAATTAGTTCAAACTTATAACTAAAATATAATTAAGTGCTAAAATGGAAAGTTTAAAGAGGCAAAGGTCAATTGTGAAAGGCTCCATGACAAAGTTGCTCACATACGCAAAGAGCAACCTGGAGAATGCGGGTGTGGACGAAATTTGTGTAAAGCAAGATAGAGCGCAAAAGCTTTTAAACGAATTTCAAAGTATCGAAAGAGAGATGTTCGATCTAGATCACGAAGTCGATTCGGACCTGCCAGGATTCGAAGACAACTACTACGCCGTTGTTGCAGGACTGAATGGGGCTTTGCGCAGACGCAGTCTTACTACGAAGTCAGAGAACACAACATTAAACACTTCCCAACAACCAACTATTGAATCACGCCTGCCGAAGATCAACATTCAAGCATTCGATGGCAACTATTTGGAATGGCAGTCATTTTTCGATTTATATAGCTCCACAATTCACGAGAGAGACAATTTTTCAGTACCTGAAAGGCTTATTAAAGGGAGAAGCAGCCGCATTAGTTCGACACCTCTCAGTAACCGATGCAAGCTATAACGAAGCATTCCAGAAACTAATTCAACGATACGATCGGAAACGCTATACGGTTAACGCCTTCATTAAAAACTACATGGATCAACCCAACATAATTCAACCAAATGCCGCCAACATTAGAAAACTAACGGATGCCCTGGACGAATCAATTAGAGGGCTTAAAGCACTGGGTCCAAATGCCGAAAGAAGAGATCCGTGGCTAATTCATATTGCCTTGAATAAATTGGACAGTGAATCAAAGGCGCTTTGGGCACAGGAAACGGCTGAAAATGACTTTCCAACAATGGACGAGCTGCTCAAATTTCTTGGAAAGCGCATAGATATGATGGAAACCATAAACAGTTATACAAAGAAAGGTACTGCAAGCCGATCACCTGCTACTCGAGCTTATGCAGTTGAAACAGCAACAGGAGTGTCATGTCCAATATGCAAACAAAATGGACACCGAGTATACGCATGCGACACATACAAGGCTATGACATCGAGCGGAAGACCCGAGGCAATTCAAAGAAGCAATAGATGCTTTAATTGCTTGAATGGAGGTCATAGAGTAAACGAGTGCAGATCGAAGTGGAGATGTCAACATTGCTATAGAAAACATCACACGTCACCGCATGAGTCATCAGACGTATCAAAAGCAACTTGTAAAGATGAGGGATCAAGTTCCAGAATTTATAAAACTGATCTATCACCAATTGAAGAAGCAACCGGAAATAAGACTGAAACTGAAACGAAATCACACACTGTAAGTCCAGAAATCTCCCAAGGCATACTACTAACTGCGCTAATTAAAATCAAGGACGGTAAAGGTCAATGGCAAACATATAGAGCGCTATTGGACTCAGCATCACAGACATCCTTCATATCCGAGGCGTGCATGCAAGAGTTAAACCTCACACGTGAAAATGCAAGGATTTTAGTGAAGGGACTTGGTGAAGCAGGAATGGGCACAACTAGAGGATCCACTGAAGTTACGATTGCATCCATGGATCACACTGCAACATTGAAAACACAAGTGCTCATAATACCAAAGGTATCTAGTATATCCAATGAATTTAATTTGTCTGATGTGGATCGAAAAATGCTGAATGAGTTGCAACTGGCGGATCCAAATTATAGCAAGCGTGGACGCATTGATGTACTGCTGGGGGTTGACATATTCTTCAAGGTGCTAGAAGCAAAGAGCAGGAAGTTGGCAAGTGGATTGACCGCGGTTCGTACGATTTTTGGTTGGATAGTGGCCGGGAGCATCACAGAAGATCAAATCACAAGCGCAACCAAAAGCTTTAACGTTTTGCTGGACATAGACAATTCATTGCGCAAATTCTGGGAAATAGAAGACCTACCAAAGGTTAACAGAAGAACATCAGAGGAAGATAAATGTGAAGAGTTATGCCAAACGACAACCAGAACAGGTGAAGATTCTAAGTTTATTGTAAAGTTGCCATTTAAGCAACCTTCCAACATGCTTGGTACAACATATAATGTCGCACTAAATCGACTGAAATCAATGGAAAGGGAATTCGAACGCAACGCTGAATTTGGAATTCTATACAAAACATTTATGTCGGAGTACGAGAAACTTGGGCACATGGAGCGAGTAGAGGAGTATGATAAAACAAAAACGTACTACCTTCCACATCACGGAGTAGTTAAAGCAAGCAGTGCGACAACAAAGCTCAGAGTGGTCTTCGACGCGTCTGCTAAATCATCGACGGGACTATCATTAAATGATATTTTAATGGTGGGGCCAACTGTGCAACCACCTCTCATAAATATACTGCTACGATTTCGACAACACAAGTATGTGGGGACATCGAAAAAATGTATAGGCAGGTGTGGGTAGCTCGAGAAGACCAGCAGTGCCAAAACATTTTATGGCGAACCAATTTAAAGCAACAACCAACAACGTATAGATTAAAAACGCTAACATATGGCACCGCTTCAGCAGCCTTTTTAGCAACACGTAGCTTAAGGGAAATTGGCATCCAATTGCAATCTAGTCAGCCAGAGGTAGCACAGACCATTCTGAATGATATGTATGTCGATGACATGATGACGGGAGCTAGTTCTACTGAGCAGATTAAGTTTCTAATGCAAGAAGGCACAAAAGCGTTGGAGAATTATGGCTTTCAACTTCGAAAATTCCTAACAAATATGAGGATGTTTTTAAATTCCACGTACAACTACCGAACCGTGAGAAGCATACTAAGCGAACACTATTGTCAGATGCTAGTCGCAACTTCGACCCACTTGGTTGGTTATCGCCAGTAGTAATTAGAGAAAAAATTCTTTTCCAAAACCTCTGGATCCAGAATTTAGGCTGGGATGACGAGCTCCCACCAAACATCATGAATCAATGGATGAAAGTTAGAAGTGACATAGTCGAAACTGGTAGCTTGCGAATTCCGAGATGGCTGCAGTCAAGTAACAAATTGAGTCTAATTGGATTTAGTGATGCAAGCGAGCATGCATATGCCGCGGTGGTGTATGCATTGGTAGACACAAGTAAGGGGCTAAAGGCCAATATAATTGCATCAAAATCTCGCGTAGCACCGGTGAAGCAGGTTAGCTTGCCATGACTCGAATTGATGGGTGCCTTGCTGCTGGCGAATCTCATGAAATTAATCGAAGGCTCGCTAACCATGGAAATAGAACACACAAAATTATTCACAGATTCACGGATAGTGCTGGACTGGTTATCCGCGCATCCTAGGCGTTGGACCACATTCGTCGCAAATCGGGTCAGCGAAATCATACAACTATACAAACGAGAACACTGGGGACACGTCGCGTCAAAGGACAACCCTGCTGATATTTCATCACGGGGTATCAGCACGAAGGAATTAGCCGAGAACAAGCTGTGGTGGTGTGGACCAGATTGGCTAGGGGACGTAGACGAGATGATGGCCATTCAATTAAAAGCTGTGCAGAATCAAGAAGTAACGACAGAAGAATTACGTCCGCCTAAAATTGACACATTTGTCATAGCAACGAAGAATTTTATGCAAGATTTCATGAGTAGGTATTCCAGTTTTGCTAAAATGGCCAAAATTTTGTCAATCGTTAGGCGATACGTTCAAAATCTAAATCATGCAGTGAAGAACACTCAAGAGACGAAACCAACAAACAGAGAGGAGATAGAAGCGGCGGAAGTCATGCTAATACGCGAAATCCAACGATTAGAGTTCTCTACAGAAATAGATGCATTGCAGAATAAAGGTACACTGCCGCGACAGAGCAAACTAATTACATTGAAACCGTTTATAGACGAGCAAGGCGTTATCAGGGTAGGAGGTCGCATACAGAGATCCATCGCATCATTCAATATCAAGCACCCAATCATACTACCGTCGAACCATCACGCAGTTAAATGTCTGGTAAGAGATGCGCATTTACTCCACAATCACCCTGGAATCAGTCTGCTTACCAGTATAATACGACGAAGATTTTGGATAATCAGAGGTAAAGTGATATCCAGAGCAATAGTGCACCGATGCATTAAGTGCATTAAACACAATCCAATACTGGAGAAACAAATAATGGGGAATCTCCCGCCAGAAAGAGTTCAATACGTCCATCCATTTTATAAGGTCGGCGTTGATTATTGCGGGTCATTTAAGATACAACCAGTTAGAAGGAGAGGTCAGATACCGGTGAAAGCGTACGTATGTATATTCGTTTGTTTGAGTATAAAGGCGGTGCACATAGAGATGGTAGGAAATCTCACCACAGAAAGTTTTTTGGCAGCCCTCACCAGATTTATTTCGCGCAGAGAAGTTGTCACACGATATATAGTGACAATGGAACGAATTTTGTAGGTGCAAATAATCATCTTAAAGAACTATTCCAATTGATAAAGGCTAAAGCATCTGATATATCCTCCGCACTTCTACAGTACAAAATAAAGTGGAAATTCATTCCACCGGGAGCACCACACATGGGAGGAATATGGGAAGCTGCTGTTAAACAGGCAAAAATACAGCTAGAAAAGGTGGTTGGCGAATCCATACTTACTCTGGAAGAGTTCTCTACGTTGTTGACCAAAATAGAAGCCATCATGAATTCAAGGCCATTAGCCGCATCCCAAGGAGAAGATATTGATTGCATTACACCAGCTCCATTTTCTAATCGGGCGCACATTCACTGATATAGCTGATGAAAATGTCACTGAACAAAATATTTCCCCAATGGCTAGATGGAGATTAGTCAAGCAGATGCAGCAGCATTTCTGGAATCGATGGCATCGCGATTATTTGACAGTTCTACAAAAAAGACACAAATGGACCAGTGAAGCTGAAAATATTACGTCTGGCGACATTGTTTTGGTTGCAGAAACAGGTTTAAAATCAACATGCTGGGCATTAGGAAGGGTAGTCAAAACCAATCCAGGAAGTGATGGCAAAGTCCGTATTGTTGACTTACGCTTAGCAAACAACACTAAGATCGTACAGCGACCGATTCACAAATTGTGTAGACTACCGATTCACTCACATGAATCAGCCGATTCATGGCCGGCGGAATGTTGAGTCAACATGCCAGATGACCTGAATGAAATAGAACTAATTAATTTCTTTATGTACAATAATTAATACTTATCTTAAATTCCCTCTTGGATCAGACGTTGTTTACATCTGCATGATTGACAGCTCATTGGCATTGTCAAATGCTCAAGTACACATGTAGCTCAATATTTTTTCATGTAAACCGCATATTATAAATTAAGATACACAACAATAGGTGTCATTAGTAACGTCATATTTAGTAATAATTCCTTATGATAGATGTCTTCCAAAAGAGCGCAAAAATATTCTGGGTGGCTTAGAACCAGTTCTATTTTTTACAAAAAATATTAATTGGTAGTACAAAGCAAGCTAGCATCAAGCTATCATCAAATATAAAGAAACCATAATAAAATCATCAAAGAAAATTAAAAGCGTTAAACTTAAATTATCACGAAGTAGATAGGAGAAGGCAATCAACAATTCCCAGAATAAGGAGCATAATATCAGCGCATTATTTTGGCGAGGAGGCCTACATATCGTAGAATATCTATACAAAACATTTAAAAGTGTTTTTGTTATAAAAAAACTTGTATATTTTCTGTTGTTTACTATTTTATTGTGTTAATTCAAACGTATCTTCGATTAAATAGGTTAGAATATTGGTGTACATACTGCTGTGCAATCCGTACCAACAGTAATGTACATGATTTAATATATGTACATAATAATGTACATTCCGATTAAATAGATGTTTATATTTTGATGTTTATTTTTTAAATTTTATACATTAGGAACATGAGTCGAAAAGTATATCGCACTGAACAGGAACTTATTGATATCCTAAATACATGGAATTCCGATTTAGAGGATTTTGTTGATACGGAGGAAAATGAAATTGATAAAATACAAAAAAATATCGCTTCAAGGGAACAGATGTCTGATCAAATATATGAAGCGGAAGTAGAGAATAACATGGATGAGCCAATAGACGAATTCATATCAAATGCACAATGAGTCGTTCAAAATTTCAGCCCATTGTTTCAGAATTTGTCCCAATCGATTTACCTGATTTGCCGTCAGTAAAAACTCCATTGGGGTACTTCCAAAATTATTTACCTAGCAAAATTTTTGAGGATATTGCGGTTTTTGCAAACGTATATGCTGAACAGCAAATGGTAAAGGGATATAAACATACCACAAAAAATGAAATCATACAGTTATTTGGGCTACACATAGCAATGGGATGCATCAAACTTCCCACAATTCGACTTTATTTTGACAAAACTGTAGGTCTTGATACGTTTCGAAGGACGATGACGTCTGATCGATTTTTTCAACTTCGGAACAATTTGCACATCACTAATAATTTAGACATGCCGAAAGATTGTAAAGATCGCTTTTATAAAGTACGTCCCTTTATTGATTCAATTCAAAGTTATATACGATCTCTACCAATAGACGAATTGTCAGTGTGTGTGGACGAACAAGTTATTCCATTTAAAGGCAGACTTTCAGTTAAGCAATATATGAAAGGAAAACCAAACCCTTGGGGAATTAAGGTGTACTTACTTTGTGGTAAGTCTGGAATGCCATATGATTTCTTTTTATATCAGGGAGCTGAGTCAGGTATACCAGTAACGTATCTTAGTCAATTTGGATTTGGTGCAGCCACCATACTACATTTAGCAAATCGTCTAAAAAGTGCAGGACATTTTCTTTATTGTGACAATTTATTCACCTCTTACCAGCTATTGGAAGTTTTAAAAAATAAACAAATTAACGCAGCTGGCACAATCAGAATAAATAGGTTTGCTAGGCCGCCTCTACTTTCAGACGCTGAAATTAAAAAAAAACAGAGAGGATATTCAGATAGTGTTACGAGCGCCGATGGGAAAATTGTTGTAGTTAAGTGGATGGACACAAAGCCAGTTTTTCTAGCTTCAAATTTTGTAGGAATTGGAACCGAAGATGAAGTAAAACGTTGGGACAAACACTCTAAGTCGCACGTGTTTGTGAAACGTCCGGAAATCATTAAATGTTACAATACTGCGATGGGAGGAGTTGATCTACTGGACCAACTTATAAGTTATTATAGGACTTTAGCAGTAACCGCGTCTTGGTTAGAGTATCGAAAGGATTGCGGTTTAAATAATGTAAAGAAAAACGACATTATGTATTTATTACATTTTCGAATGTACCTAGCGCACTCGATGTTGCAAATGAAAACTGCTCCAAAGCGGGGACGCCCATCTAATGCAGAAAACATGGAAACAGGATGCTCATCAGATTCATCTCTGATGGCAAAACGAGAATTCGAAAAACGTCCTACAAAAGATATGCAATACGACAGGTTTGATCATGTGCCACGACATGATGAAAAAAGAAGCCAGTCGCTGCAAAAATCGCAATTGTAAAGGTCGATCACACATTATGTGTAAGAAATGTTTAGTCCATTTATGTTTAAATAGAGATAGAAATTGTTTTTCAGAATTTCATCGGAATAATTAGATTTCTTAAAAATTGCACTCTGATCTTATGAATTTCCAATCGAAGTGTAATAACATTAAATATTATTTTTGATAATTTTAAGATATTTTAGGTTTAATTATATCGAATTTTTAACATTGTGATAAAACTTGAATTGTCAATCAAAATGTGATAACTAAAAGCTGAATACTATTATACTATTAAACTATTATACAATTTAAAATAATAAAACAATAAATCTATTTGTTTTGTAAAACTAACGAATTATATAAAACTTTTAATATCAGATGTAGTTTCAATAACTACCTCTAAGAGTTCGGAATGTACACAATAATGTACAGTCTCCAAAATCATCCCCCGTATTTTTTTTTATTTTTTTTAAATGTTTTGTCTTATTCATTATTAATAATTATTATATTTGATAGTAAAATAATTTTCAAGTTCTAAGGGAACAATTCCGAATGAAAGGGTTAACCAGAGCATAAAAATTACAACAAACTACTATTACTCAATAGATGATAAAAGTTAAATATCAGAAATGATAAATCTATCGTTAAGGAAGATATTGTTGATTTGACTGAACAATTAAAAAGAAACCGTAATTTTTGAATTTCATCAAAGTGTGAATGGAGGTCATCAAAGGTATTGCCTGATGAAGGGCTTCCGCAAGATCCACGGACTTTTTTAGAAACCCCTTAAAGAGTAATATTGTATCCTCTAGGTACTGGACAATATTGGCATCTGGGATTGGAGTGGTGCCTTAGACAATACATTAACAATACTGTTAACTTGGATGTCTTGTATTATTTTAAATAGCATTATTTAGTTTTTCTTTTAAATTTAATTTTTGTGATATCTGGAATATATATAAAGTTATTATTTTAAAAAAATTGATTGCAAACTGAACTACTTACGCTTGAGTGGATCGTTTGACTAAAAATGACAGAACAATTACCGATATTTTGTTTGCTTTAATAAAACGTATGATACAACCCAATAGAGCTACTATCTCTATATATAAAAATCATACAAGTATGATATAGTGCACCAAGTTTAAAAGAAGAGAGAAAACGAGCCATTATTTCGGTTCTTCAAGAGGCAAAATATTGCTCTAAAATGCGCCAATCGAGCTCGATATAACTTCCAAATAAGCTTCAGGAGCGCTGCTAGAGCATTATTTAGAGCTAATTGCTCTATTATACAGCTCTTTAAGATATTTGGTTTATATCGCTTCTAGAATATATTGGGAGCCCAAATTGTTACCCAAATGCAAGTATTAGTGAAAATATAGACGATTCAAATTGCACAACACGAAGACGCAACTCGGAGCGTGAGTTGAAAGTTTTAATAAAAACGTTAGTGAGGCACTTGACATCGGAAATGAGTCTCACACTTGGTTACACATAGTTATAGGATCGGAGTCACAAGTAGTCATGGATTATTTGTCGGATCTGAGTCACATACGTGGTTACATTTATTGGACCGCGTTACTCATGTTATACATTGGATCGAGATCAAAAACACAATGACGCTACTGGGAGCAGTCATTCATTTTGAGAGTTATTCGGATCGGTCCTAACGGAAAACTGTAGATTGTGGTGTTTAGTGGTAGGTAGGTATGTCAGTAAGAGTGAAGAGTTTAGTATTTGTGGCATCGTATAGGTTGCATAGTTGATTAGCACCAACCCCACGACTTAATTTATCTTCATCGCTTGAGCTCCGGGTACAAAGGCCATGTGTTAATCAGGTAGCTATTTAAAATATTATTATTATTTTATACTAACGGACCCCAATTACATATTCAGGCACAGATGATCTATCATCATCTTATGATTTGCTAAGCAGATTCAAAAGTTAAGCCATATAGACATTAAAATCATTTGTACTCAAATACAAAGTCAAAATAGCCAATATGGTGGTAGTTTCGTGAATAATTTAGATCCAGACACATCTAAAATGGCTCTTTTCTGTAATATCACTAAATTCTACGACAACTGTCTCAAAGTTTGGTTTAATTTAACTGTAAGAGATTTGATGTCCAAATAAGATCAAAACTACGATTTTTCAAAACCACTGGTTTGCTAATTTAAAAATTGCATATTACAGAAATTTACTTGGTTACCACTTTATGAATAATAATAGTATAAAAACTGCGATTAATTCAGTAAAATATATTTCATTTACGTTTTATACTTTCAAATATTTATGATGAGTATCTTGGCTTATTCATCTGTTTTCTACAATTTCTTTTTGTAGATGTCGTCAATAACGCACATTTTTACAACATATGGAGTTTCATTAAGTAATGTTTATAGATTTTTTAATTTTGATGTGTGTTGAAAACTATTTGAGTAAAATTGGATTTGTCAATATAATTATAATAACATCAAACCTACTTTCAAACTGTGACATAAGTCACATACTTGTACTTCACGTATCAAAATTGTTTTACAAATAGTTTCTATTCAACAATTTGTCAACTGTAACCTTCTAGGTTTCAATAATATTTTTCTAGTATCAACTATCATATCAAACTTAAGTATAAAATTGGACAAACCCCGCTCTTTCAACAAATTATTCATTTCTGACCTTTTAATTTCATCATAATGTATAAATTGTTCATTTTTATAACTGCTTAGATACCCTGTTTTTGGTTCCTCCCAATAATTTTATTGTCATACACTTTTTGATGATTTGGTATTTAAACACAAAGTACAATATATTTAGAGAGAGAGCGAAAAAATATGTTTGCAATGCGTATACAGTCTCTCGATAAAGCGACACCAACATTGCCAATATATTTTGGTTTTAACGTTTCTCAATCGTTCATAGTGTGAGTATTATACAATTAAATTCATTAAAACAACATACACTCCCGAAAATACTCAGTCTTAGTATCAACTCTGTTTAATTATTTCTCTGTTTAATAATTTTAACAGCAAAAGAATAAGAGAAACAAAATTTCGTTTTGTGGTTGTTTTAGTGAATAAACTGTAAACCAACAACGTATATCTCACCTTTGTTTTAGTTAGGTTTGGTAAAGATTTCTAAAATAACTTTTCCCCTTTGAGAAAAATGACAGAAAATTTCATTTTTCTTATAATGCCTATACACAAAATTCAAAAGAACTATAGAAAAATATAAAACGTTGCTATGCATGATTAACCAAACCATACTTCAAGCGTACAGTGCCATAAAAGCCAAAACTAAACGAAAATCACATGTTTTCTTTCAATGCAACTCTTCAGAAAGAAAAAATAAAATGTAATATAACAACAGATTCAAATCCACCTTGGGCGAAATCGCAACAATAAATTTCTCCAATGACGAACAAAGTACATTAATTTGTTAGTTTTTGCAAACGTTGATTTTGAATTCTATTAGTGAAGGCCTAGGAGGCCTCTTTATATTCGATTGGCATGTTGTAGTGAGCAAATTACATTGAGAGTCGCAAACTCTTTGAGCTTCGCTTGTTGAATAGGAGGTTCTAATTTAATTGATCTGACAATCTAGGTCTCATCGTTGGCTACTATATCAAATTTTACACCAAGTTCTCAAAAGTGTCCAACTTACCGATAAGCGCAGAGTATATTCTCAGATCGGGGTCTCAAATAAAAAATTTTTATTTTAACACACAAATACCATTTAATATATTTTATTTTATTATTAAATTTATCATATAACATACATAATTTATTAGTTTAGTTGACAACAATAATTAACATAAATACTAAGATACATATTTGTAATATTAAAAAACAAAAATATTTAAAATTAACGAGTGTGACCTTATTTCTTAAATTCTAATATATTGCCCAATAAATCTTTGCAGTGCAAGAATTATATCTAACCTTATCTTGGCTCAAGCCATCCGTGTCAGAGTTGAATAAAATAAGATTCAAAAACTTAGATCGTAAAATAGTAAAATCTCCCACAATACATGCATCATTATTGTCTGGTGAGTATTAATATCAGAACTACACAAGACTACATAGAAGAACCGAATCAATTTAATACATGAATATACAAAATGGCTACACGACAGACCTAATGTATACCCTAATACAATAATACACAGAAAACGATTCGTAGAATACGAAGAAAAAACTGCTAACGAATTAGAAATCAATAAACTCAATTTTTTGATAAAAAAAATAGGGCGTAGACATCATTTTACGTTAAAAACACATACGCAATAGACAATAAATCGAATTTTTTTTAATAAAAAGGGGCGGAACATCAATAAAACAGGATAGTGTATCGGAACAAAACCGTAATCGAAAAGTAAAAAAAAGTATTTAAACAAATATTATAATAAAATTTAATTTAGAAGTTGTATAAATTTCATAAGGGACTTGGTGCCGAAACGATTGTAGTTTAAATGAATAATAAAAATTTCAACTTTTTTACTGATAGGAAGTCCTTTATCTGAAACTACAGTGAATATATATTTGAACCATCTCGAAAACAGTTACACATCTTAAATATTAAATATAAATTTTTAAAGAACATTAAAAATCACCGACATAAAATAAATTTCTACTACGACAAACTACATTTATTTATTTATTTAATGCTTATAATTTTTAATAAAGAGGAAAAATACATATGAAAACAACTTTTAAAAATTGATAAACTTCCGTTAGACATAAATTCAAACCCGAAACTATTATCTAATATTAAAAGATATGAATTAAAATTTTATATATTTAGATATTTCATTATAATTATTTTAAAACTTAAATTTATTATTTTTTTATTATAAAGATTTATTAGTTTGTAAGTGGCTGTACAGACAGTAAGGTGAAAGTGTCCATCATAAAGAACACATGTTTGGTCTTACAGTAAGGTTGTACTTCGAAACACCCAACAAGTTTTACAACGTCACTGTAAGGACGGAAAGATGGAAGAATACACCAGGAAAAACACATGATCAGCTGATAAGATTCGAGCTGTTATTTTTGTATTTGATTGATCTAGAAGCCCTTACCACAATAAGTTCCTATGAGGTTAAAGTATATTATTAAACTGATTTAAAGTATTTTCCTGTAATTGTTCCCTATTTAAAATGTAATTTTTTAAATTACTAATATTTGAATATAAATTATACAATGCAAATATTGTACACAAAACAATGACCAAACAGCCCTAGTATAACAATAAGAACCCTTTAATAATTATAATAATTTAATAATTTTATTTCGGATTAGCCACATCATAATTTCGTTTGCGCTGCACCTTACCTTCCGATAAATTTCTAAATGGTGTCCTCAATGATAAAAAACTCAATGCATTGGAAGTAGACGGTTTTGTCGCCTGTGACTGAATCAAATTTATTTCGGTATTAAGTATTTTGTGTGATGAAGTTATATGTCTGAATCGAACTGAAGTCGTTTCTGGATACCGGAAATTATCGTTTACAACTGGTTTTTTCAAATTTCCTGAATAAAATTGACAATTTTTGCAATACGGTTTATTTATGTCATCTGTACCACATCTTTTTCTTGGTGGTGAAATTGTACCACCATCAAGTTGTTTGTCTTTTTGATTCGTTAAATCGTTCGGAAAAATATTATTGATAATGTTTTGTTGACATATTATTTCGGGTACAAAACCAGTTTTTTTCCACTTTTGTTCGTATGAGACACACAGCTGAACCATTTCGTTCAATGTTTTAATATGCATGTCGTCAATTCTGTCGTGGAGGCCGGGACGCACATTACGTCGTATTATATCCATTATCTCGCTGTCAGAAAAGGGGACAGTACATTCGAGTAATATCAACAATAAATTGTTATAAAATTTAAAGAATGGTTCGTGGAACTGTTGTTTGCGCGCTTCGAGTTCGCGTCGAAAATAATCATCAGTTTGGTCTTTATGGAAACGTTCAATAATATTATCTCGCAATTCTAACCAAGTAGTAGAAGGATTTTTTCTAATATAATTCCAATACCATTCCGAGGCCGTCCCTTTTAAGATATAGGACACATCGTTGATCAATTGTTCGGTTGTAATTTTATTTTCATTGGCTAGGTATTCCAATTTAAATACGAATCTCTTAACTGAACCATTTATGGGCAAATCATCAAATATTATATTCCATTTCATTATGTTACGTTCATAGCAGTCTTGTTCAGTTTGACCCATTTCATGGTCGATGAATTGGGTATCACCTAGGGTTTCATCAGTTTGACTGGCTTCACCCAAATGAACTTTTGGTTTATTGTCCGAGCGCTGGTTCCCAAATTTAGTATGATCCTCCTCTAAAGGTTGTGGAGTAGTAATAAATGATTGAGTTGCTTGATTTGAATTAGTCACAGTCATCGATTCAATGGAAAAGTTGGAAAATTTGATGGAGGTAATATGAGATGGAGACCTATCATCGCTGAATAAATGTGGAAATTCAATTAAATTAATTTCCTCGAGCAATATTTTCTTATTAATGTCTCGACTTGTTGCTCGATTATTTACAGCAATTAGTTTTTCGATAATAGTCAACAATTGAGTAATTTTGTAATTCAAAGTCATCCTAATAAATCGAATACGATTCAGACGAATTTTTAAATATTGTAAACGCGACGACAGCGGACTCAGGAAATAGTAATCGAATAAACCAGAATGTAGGATTTGCATTCCGTAATAAATACGTCGAAGCTTTATTATCAATATACCCAGTTCGTTCAACGGATCTAATTTGGCCGCTATATGTGGATAATTCGGTGCAAGCAGTGGATTTTCATTTTCGATTTCAATTTGATTCTTTAATTTTCTTGAACATTGCACTGACGAACCGTTGATTAATCGAACAGAACACTCAATTTTAAATTCGTCAGCGTCCAAATGCTCGATATTCATATTTGATTTATAAAACTATTATTAAACTAATTTTAAAAGTTCGCGAGATACGTTAGAATCGAACACTTATCGCACAATTTATGATTGCATAAAATAATTTAATTCAAATCTATAACAATGATACTTTGAGGCGGATGTATAAATGTTGACTTACAAATAGTTTTTAACTATTGCTGACGTTAATGATGAACTGGAATCGCCTTTTGTTGTATCGTCCAGCCAACAGAACCTGGATAATTGGAAAATAATTTTATAATATTTTTCTTAATTAAAAAAAAGTAGTATATACACACTGTTTGCACAAGTACGCCAAACTATTCTCTGATAACTTCACTGAGATTATAGTTTGTGAGAGTCACTGAGATTATAGTTTGTCAGTTCAACAATTTTTTTTTCAATAAAATTTTAGTGATTTATTCACTAACTAATCACCACTACACGATAGAAACTTTCGACTAGTTTTCAATTTTCCAATCACTCAACTTATTGTGTAAACTAAACAGACAATTTAAATTTTTATTTTTTCAACACTTCCACCATTTTTAATTTTATTTTAGATCCACCATGTACAAGACTCAAATGTGTTATGTTCTTGATTCGACCAAAAAAAATTTTTCTTAATATTTTGTTGTTGTTTTTTTGTGCCTTTAGAAAGAATACCTTCAATAACATTGAACAGGATAACTACGAAAATTTTCTTAAGTTTTTGATTTCGGTTGTGCAATGAAAATAGGTAAAAAAAATTCGAAGTTATCCTGTCATCTGTTATTGGGCTTCAAAAGTAGAAAGAACTTCAAAACTTTTATTTATGATTGTTAATTTACTGTTTTATAATCAACGAGACAAAACCGAACGAGAAAAAACCGAATGAAATAACGTGACATTTTCGAGTATTTTCTATTTTTTATATGTAGTTGTTATATAAGGCTTTGGCTGACATACGTCACCCAACCACCGACTTCGAAATCGTAAAATTCCAACTATTTATAAGTTATGATCCAAGTTATACAATGATGTAATATTTGGCATCAGCCACAAAACAGAAATTGACGTGAACAAATCTCTAACAGTGTCGTTTGTTGTTTCCTCAAAATCATCAATACTTCTCCAAAAACAATCGAATAAAATTCGCACAGGAGGAGGCAAACTCACCCTTAAAATTTTAACAAAAATTTGGTTTTAACATGTGTTTTGTTTTATGGTGTGTTTTATCCTACAACTCAATTTTTTTTGTATTTCAATGGTTCAAAATGACGGTAAAATGAACAATTTAACACCAACCAACATAAAATTGCACGTCTGCTAGAAGTCTGTTATTTATCCGTTCTATTTACTGACGAGTGTAGAATATGTCTTCATAGTAGTGATAGAGAGGCCACGGCTGCAGGCGTGGATGAGAATAATTTTCGCAGTTCGATTTTTATGAGGAATAAAGTGCAATCGCTCAAGTCGAAATCATAACCAGGTCAATGGTGAACTGCATGCGAACCATTGCCGACGCAAGGGGACTGGGGAGGCAAAATCAGAGCCATCTAGATGATGTAAACTATAGAGGATGCGATGTGTTATTATGGATGATACTGACACCATAGCGTAGAACTTTAACAGTTTTTCAAAAATAAGTTGGCTTATCTGTGCACTATGTATCTCTGCACAAAAAGACCGCTCTTTCTCTACTATACTGGCGGGATTATTAACTATGGATTACAAAAACTTAGATTTAGAGAAACCGAAGTGCAGCCTAGCATGAGAATTTGGAGGTGCTTTTGTCTTCTCTAGAGAACATATCTCTGGTGGCATCCTTAGAACGTTAAACAGGGAACAATGGTGCCCCAGCAATATGTTAAGAAAGCTGAGCTAGAGTGTATTCTGTTTTGTGACCTACCCTGACCTGCAAGAGGTTCAGTTTTTGTCCCGAGCCTGATCCTAGAACCCTCGGATATTGTGACCGGGTTGAAAAATCAACACCCGGGACTCAAGTTAAATGGATTATCTTTTGCCAAAAAAAGGAACAGAAAGATATACTTCTTCACCTTGGCTTAGATAAGCGATAAATGTTGGGCAAAAAGAGCTGAAGAGGGTCAGGGATAAATTATCCTCCAGAATCCCAAATTAAATGGAAGTTTTGGGGAAATTAGAGAATTTAGGAACATAAGAAACACTAATTGGGATCTTTTAAAACTCCATCTCATCCAGTGAAAGTGTGGAACATTAGAAAGGGCTGCTGAAGAGCACTCCACGAAATAGTTGGACGGATCAAAAATCACTGGACAACAAGAAGCTGCTTTTTTCAAATAGAAATTATAACAAGAAAAAGAAACTTTTGAGCACTTCTTGTGCTTCTTGACCACTTGTTCCAACTTTCCTCATGAAATGAATCGCTAGTCTGGTAAACGTAACATAAAGTTGGCTGTAGATATTACTACTGCTGACGTTAGATTTTCTTTAGCGAAACTGATATTCAATAGAAACGCCAATATATTCTGTACAAACCAGAATGGCCGAATCTAGTTTATAACATTTCATGTAACGATAGACACAGTGAAATGTGGTTTCTGCGATTTTTTCAATTTTCTTTCCATAGCACTCCATAAGAAGCCAATATGTTGATAGTTCTGTGAATTCTTAATAAAGCTCCAGACACACCTGAAATGACTCTTTTCAGTCAAATCACTACATTCTACAACAACTGTCTCAATTGTGGTTTCCTAGCTTAGAATTTGGTGGCCAAATAAGGTAGGTCCAAAGTTACCCAAACTACGATTTTTCAGTTGTATTATTTCACGTCTCCTGTAACCACTGGTTTGCTAATTTCAAAATTGCATTTAAAATAATCTAACTCGATTTTCACTTTATTAAAATAATATAAAATCTGCGATTAATTCAAGTAAAATATGTTTCATTTACGTTTTCTACTTTTAAATAATTAAAATTAGTATCTTGGCTAAAATATCTACTTTCTAAAATTTCTTCTTGTAGATGTCGACAGCAACACGTATTTTTACAACAGATGGGGTTTTATTAAGTAATGTTTATTGATTTTTTTGATTTTGGTGTGTGTTGAAAATGTAATTCTTCTATTACACATTTATTCCAATACCATCGCATCCAAAGTCTCTCGAGAAAGAGATGTAAACGTTGTCAAAAACGTTTTTTTTTTCGTTTCTCAATCGTTTATAGTGTGAGTATTATACAATTCAATTCAATAAAATCTCGTTTTGTGGTTGTATTGGTGAAAAAACTTTAAGCAAACAATGTATTTAGGTTAAGGTTATGCTACCTTTAGTTTGGTAACGATTTTTGTAAATGTTTCGGAAGCACAAAAAGTGCAAAAAAACAGTTAACAGTAAATTTCACGTTCCTTATAATGCCTTTGCACAAAAATCTATAGAACTATAGAAAAATATAAACCGTTTTATGCATGAATCACTCAACCATGTTTCCAGCGTACAGTGGCATATAGAATTTTAACTAAATGAAAATGTCATCTTTTCAGAGCGTAATAATCAAATGTAATAAAAGAACATAATCTAAGATTCAAATCGATACATCCTATGGTTCGATTTTTGTACTTCGATTTCAGCGGTTGGTTGATTAATTGAGCGATGTGTAACAATTCGCCTGGCATGTCAAAATCGTTAATACGTCTCGTATTAATGTGAAACTTTGACGAGTATCTTGTATTTGTCACATTAGAGCATAGAATGTGAGATTTAGATCGATACGATGTATATGAAGACAGCACAAACTCTATCAAAAAAAATTGATATGCCACAACTGAAAAATCATAACTAGAATCGTGATTAACATCCTTAC
Source organism: Tipula lateralis (assembly GCA_963932295.1). NCBI lineage: Eukaryota > Metazoa > Arthropoda > Insecta > Diptera > Tipulidae > Tipula > Tipula lateralis. The sequence continues at coordinate 30,303,926 of OZ010739.1, read as the reverse complement.
TTTCACAATATGCGAAGAAGAGTGAACTTTGATATATAAGAAGTGAGTATTTCTTCAATACACAATCATTTGATCTGAAAAGGTTCCATAAAATTTTCCTCTGTATAAAACCAAACCTGAATCTTAATAGAAGCTCGTTAAGTGCCAGAGAACGAATAAAGTGAATAAAACACTTCTTTGATGCCATATATTTACGGCCTTAATAATGATTGATGCATCTCCCAATCTAGCTGTGATATCAATCGACTTTAGCACAATATCCATTTTATCGTAGTGCGTGTTAACTCCTTTTCCGTTGCCACTATACGAAAAGAATTCTTCGAACGGTAATTAACAAGCGTTAGTTTACTCCTCCCGCTACTTGAATTTTTTTAGTAGCTTTTTATCACAACCGATGATAAAACCTAGACCTTCTTCTTTGCAGTAGACTGTTAGCCGACGTTTTCTACGGGAGGCACTGAATCGTGGTCCGTTAAGATGCTAGCAGTGATAGCGACCACGAAATTTCCTCTCACTCCTGGAATCTCTATTATGACAAACACTAAATCCCTGAAGCTGAAGTTTGGAATGGAAAAGTAGTTTATCTGCGAGGTCACTTACGTTGATGGTGAATGCCAAATCCAGATTCTCACTTTGTCCTTAATTGAATATCTTCTGCATTCTCTCTTCTCCGGAATTTTCCGTATATGTTCCATGTTGAGTTGATGGACTTCGCTGTTTGACCGATGCTTCTTCGCTATGGCTAAACGATGATGTGATAAACCACTCCATACGATTGGCATTTTTCTGTTCCATTAGAGTGGCAATGTTACCAAAACTCTACATCCCTCGTCCAAAATCCAATACAAATTCATTTTTTTCATCAGTCCGAACCCCGGATGATCGAGGAAGGGGCCGATCGTTTCTTCTCTTTCAATGGTTTTCGCAACCTATAGGTGATAGTAATCTCGACTAGTTGTAAGTGACCAGTTTTATCACAAACCCAACATCTTATCTTATTATTTTCATCACAAAATCCACGCGACCTACCTTGAGCATTGGGTTTATGATGTTGTTCGCTGCCTCATTGGATTGTGCACATGCAATGGTTGATGCGAACGTTGATTTTGAATACAACACTTCTATTTATTGAATTCGTTAGGTCCCGTTATCCATTGATTTAAGCGTCAATCTTGATTCGCTCTTTATATTCTTTCGTCATGTTGTAATGAGCGAGCAAATCTGTTTTTTTGGGCTTCAGAAGTCTGCGGAGCATGACTCGAAACAATCAGTCCGAATGAATTGTTTCAACGCATCAGTAAGAAATATAACGGGTTCGGGATGTCTGAAAATAAACGTCTAGTGTATAGGGAATCATTGAACAAAAACAGAATCAATAGAGTTGATAAGTGTTATGTCTATCATGATATTTGATTGTGTTCAATTTTGTTGTCAATTCAGTTGACAGTGTCGAGAAATCTCAGTTCACAAAGGTCTAACTTACCGATAAGTGCAGAGTATATTTTCAGGAGTCTCAAATAAAACATGTTTTATTTTGACACACTAATTAACATTTAATATATTTTATTTCGTTATTTAATTAATTATATAAAATACATAATTTATTGGTTGGTTAAGCTGACAACAATAATTAACATAAATAATAACATACATTTTTGTAATATTGATGAACAAAATCATTTAAAATAAACTAGTATAACCTCGTTTCTCAAATTTTAATTCGCCATTTTGAATTGCTCAAATAATCTTTGCAGTGCAAGAATTTTATATCATCGTATTTTGGTAATCCAATAACATATAGAATACGATACATAGAATACGAAAAGAATTGCTAACGAACAGTAAAGACGAATTAGAAATCAATAAACCCAATTTACTTGATGTAGATAGGGCGTAATAATATTTATGACATCATGTTACGCTAAAAACAGATACGCAATAAACAATAAAACAAAATTTTTTAAATGAAAAAGGGCGGAACATCAACAAAAGCAGAATAGTAAAACAGGAATAAAAACATAACCGAAAAGTAAACTAGAAAAAGAAAGTATATAAACCAGTTTTATAATAGAAGTCAACTTAGTAGTTAACGTAACTTCATAAAGGAATAACATCCGAAACGATAAATAATAAATAAAAAAAAACAATTGTGTTTGTAAACGGACTTAAGATCATTATAAACATTGCAGAGATAAATCGACCTTACTACTACTTATACTACCGACAGAAAACTACTTTAAAATTTCCAAGAAGAAACATGTTGTGGATTGTAATAAAAACACCCGCCAACATTTTAACCAACTGCAAGGTAAGTAAAATCCTATAAAACATGAAAACCGGTAACATCTAAGGTTTGGAAACGAGATTCCGGACTCACTGTATCAGCAACTGGAAGACAACACTCAGTCCTTACACGTTTTGGATCAATTTTACCCGGTTAACGTGTGCACCACTACCATGTTACCCTGGTTTAAATTGCTAAAATTTACATTTTCAAAAATTATTCGATTCACTAAAAGCCTAATCTATTTCTCAAATTATAAAATGTTGATTTCCGAATTCAATATCCAAATCGCAACATAGCCAAACTATTCAACGAAGATCACTCCATCTATTCATACTCGAAAAAATAACTCAAATGTTCAAACTTAATTTCACCTTCAATTATTTCATAACTAAAGAAAGCTTTTTTTATCAACGTTTTACTGTTTACTGTAAGTAATTCACTCACACTCCACAGTCGATGATGGTAACAAATATGTAAGGGTATCAAGCAAGCAGATCACTATCAACAAATCACCTAATTTGCTATAAATTATGATAGGTTAGTTTAAAAAGTTCTGTCAAAAAGCACCACGAAATTTTTAAGCCATTCATTTTATATTACGTAATATATATATTTTTAATACTAACTATTGTACTAAAACTTTAAAAAAGATACAAGCTATTTATTATATATAGGTAAGGTTAAATTGTTGTGGCTGCTATCGCACACTTAGACCGGCGATCGGTCTGTTGTGATACCATTCTATGAACGGCGATAGGTCCGAGTTTTTCGTAGTACCATCTGCGCATTGCATAGCTCTATGTCAGCCGATAGTACTGACATGGAAAATGGGTCGGCCCATGGATTCTAAACACGACAGGGGATCCAGATATATGTTCATTTTTCACACCGATTGCACTGCCCAAACGATCGAAGGTCAAAAAACCCATTTGCATCTTACCCCGAATATTAATCGAATAATAACTAAAAATAATCGTATCAAAAGGCTCAAAGAAATTTTAAATATATTCATTTTATTATTCATAATTTATATTTTTTAGTACTAATTTAAGTACTAATTTTTTTTATAGCACATGCAAAAGAATATTCATTAAATATAGAAATACTTGAAACATTTTATTTTTAAATTCATCGACATTAGTTTTAGTTTTAGTACTAAAAAATTAGTACTAAACCTAAAAATGAAATAAAATTGTCTCCTTTAAAGATCAAACCCCATTCACCGGTAAGTTGTACCAATCTTAACAGTGACAAAAAACAAACATATTCGGTACTCTTAGTTTTAAATTTTAGAACAAACCAACATAAATATGTTTATTTGCAAGAAATTATCATCAATGAGTATGTTAAATAGTTTTGTATATATAGGTACATATAATGAAATATGTATGTATGTCCATAGTATGTAAATTGAAAAATATCTTATTACATTACAAAATATTTATAAATCGCTTATTGAAATTCATTTAATTGAACAAATTGTTATTTAATTTGCTAAATTTATATTTCATGAAATAAATAGGTAAAGTATATATATATATATATATATATATATATATATATATATATATATATATATATATATATATATATATATATATATATATATATATATATATATATATATATATATATATATATATATATATATATATATATATATATATATATATATATATATATATATATATATGTGTAGTTTACTATTTATATATAAATATATACAACATATATTAATAACTATTTTGTACATATATAGTTACTCTTGTATAAACTATATAATAATTATGAATGAACACCAATACTATAAAATTAAAATTAAATATAAATTAAAATTAATTCGCAAATTATGTACTCGTATGTACAAACCTTCCAGCATACACCGATATCCACATGTATTCAATAATACTCATATGTGTAAAATACTATTTTTCCAAAAACTATTCTCCTACGTACATTAGACATACACAACATAATAAAAGGTACATATGTAAATATGTATATGTATATACATTCAATTTGAAATATGTTTATTAATTTCATACATTTATATTCATTAAATTAGTTTTATGCAACATAGTGTTTGTTTCCTATTTTAAATTATTGGGTATTGGGGAATAATTTTATATGTAATTTGAGTTTAAATATTTTTTTTCTGACATACTGAGGTAAAAAGCTTGTGTTAAATTAAGAATAATTTTCCCTTTCTAATTTTGGTATGGCAAAATTATTCCCAATTTATAAATATTTACATCGCACTTTTTTCGTCAGCAGGCCGGAAAAAATATATTTGAACAGAAATTACATATATTATAATATTTCCCCAATTCCCTATTCCCGGGAATTACTAGAATAGGGCCATTAGTGTAGTTTGCTAATGGCGATTTTCTAATCACGTTCTTTGCTCGTTGCTTGACAACCGATGATGTATAGTTGTCATAGTTGGACACGACTTTCCTATAGAATTCGATACTCCTGTATCACGTTCAAGATGGTCCTAGTTTTAAGGCCGTTTCAGAAGTCATCTTCATCGCATGTCAGTGATGCCGTATGCGATGAATGAATGCTTACATTTGGCAGCTTTTGTCTATACTATACCATAAGATTGTTGACATTTTCGAGTTCCTTCAACCCTTACTTTTGTACGATTATGATTCTTGTTTATTTGGTCATCAATTTAGACCACATGTGGCATTGCTGCCAATACTTTCCGCATATATGATTCATAGAATCAAAACTTCCATTCAATAGACAACCTTTTTTAAGGCCTATGTCTGCACAAAAAATGTCCATTTTCCCAAACATCAATTTCAAACAGTTAACAAAACTAATTAAGTTTTTCAAAGAGATTTTTGTATACCAAATATCGAAGAAACGTGTTCCTCAGAACAAGTACAAGAATCATAAGTCGAAACTTATTTAGAAAAACAAATAAGACAACTAAGATTTAATGAAAAATTCTTAAATACGACGAAACTGTTCTTAATTTAACGCTTATTCAAACCCATTCTTCGCTAACTTCTTTGGATACAATGTTCAGGAATGATACAAATTACTCATTATTCTTTAAAAGATATATTTGGACACAAAAGAGAGAAATATATCTTAGAATTGCCCATCTGAAGGCCAAATACAGAAACTGTTCAAATTTATCGCTGATACACTACAAGGAATATATCTACATAATCAAAGGTACAATATGCACCCATTCGGACACTTCAGTGTACTCAAAAGACTGAGAAGAAGTGCAGGATGGTGATTGATTATCAAAAGTTAAATGTAATCAACATTTCTAACAAATGTCCAACTTAAAAATTACTGAAATTCTCCGGATTAATCTCATACTACCAAAGGTTCAAAAAGGATTTTGCAAAAATCGCGAAACCCCTCACAAATTTCAAAATAGGCGACTAGGAGAACGTAAGAATTACCAAAAAAAGACCAAGCGTTCAATCAATTGATTTGGCTCAGCATGTAAATGGTTCACCAGATGTCACTGACTGGGATGCCATTGGCTTAATAGTCAAAATTGAATAAAAGAAAACAACAGCCATCAGTATTATAAACACAACCATTATCCGAAAAATCAAACAAATCCTTAAACAAAACAACTAGATCCGAAACAACTTTTAACCGCCTTCTCTTACTAAAAGAAGAAATAAAGAAAATATTAAGAGCAGTACAACTAGCTAAGGTAGGTGTAGCTTATTCCAAATAACCGAAATTAAAATCCTATACCATACTATAAGCTATGCTAATGAGAAACAATCCTATACGTTATCTCCATATCAAAACCATCGAGGAGGAATTTCGTATAATTAGGGTCTCCCACCACAAAAAAAATTTACTTAGAATACAACGAAATTCTATAAATGAATCAACTTAAAGTATTATTGCATGATTGACAAATGAAGAAATATAAGAACAGTCCGAATATGTGTGGGTTTAACAACATACAAGAGTTAAAAGAACTCCAACATTTCTCAACAACAGAACATGCCTGATAAATTTAATCAATAAAAGTAGCAACAACAAAAGCAGCAACAATTGCAAGAGAAACAATAACACGTACAACGACAGTAACAACGACCGAAAAAGTCAACCGATAGTCTCCCTAAGCAGCAATATCCTCAACAAGAACAACATGAAGACCTGTTACAGAGGAAATACAGAGAAAACTATACGCTGGAATAGAAGAGAACTTCGATAGACTGGAGAACAATTTGATGGACTACGTGATAGTTATTCCAATAACAGTATCAGTCGAATCGGCCAAATTGCAACCACCCAACTTCGGCGGAACTATATAGTACCAGCCATTCAGGATGCAGTTCGAAAATTCATTTGCCAAAGTCGATAATCAACAACGAACGACTGCGCTAATATTGTATTATTAGGAGTAGCCATCGAAATCTTGCAGACCATATCTATGGCCGAATGGAGCAACCAAAAGCTGATGGAAGCATTGAGGCTAAGCTATGGTAATAATCACATGCAAGCTCTCCATCAAAAAACCGCTTAAAACAAGGAAACCACAGGTTCCAACAATAAAAGTGCTCCAAGAGAAAACAGAAAAGGAGAGAGACAAAGTCGCTGTAAGGACAGTATAATGTAAGTGTCCACTAGGAGGAACATATGATGTTCCGTCTTGTGAAGGTTAGAAAAATAACTACCGAGTCACGAAGAAGTCAAAAAGTTGAACAATAGCAACAAAATTGCAGGAGTAAGAACACAACATACAGAAAAATTACAATAGCAACACTTTGACCAAAAAATGCCTTTCCCCCGATATTACATTTCATCCACATATATCGTTTTCGTACACTCTCCTCTTGCGCTATAAAGATTCCACCTAGTTTTTTTTGTATTTTATTGACCGAAGAGCCTTTATCGCATTAAGTTCCTCTGAGGATATAATATTTTATCAAACTGAGTTATAGTATTGTCCTGTAATTTTTCCCTATTTAAAATGTAATTTTCTAATTAAATAACATTTGAATACAAATTATATAATGCAAATATTGTGCTCACAACAATGAAAAAACAGTCCTAGTATAACTATAAGATCCCTATAATAATTATAATAATTTATATTTCAGATTAGCATCATACTTTCGTTTGCACTGCACTTTGCGTGCCTATGAATTTCTAAATGAGGTGTCCAAATCATAATGTGGTGTCCGCCATGATATAAAACTCGATTCATTGGAACTAGATGGCTTCGTCGCATGAGACTGAATTTATTTTATTTCGGCAGTCAGTATTTTGTGTGATGGGTCGAGCTGGAGTCATTTTTGGGTACCGGAAACAATCGTTTTCAACTTTGGTTTTTCCAATTTTCGAAGAATTTATTTCAGCTGCACCACATCGTTTTTTTGATGTTGATACATATCGTTGGTTGCTTTTTCTAATCGTTCCTCAAAATATTATTCAAATTGTTTCTTTCATATTGTCCATTTGTTTTCGTATTAGACACAGAGCTCACCCATTTCGTCCAATGTTGCAATATGACTTCAATGTTGTAATATGAGTCTGTCGTGGAGGGCGGAATGCACATTACGTCGTATGACATTAATTAGCTCGCTCTCAGAAAGGGGTGTAGAACAATCGAATGATATGAACAACAAAACGCTATAAAATTTAAGGAATGGCTCATTTAACTGTTGCTTGCGCGCTTCAAGTTCGCGTCGAAATTCACCAACAGTTTGATATTTGTGGAAACGTTTCATTTTTTTATTTTATCTGTTTTGGGGTCATAGTTGTGTTCATTCACACCACCGATCGTAATCAAGTGGTGAAAAATCTCTTTTGAAGGGATTCAAAAGGGATTTTTCACCACTGGATTTTTCACCACTGCCCCTATCGGGATTTGAACCCGGTACCTCCCGCTTCAATTGTCGCAGCTTTAACCACTGGAAACGTTTAATTTGTTATTAAAATTTTTATTTTAAATATAGGAAAGATCGGTGGCTAATTTTTCGGTAGATATTTTTTATCATTCGCAAAAAATTTCAAAATAAAAATGAGTTTCTTAATTGAACCTTTTTTGAGTGAAACGTCAAATATTATATTACATTTTATTATGTTACGTTGATAGCAGACTTGTTCAGTTTAATCTCTAGTTCTAACAATAAGTATGATCCTCCTCTATAGGTTTTGGCAATGTTACAGTAATAAATGTTTGATTTGTCTGATTTAACTTAGTCACAGTCTTCGATTGAGTTGGATGGTTGGTAAATTTGATAGAGGTTATATCAGACCTAGCATCGCTGAATAAAATGTGGTAGTTCAATTGAATTAATTTCGTCGAATGACATTTTTAATTTATGTCTTTATTTATTCTTGACTTATTGCTCGATTATTTACATCAATCAGCTTGTCGATAGTCGTCAACAATTGATCAATTTTGTCATACAAAGTCAACCTTATAAATCGAATGCGTTGCACACGAGTTTTTAAATATTGAAAACGCGACGACTGCAGACTCAAATAATAGTCATCGAATATACCTGAATATATTATTTGCATTAAGTAACAGACACGTCAAAGCTTTATTATCAATATATCCAGTTCGAACAACGGATCTAATTTGGCAGCTTTATGTGTAAACTTCGGTATTAGGCTTGGATTCTCTTTTTCGATTTGAAGTTGCTTCTTTAATTTTGTAAAACATTGCTATAACGAACCATCGATTGATCGGATAGAACACTCAGTTTGAAATTCTTCAACGTTCAAACCGTCGATATTCATATTTGATTTATCAAACTATTTGTAAAAATTTTGTTTGGAATTGAACACTTCCAATTTATCGTAATTTTTATAAATTTTGACTTAGAAATAGTTTTTAACTATTGCAGACGTTGATGATGAACTGGAATCGCTATACCGTTCAGCCAACAGCACCTGGAAAGTTGGAAAATAATTTTATAATTTATTTTAACTAAAAACGAACTCGAATACACACACTATTTACACATGTACGCCAAACTTTTTACTGATAACTGAGATCCACTGAGAATATATTTTATCAGTTCAACAATTTTTTTCAATAAAACATTTTCAATATTTTTAATTTTATTTTAGATCCACCACTTACTAGACTATGTTATGATATGTTCTTGAATTGACGAAAATATATTTACAAAACGGTTTGTTATTGTTTTTTTCGTCTGTTAACAGAATACCTTCTTTATCATTGAACAGGAGAACTACGAAAATTTTCTTTACTTTTTAATTTCGTTTGTACATTGCTAAGACTTCAAATCTAGAAGGATTTCCTCAGCAACTTCAAAACTTTTGCTACAGAAAAACTTGTGCTAATGTTTGTTAACGTGTTTTGACACAATCCTGTATCCTGATAATAGAACTTAGTAGCAGATTGAAATCGATACATAATCTCAATCCATTTATAGAGTGAATTCCTAGCAGAATTTGTGGTTGTTAATTAACGTATTTTAAAAATTATGTGTCAATGATTGAATCTCCTATAGTGGCATTAGATAACTCCTTGGACACTGCTTCTAAATCTATATTATATTCGACAGGCCGCAATATTTTACCAACGTATCTCGATAAAAACCGACCACCGAATAAAACCCAAGAATCTCATCTTCCACCCGGAAATAGTCGAATAAACACAGAAGTTCTAGCGCATCCGGATAAATCACCATCTCATTATTCAGTTTTTGATGACAATGGATTTAATTTATGAGCCTCAAGATACCAATGTAATTTCTTCGGATGATATTTCAATATAACGAATGGCCGCAGATATTAAACGGCTGAACGAAAATGATAAGAATCAAACAAAAGTTGTAAACCAAAAGACTAACCTTGGGAAGCGTATGCTACATCAAACAGTGTAAACATTTTAGAAAAAAATACATACCGCTAGTTAAGAATAGAATATTATTTGCCGACACTATTGGTCATTATAAAGCTATGATCTACCAGCATCATACGTTAGCTCATTAATAGAAGTACAAAATAATACAACAACAAAAGTGTCTGATGTTCCGCTAAGAAAACGACTATTTTCGTGAAAATATTTTCTACATATGTAGCATTAATATGTTGCCTTTTATATTTCGGGATTTGGCAACCCTGGTGTTGCAATCTGTCAACTGACAGCTCTATCGTATAGTTAGAAGTTTTTGAGATTATACGTACTCAGAACGTTTTGACATACGAGCGCTATTTGTGTTGTTTACAGTAAATTAAAAGATTCATCTACCCCAAAGAATGGAATTAAATCGAAACATTTTCGTGCGATTATTTTTTACAATTTTCGACGTGGATTAACTCAGCAGCAGTGCATCAATGAACTTAATTCAACTTTTGGCGATGAAGCTCCATCAAGGACCAGTGTTTATCGATGGTATGGTGAATTCAATCGTGGTCGGAGTTCACTCCAAGACGAATTTCGTGAAGGTCGTCTAAAATCAGTTGTTGTTCCGAAAAACATTTATGCTGTGCGCGAACTGATAATGCAAGATCGTCATGTGACCTATCGTGAGATAGAGACCACCTTAGGCATTAGTGGGACCAGCATACACTCAATATTGCACGAACATTTAACTGTCAAAAAAATTTGTTCGCGTTGGATCCCACACAATTTGTCAATCGCTCAAAAAAAGGCTCGTGTCGATTGGTCGAAAGAAATGCTCGAAAACAACACAAACAGCGCTCGTATGTCAAAACGTTCTGAGGAGGTATAACCTCAAAAACTTCTAAATTAACGATAGAGCTGTCAGTTGACAGATTGCAACACCAGGGTTGCCAAATCCCGAGAAATAAAAGCCAACCTATGTAATGTAAAGAATTCTACAAATTCATTGGTCGTTATCAATATTTAAGTCATACTTTGTTATTTGGCTGTCGATGATCATTACACCCCTAATCCCAAAAATAATGCAATTTAATTATTGTCATTTCATTAATTTACTTACTCTCACATCAAATTATTCTACCAGATACGCAAACTTTGGAAATTTTGAAAATAATATTTTCTAGGACATGGCAATTGTATTCTGTATCAAACTCAGTTCTTCAAAAACGTGTACATTTTATTGTTAACTATGACATTGTATAGTATATGGTATAATTCACAAATTTCCCGAAATTTACGTTTGGTTCAGAAATTGATCAGGTTAATGGAACATTTTCAAAATACAAAGTAGTATCAGGATTTACCGGCTGCAACTTCATTTTATAATAATTTTTGAAAAGTGGATTAACTCACATTACAATGTATTACATGTTTACATTCTGAACATTTACCAAAATAAAATTCAAATATTTTGTTTTATATAAACAAATGTTTCATTATTATTTATATATTTTTATTCAAAATCATCCTTCAAATCGTTTAATCCATTACTTTACACATTTTATCTTTTTTGTATTACTATAATGCTCAATGAATTATTATGACATCATAAATTTGTAAATTAGTATTTTAATATTTACAACCAACCATTATGTAATGAACATTAATACAACAGTAATACAGAACAGTATCTGTATTACACAACAGTAATACAGAAACGTTTATAGATTATTAAATATAATATTATACATTATTAAATAACATATAAATTATTAAGCCCAACGAGTGCTATGGATTACACAACCATTAAAAAATACTATCATATCACTCCCAAGATTTGCCAACGTATTACATCACTTATTATTGTGGTATTGTGGTAGATCACTGTTTCGCTAAAAAATCAACAGAGTTATCAAATGACAAATTTATAAAATATGTCTACTTCCGATAAGTTGAATCAATCGATACTAAAGAATTATAATTATAATTTCAAATCCAGAATATGATGTAATAAGGGTTGTAATAATAAGATTACTGTTGATTTGTTACTTTGTGCAAATGACATTTGTGGATAATCAAAATATGCGATTGTTGATTCTCTCCTTGCTGTAGTATCTTTCGTACAAATATAATTACATTTAAATTAAAATTAATTTCACAAACAAAATGTACATATTCTATTTCTAACAAAACTTTTGACGTTTAACGAAAAAATTTCTTATGAATGAAAAATTTGAGTATGTATCAATAAATGGGAAAATTATTGTACAGCAGTCTTGATAAATAATCATATTTAGATGCCTCATATACAAAAGTTGATGTTAAGGCCTGTATTGTAAGATATAACAAAGCAAAGTCAAAAAATTGCGAGAAATCGACAGTTTACGAACGAATTGTGCAAATTTTGTTGTTTTCTATTCAATTATTCATACTAACTCATAAAAGAGAATAATTGGCCTGAGATTTATTGGTATTGATACTATCATTACATACTATGTGACTCTGTTTGGTGAAATATGCATGCATCTGTATTAAAAATACGATGGAATCGGTGTATGAAGAAAAGAAAATCGTGTTAATAGTTTGAGTATCGGTGTTTCTTAGCAATTCGGTCTTTTTGAGTAGATCGGTAGTTTTGAGTATATCGGTGTTTTTGAGTTAATCGGTGTTTTAGAGTTAATCGGTGTTTTCGAGTGTCGGTGTTTTTAAACGCTACATATTATGTAGATGTTTTTGAGTTTTATTTATATTTTAACCAAATCCGATTCGTACCGTAAATAATTTATGTAAATATGTATGACATTATAATCATACACAATACACATAATGTAACTAAGTAATTTTGATGTTTGAATCATCTGAAAATGGTTAGAAAAAACCACAATAACAATAACCAACGATACGGGTACAATTCGGTTAAAAGTTCCAGTTAATGGTCTTAAAGTACCGATTCATACCGATATTCAAAAGTATCGATTTTGCCCATCACAATTAGCAGACTCTAATTATTGAAATTTGAGATTTGGTGTTTTTAATAGAATAATTTATTCCACTGGATTTTAGGAAGAATAAATCACAATCTTTACATCCTAGTAAAGATAATATAGTGAATTTTTACAGTCAAACCTCCACCAGAATTATTTAAAAGAGCAATACCACGTATTTCTCCATTACCAATGGGCATGTATAAATTTAATGATCTATTTTAATCCACCCTATTTTGTAATCCATTAAGACATCAACCATAATAATCCTCATAACTTGCCATAATAATTTATCTTACATCGGAAATTAAAAATTCGACCAAAGTAACTCGTAAAATTAATTTTGCGTTCGATCTTCGAAGAAAAAGGTCGCTTCGTGTTTCTTATTCCTGGTTTTTATTAGTTCATCGCCACACTTTAAACCAAGAAGATCGTTCTTCGCATTAAAATAAAACATGTATTTGTTTTTTTCAAAACAGAAAAGGGAATAAATCTTGCACCAATTTCTTTTGAAGTTGGTCAAAATGTTTACGTTCGACAACATCTAAGTAATACTTCGAACTTCTATTCAGCCAAAATAGCTCCTACTTGGAGGTCTTCCCGTGCTGTGCGGTGCCAAGGAAACGTTAAATATAAGTGTGTTAAGTTATCCTAGATTCTCGTCCCAGAAAAAAATAAAATGTTTATCAGGTAATACTAATTTCTTCCCATCCCAGGATTTTTTAAAATCATCATAGAAAATTGTGTAATGTTCGAAATCGGGAACTAAGTACTCAAGATCGAACGAGTTTCTACCTTCTATAAACAAAAATTGACAAATCATAATCAATGAGATTTTCAATCCATATCAAAGTTTGTGAGGTAACAAATTTAATATGTCCAAAAGTAATTGTTATTAATCTTTCCCAAAAATTATTAGAGTTATAAACGAACTCATGTAAAATCGAATTGATATCATGTCAACTGAATATGAGCAAAACGGCAACACTACTCGTATGCTGATATTTGTGCTATTGGCCAATATGTACATGGCCCAACTTATTTTTTTTTTATATAATAAAGATTTATATTGTTGGTTCCTAGGAACCACAAGTATTGTTCTCGATCTTGTGGCGACTCACGTATTGCAAGCTATAAATTGCAATTCGCTCACCACCACATATACATTTGGTTTAAGCATAAGATATCTCTTTGCGTAACACATTTTTATTTTGCCACCTAGCGAATTAGCTTGAACACAAAGTGTAATCAACAAAAACTATACTTTGTGATATTTGCTCCATCTCGCTAGCATTATTTCCCTCAACTCAAACTTGGATGATCTCGGTGTTTCCATCTCGCATTCAATAGAACGGCGAAACTCAAATAAAAAGAAAACAAATAATCAACGCGAAAACAAAATCGGGGTTTTTTGGAAAAGAAAATATGAATTATTTATTATTATTTTTCTGGACTAGCAACACAGAAGGTAGTGGTGGGTTAGTAAATTAAATAAAATAAATTTGTGAACTCTAAAAAAAACAAATATATGGTGGATTGATAAGTTAAAAAAAATTATAAATTTAATAAAGTAACTTTTGTGAATTCATTAATAATAGTGAATCAATTTTATATTAACGATAAACAGAATATAATTTATTATATATAAACATAAACACCATTTAATGTATTAAATGGTGTTTATGTTTATATAAGTAATTACAACATTTATAATCTCATTTGATTTTGAATTGTTATCATGTCCACTACGACAACACTAGCCGTATACTGAGATTTTTGCTATTGGCCCATAGGCACATGGCCCAACTTGTTTTTTTTTATATAATTCAAAATCAGATGAGATCGGTCACGACACTTGTGGTTCCTGGGAATCATCAATAGAAATCTTTTTTGCATAGCATGAACAAGTTGGGCCATGTACATATGGGCCTATAGCACAAATCACCACATAAGACTGGTGTTGCCGTTTTGATCATATTCAGTTGATATGATATCAATTCGATTTTATATGAGATCGTTTATAACTCTAATAATTTTTGAGAATAATTAATAACAATTACTTTTGGACACATTAAATTTGTTTCCACACAAACTTTGATCTGGATTAAATCTCATTGATTATGATTTGTTAATTTCTGTTTATAGAAGGTAGAAACTTGTTCGATCTTGAGTACTTTGTTCCCGATTTCGAACATTACACAATTTTCTGGGATGATTTTAAAAAATCCTGGGATTGGATGAAATTAGTATTACCTGATGAATATTTTATTTTTTTCTGGGATGAGATCCTAGGATAACTTAACACACTTGTTAAATATGTATTATCCGATGAAAAAAGCAAGCTGATAGGGAAATATCATGCCAAGGATATTAAATTATAAATTCAAATTTACTCCAGCATACGTAGATATTTACTCCAAAGTTACTCCAGCATACGTAGGTATCTTCAGCTTCAAGTTTGGAAGTGTTTGAACTTGAACCTGTGTTATTACGGATGTTTTCTTGTTCTGCTATACTATAGTATTGCAATGTTGATGGAAATTGGGACTAAGTTTGGGAAAAGTTGTCGTGTTGTGCTTCAAAAAAAGGAAAGGAAAGAAATAACGTTGTTTTCAGATATCTTACATGCTATAACAGGATAGTGCGACCGGATGAAATGGTAGGTTTGATTACACTATATCATTTTCTTTTTTTAATGAGGCAAAGATACGTTGTGAGTTGGGTCTATAAAATGGTTGCTCCATAAACATTTTTATTTATTGTTTTACTTAGTAAACTTTATTATAAGGTTAGGAAATTTATAAAATTTATTTAATTTAATTAAGGTGATCCATTATTTAATGTTCCCTCGTATGGATAGTGAATATTTTGTAACGACAGGCATGCACGCCGATGATCGTTCCAAGTGGTAAGGTTTGCGACCTCTGATATGTCTCCAATACTAGAAAATTAAATCGCGGGAAAAATGAACAAACAAACAAGTTTATGTCTTTGTTATTCAGGGGAAAGTATTTATATTTTTTTTTTACGTTTAGTTTTATTTGGGTGTAGGGCGGACTTTAAGACTGACCTAGCTCCTTGTAACTGTCAGAGCTCCTGCACCCAAAGCGCGATCCTTCAAGTAAAGGTTGATAGCTGCCTTAAAATTGTGCTTTTATACTCCAACGGAAGCTGAAAACCAACCGACGAATTCCACTTCTTAGATGTTCGATAAATAAATTCACGCTTTGCATCTTCAGTTCGAGGTTTCGGCAACTTCACCGTTAACCTATGCGCATTAACCGTTCCTCGTGTTTCCCGCCCTGGCTAGCTGTCTAGATCTTTGGTAAGTCTGGGGTTTCGTATTATTCGGATGGCACGCCACTGAACTCTATCCAGCAACTGGAGAGCAGTGCCAAATGCTCCACCCCAAACCTGACAGCAATATCCTATACACGGTCTAATAAAGGTTTTATTTATCTGGAGAACCTGATGCGATTTAAAAATCGACTGCATCTATTGAGGAACCCGAGTTTACGTGAAGCTGATTTGGGTAATGCGATAATTATCACGAAAACATTCGTTTTCGTGATTTAGCGTTGATCGGACGTATTATTACAATAACTAGAACAATTATTTTTTATTGTGTCATTATATATATATATATTTTTTTTAAAGTGCGTTTTACTGCTAACTAGTATTCATCATATTGTGATAAATAAACATTTGCTGATTTTTTTTTTTTTTTTATATTTCTTACCGTGGTGTATCTGTTCAATATTGTATAGACTAACCTTTTTTTTATGACAATTAATTTTATTCCACAAAAACAACTGTGAATTTAATACAAAAATACTAAACCCACATACTATAGTTTTATACAAGTAATACGAGTATTATATTTTTGTGCTATGGTTTAAACGATTTAAATTCCTAAAACGATTAAACAATCATAAAACTATCACTGGTGCTTTGTGAATTCTATCTTTTAAAATGCCTTACTTAAAAGTTAATAAATTTAATATTTCATCAAAGCTGTTGTGTAATACATGTGGCAAGGACTTTGCGGTTTGCAAAGGTTATTTGAGGTGTGATAATTATGATGGAATGTTTCATTCAAGCTGCAAGAGGATTTTTGGGGCCAATTTAGTTGCTGCAGCGTCAGTTGCTACTTGGTACTGTTGCGCTGAATGCAAAAATTTATGTTGTGGAGCTAATCTAATAGATGACGGTGGCACTGAATCTGGAAATGTCGAAGATGAATTAACTGCTCTTGCGTCTAGTGATATGAGTGACATGAACTTCTTAAAAACCGCGTTAACTCGGCTTACCACTGTACTTTTGGAAGTCCATAAATCACAAAATTTTTTATCTTTGAAATATGATGAAACTCAAGCATCATTTCAGCAATGTATTGATGAGAATAAAATTTTGAAAGATCGTGTAAATAAACTCGAAAAAGATAGTCAAGTTATTTTCAAGAGGCTGTATGATCTTCAGAATAATAATGGAGCAATTAATAACGGAAATTCAATTGTCATCAGTGGATTACCGGTTTCTTCTGATATAACTCAACAAGTGGTTACTGTTTTTAAAAACATAGAATTTGATGTTCCAAATGATGGTATTGTTGAGTGTAGTAAAATGGTGACCAAGTCGGAAAAAAATTTAATTGTTGTGAAATTAAAAACAGAAGATTTAAAATATAAATTATTTGAATGTAAGAAGCAAAAGAAAACTATAATCACAACTGATTTAAATTTGCCTGAAGGGAGGAATGTTTACATACGTGAATTGGTTCCAACATCAAAAATGGCGCTCTATACTGAATGTCAACAATTTAAACATCACAACAATTGGAAATACTGCTGGTACAGGAATAATACCGTATTTTTAAAGAAGGATGATAAGCTGAAACCATTGTTCATTAATAACTTTTATGATTTTGATAAATTTAAGTTAAGTGTTGATACGAGTAGTAACAAGTAGTTCTTTCTAACGTTCTTATTAATTTTACTTTCTGTTTTCTTACATAGATTAGAATATGATTGATAACCAAATGAATTTTGTACATCAGAATATAAGAAGTTTAAGAAGGAATTTGGATGAATTCTTGTGCCAACTAGAGGTGTTACACTATAAACCTAATATAATTTTCTTCTCTGAAATTTTTATTGATGATTCAGAGGTATCGTTGTATAATAATGTTGAGGGCTATAATTTTGTTGCGAATTGTAATTCTAAAAATCGGAATGCAGGCGTGGGAGCTTATATTGATATGGTATTGGATGCAAAGGTAGAGTATTTAAAATTTCAAAGTGCTGATGGTATTAAGATTACTTTTCAGTCAAACAGAATTAATTTTACTTTTCTGGGATTTTATAGATTGCATGCTTTCGCTACCGATTTATTTATGAATGAATTAGATATTTGTCTAGACATGATTAATTGTGATGTGTTAATTGTTATGGGAGACATGAATATTGATTTGAATTCCCAGTGTCGATCTTCTGTAGATTTCATGTTACTGATGTCTTCATATGGCCTTTTATCACTTGTCGATCAGCCTACTAGAATTGCAAATACTAGTGCTACTATCATTGACCATATATTTCTGAGAATCAGGCCAACTCTGGATTCATTATCGTATTCAGCCACTGTTACGGATTAACAAGTTACTGATCATTCTGCTACCTTTTTAAAATTAATGATACCAGTTGTACCTGTCAGAATATCATCTCATAGTTATACTAAGCGAATTAATTTTGCAAAGCTTGAACACTGTTTAAATGCTGAAAGATGGGTTGATGTTTTTGATGGTAATGAAGCAAATATGGCTTATGATAGATTCATCTTTACATTCTCGAAACATGTAACTTCATGTACCGAATCAGTTGAACGCCGTTTACCTGATAATAAATTGAAAGCATGGTTTGATATTAAACTCTTAAATTTAATAAAACTTAAAAATAATATGGGTAGAAAAGCTAAAAAGCATCCTCAAAACGTTAGATTACTCAATAGATACATAAATTTAAAATCTAAAGTTAGAAAAGCAATTAAGAATGCAAAATTTAATTATTTTAGAAAATTGTTTTTAAATTCTAATTATAGCATTAAAAAACAATGGAAAATAATTAATGATGTTACTGGTAACTTTAAAAATTCTAAAAGCCAAAATTTATTCATTTTCGATGATTCATGTGCTGTCTTATTAAATGACTCTAAAAATATTGCCGATGTTTTTAATAGGTTTTTTGTTGAAATTTCTGGTAAAATTAAAGATAAATATATTTTACAGCAATCATATAGCTTAAGTGATGAGAAAACATTTCTATATTCAAACAGATTTGAAAATAAATCGTTCTTTTTAACTCCCACTTGCCCAATAGAACTACTGTACCACATTAATACAATGAAATCTACTAATTCTTGTGGATTTGACGGTATTTCTAACATGTGTATCAAAAGAATAGCTATTTTTATTGTGGAGCCGCTATCATTTATCTTTAATTTAAGTTTGTCTAGTGGTATATTTCCCAATAGTTTAAAATTGGCAATTGTAATACCAATTCATAAAAAAGGTGATCTAACAAACAAGAATAATTAACGACCTATAAGTCTTTCATCTGGTTTTTCAAAGATTCTGGAAAAACTTGTTAAGTCAAGAGTGTTAAATTTCCTATATGACACGAAATTTTTGAATCACTGTCAGTTTGGCTACTTGGAAAACTCCAGCACTGAAGATGCAATTATAAAGATGCTTTCCTCAATTTACGAAGGGATTAATTCCAACAAAGTCAATTTGGCTTTATTTATTGACATTATGAAAGCATTTGATACTGTGAATCACTGTGTCTTGCTTAATAAAATGTATTATGCTGGTTTCAGGGGTATCACTCTAGATTTCTTCAAATCGTATTTAGAAAATCGGCATCAAGCTACTAGGGTTGATGATATACTTAGTGAAAAGCTGCCAATCACATTTGGTGTTCCACAAGGCTCGGTTCTTGGACCAATATTATTTCTGATTTATATAAATTCTTTATTAACATTAAATCTCCATGGTCAAATAACAGCATTTGCTGATGATACAGTAATTTCATATTCAAATATATCTAATGTTGGATTATTCAATAATATGCAAGATGATTTAACTTCTTTAAGTAAATGGTTTAACATGCACTCATTAGTGTTAAGTGATAAAAGCGTTTTTATGATATTCAATACATATAAAAGTCGTGTTGATTCTTTTGTCCCTTTAAATTCAGTGCAGTTTCACAGAGAAGATTGTAATAATATTACTTGTAAAAGTGCCTGTATTGAGATCAAAAGGGTTGACCATTATAAATACTTAGGAGTATGGGTTGATCAGCAGTTAGATTTTAAAAAACCTTTTAAGGAAACACAGACTAAGATTTTTATTGGTATTAGGAAACTTTATGTCTTACGTCGTATTGTGCCCGGAAAAATTTTAAATTATTTATATTATCCTTTAATTAATTGTCATTTGGAGTATGGAATTACAGCTTGGGGTGGTTCATTTTTAAGTAATAGTGGTATGCTAATCAATATGCAAAGATATGCAATTAGAGTAATTCATTTTAAAAAGCGAAATGATTCAATCTCTATTTTTTTTGAGAAAGATAATATTCTACCGTTGCGAAAGCTTTATATTTATAAAGTTTTAAAAATATTTTATAAACGATCGGGATATTTAAAATATATAAAACCTAGAACTTATTGTACTCGTTCTGTGGAATTATTTGTTCCATTTACAACTAAGGAACGGTATAAAAAATTTTATAATTATAAGGCGCCATATTTATATAATAAATTACCAACGACAATAAGATCTGCACCTACATTTTTAAACTTTTCAAGAAATCTTAGAATTTGGTTAATGGAAGTTTCTGATGTTGAATGTTGGTTATAATACAGTTGATTCAAGGTTCATCCAGTTAACTTAGAACTCTTTATTATTTGTGTTTATTATGATTTGGTTTTATTTTAACTTCACAGTTTAATCAAGAATATTTTAGTATATTTAAATCACTTAATATGAATCAGGATTTTTGCTCAAAAACTACTTGTTGGTTTCTAAAAATTCTTACTTTTTATTTTATTTTTGTTATATAATGTTTTTTTTTTACGATAATATCATTTGTACATAGAATAAGATAAAAACGAAATAAATAAATAAATAAATAATAAATATGTATTGTAACAACTTGTAGCACCACTCCAGTGATATCATCATAATGAAATAATCTGTAATAATTTTACGGATATAAGAGGGTTACAAAAGAATTTGTTTTCAAAATAATATGTCAGCCATTACTGAAATTATACATTTCTACTACTCAGAGGTTCAACGTGGTCTCATTTAACCGACTTATACTCAGCGATCTGGGTGTGGGGTTTGTCGGAGAAGAGTAACAGCTTGCTTGACCACACGAAAAATAATAAAGAGTGAAAAAAATAAAAATAATAATAAAAAGGAAAGGATGCAAGGAATACAGACAGATTTTATTCACCGTACTAACCTTCGCCTCACCATCATTATATAAGTCAATTATTTCATTTTAAATTCTAATCGCAGCATAGCAAAAACAAATCAAGCGAATAACCATGAACAATAATTATAATAAAAATAAAATGATTACCGAAAATTCATATATAATAAATAATTATTCAATCCAATAAAAGGTAACAATACAAAATTCGTACAGTTGGTATACAAGTTTAAACTAACTAATTCACTAACACCATACGTATGTGCAAAAATGGAAATTAATCTAATTGAATATCATCTTAAATTTAATTATCACCCTCCACCCAAAGAAATATTTAATTGAAAAAAAAAATGTATATAAAAATTTAAAATTAATTAAAGATAATAGTGACCATAAAAATTTACGATTGTATTTAACAATCTGTCTTGTAAAAAATTGTTTCCGCCACTGTATTTCATATTCGCCGTATTCCCATCGTATTTGAATTTGTTTTACAAGTGCGTTCGTTTGTAGTGAATTAACTGAATATATACTGAGTAACAATTCCGTTAATTGAGTTTCTATTCAGATAATTAAGCTACTGAATTGAATTGGATCGTTTGTTTGCTACAATTCAGATAAATGTCAAATTATTAAATTCGTGTAGCTTTGCTTGTGTTATAAAATTATTGAAATAATATTAAGAAATTAATATTAAAATCAATTAAAATTTCGAAAATCTGAATAGAGTTTATTATAAGGACAACTGTGGCTACTATCGTGCTTCATAATTTATGTAACAGGGTAGATGAAGAAAAGGAGTTAATAACTGAAACGCGGAGCCAACCACAATATTGAGCCAGACGACATTTCTCGAAATACTCGGACCAGAAGTCGACAACAGACATTTTTACAGGTATTTCCAACTTCAAATTAATGTGAAAATTTATATTAAATAATATTAAATAAATCATCTTAATACTTATTATTATGTATTTTTAATTCAATATCACAAAATATCAGATTTCACTTAATTTTTTTCTATTAATAACAAAAATATCTATATTGTTTCAATTCAATTAATATTTTGAATAAATTTTTCTCTTTCTTCGATTTGGTGCCTAAAATAATAATAATAATAAACAAAATGTCAAAAACCAATTATATGATTTATCTACACAAGTAAAAATATTATTCAGATGAATCAGTTGCTCAATATTTTTAACTGAAGTGAAGCGTACCAAACGAACGCGCAAATTCGATCAAAGAATATAAATTCTTAAAATTGCGATAATTTTTTGCTTAATGTTATGAAACGTCAAAATACGATCAATCGAAAATAAAATATGACAACTAAATAGCAGGGGGTCGACACGGATTTACCCTATTATGAAACTTGTATTGTCGGATTTCTAAATACAAATTTATTAATTTAGCAATTTTTTATTTTAATAATTATTTTATTAATTTTAATAATTATTTTTTTAATAGTAATTATAATAATTCTTTTTGAAAATTTACGTTAAATTACGATAACGTTTTGCTTATTTTTATATATAAACGTCAAAATACTATCAATCGAAAGAAAATACGTCAGCTAAATAGCAGTCGGATTTTGTTTTGTGCACTCGGAAAAAATCCGATTCGATTTTGCTTTTTAATTTCATAAAAGCACGAATTTATCCGTTAACGGAAAAATCCGACTCGGATTTATTTCATAATAGCCCCCCAGATAATTTAGTTAATTCACCACAAACGAACGCACCTTCATCAACATCACCAGACAAATATAATAAATGAAATTTAAATTTCAAACTATTGAATGTAATGTTAGTGCGTTGTATCACTTTTTTTTATTAACACACAAACAATCTGTTTTATTGCGATTATTATTAATTATACTTTGTATTATTTTTAGTTTTGTGTTTAAATTGAATCTAGTTTTATAATATTTACGTAATTCCTATATGTTATTATTATTAATTATACATATATTAAGTATAGTATTTTGATTATTCACTAATACTAACATGTCTTATTAAATTAACTTGGATTAATAAAATCACCTTATTAAAACTAAGGGAATTTTGTATTTTTGTTCTTCACTAATAACTTCAATAATTTCTTTTTGCTTTTAATTACATTATCTTATTGATTTATCATATCGATCACTTTTCTGTTAGATTATCAAGACCACATGGGCTAAAATCAATAAGTTGTGGCCGACTTTTAGCTAATTCGGTTTAGCTTTTATTATTATATTTTTCTTTGACGAGTTTTATTGTGTGGAATCTATATTAACACCTCATCCAGACTAATAACATATTTAATTTTTTACGTAATTCTTGTTTTATTTTTAATTTCGTTTCCCCGCCGATAATTGGTTGTACACCCATACTCCGCTTTACGGAAGGGATCCGTTCCGGAAAAGCTGTCCGTAAACCGAAATAACGTATATCGAATCATAATTTTTCATACAAATTCATACAATTTATAAGCAATCCGTTCCCAAGGAAGTAGAATAATTATAATCGACAGTGAAATGGTTTTAATAAATAATTAAATTTTTGGTTTATTTCAATAAATATACATACATTTCAAATTCGTAAGGTAAATAATAAATAAATAAAACAAAAAAAAAAATAAAACTACATAAAAATTATGAGGTACGAGTAAATTATGATTATAGAATCAATTTTTTTAAGGAGAGCTTGAGCTACAGCTTGAACTAGAACTGATACGAATGTTTGTACTAGCTGTTGATTTAGACGAAGTTGCAATGAAAAACGTATCTAAAGTTTTCTGTTTTGCTTCTGTTTTAATTGTTTTATAAATCTGTTTGTAGCATTCAATGTTTTCATTGATTCCACGAATCGATTTAGCACAACGCTCTTGATTTTCATCCTTGTCTTGCAAAATCTTTATCCCACTTTCAAAATGAGATAGAGCCGCTGCCAAGTCTTTTGATCTTAATCGGGGCGAATTAACTTCTGTATCGCTATGTGTTTTAATTGATGTCTGCATATCTTCCTCTAATTCTATTAACTCCTCATTTGTTAAACTTTGTTGGTCTATTTCTATGAATTCGATCACATCAACTTCTTTCACTTCTTGGAAACCAAGTTGATCAGCAAGTGAAACAATATTTTCACGAACGTGATGTAGCGAATCTAAATCGGATTCATCATATTTAACGCATTCTGGCCAAATTTGTTTCCAAACTCGGTTCATCGTGCTTGATTTGACTTCATTCCACGATTTTCCAATGTTGTCAAGAGCGTCTTTTATATTATATTTCGCCCAAAATTCTTTGATAGACGATTGTCCATCGCACCCGCTTACCAACTGCTGAAATGTTCTACGTAGGTAGAACGATTTGAAGGTAGAAATAACACCTTGGTCCATAGGTTGAAGAACCGCTGTCGTATTTTTAGGAAGAAATTCCACTTCTACATCTTCAAACATTTCTGCTAAATTAATCGGATGTCCTGGAGCATTATCCAACAGCAAAAGAATTTTATTCGACATATTTTTCTTTTGTAAATATTTTTTCACATCCGGACAGAAGTTATTTTTAAACCAATCTTGGAAGATGGACATAGTCATCCAAGCTTTTTTGTTTGACTTCCAAATTACGGGTAAACGTAACTTATCACATCCCTTAAGAGCCCTTGGATTTTCTGACAAATATATTAAAAGTGGTTTCAATTTAAAGTCACCTGATGCATTGCCTCCGAGTAGCAGGGTTAAGCTTATGCACTTTATGCCCAGATGCGGTTTTTGAATCTTTTGATATAAATGTTCTTTCTGGCATCCTCTTCCAATATAAACCTGTCTCGTCGACGTTGAACACTTGTTCTGGGAGATATCCTCCCCGTTCAATTATTCTTTTTAAAATATCGGGGTAAATATTGGCTGCCTCTGTATCAGTGCTGGCAGCTTCACCTTTCATTTTGATGTTGTGCAAGTTCTGCCGTTTTCTAAACCGATCGAACCAGCCTCGACTAGCAAAAAAAGAAACTTCCTTAGATTCTTCATCAAAACCTTCGAGTTTTAGGTGTTCAAATAGGCTCTTAGCCTTTTCCTGAATGATAAGTTCACTCATTGGCATGTTGCGCTGGTTATTATTTTCAATCCAAATGCCTAACAGTTTTTCCATTTGCTCCATTATTGCGCTTCTTTGACGAGTTAGTTTTGGAGCACTCAATGGCGCAGTTAATTGAGATTGCTTTATAATTTTATCTCCATTTTCCTTAATTGTTCCTATCGTCGACGTTGCAAGACCCAGTGCCTTTGCAATTTCCACAAGTTTTTCGCCTGCTTGAAATCGGCGTAAGACATTTAATTTTTTTTCTAGAGAGATTGCATTTCGACTTCTCTTTCGATCTGTTTTCTTCACTAAACTAGGTATCTGCTTTCGTGGCATGGTAAAGCTATGAAGGAAGGAGCAAAATTAATTTATTAAGGTAAGAAAGCAAAAAGGGAAAACCAAATTGTTTCAATGTACGAAACAACAGTTTGATACGATATTACACAAAAAGCACTTAGATTGAATTAAAAGAACTAAAATTTAATTTTCAGAATCACACTTACCGGTAATAGTTGGCTTAAAATATGTCTATATTTAAACAATTTTAACAGTTATTTTAACTTCAATCAAACATAAAATATGTATATAAATACATAAATAAATTATGGATCGAAAATAGTATATTTCACACTTAAAACTATGTACTATTTAAATTATTTCACACCAAACTTTTCACATTAATTTATATAATTTACACTTGCTTCACAATCACACGTCTATTTGAACCAGAAAACATAGAAGAATGAGAATTTCATATTACATTCATAGATTTTAAAAACACTGTTTTAACCAAATTGGGTTTCCCCGAATTTTATTCAAAAAAACTGTTTAACAAAAAAAGAAATTCCGTAAAACGAATTTTTCTTTCCGTATAGCGAAAAAGGGATATAAATTAGAAATTCCGTTATAGCGAAATTCCGTATAAAGGGCGTTCGTATAGCGGGGTATGAGTGTACCATAATTAAATTTAAGAATCCACATGTACCAAATATTTAATTATTAACGCGTAATTGGGATGGAAAATTAAGGTGTTGCTACAGTATATTAGTTCGGGTTCTGTTGGATTAGATATTTTTTTTGGGTGGAATAGCCCATTGTCGTTATAAGCTATAAATATTGAAATTTGGGACGGAAAAAAGAATAACCTTTTGAACGGTGAAGCTAAAGAAAAAACAGTTTTAATTGAATGATAAGCGGAATAAGTTATTTTTGGAAAGATTGAAAAAAAAAGAAATATATGAAAGATTAGTTTTGTGAATATTTTTAATAAAAGTAGTTATTTAATTAAATTAATGATAATAATAAAATTTAAATTAAAGTTCACTTAAAAAGTTCTATTAAAAATGGTGTTTAAAACTGAAAATAAATAGTGTTAAAAACTTGAAAATAAATAGTGTTTAAAAAAACATTATATATTTAACAGGAGTTCATAATTAAGAAATAGAAACTCATTATCTATAAATATTAAAATTGTTAATTAAGTGTATGTGGACACCTTATAAAATAAATAAATTAACACAAAAAGAATAACGTGAAAAAAAAAGGAATTAAAATGCTTTTGCCTGCACCCAGAGAAATGATTGGATTAATTGTTCAAAATGTAGAATATTTTATACAAAATCTATGCACGATTTCGAGCTAATCCATTGGTTTGTACAAATTATCCAATTTACTTACTAAATTGTATAGTTCGTGCAATAACAATGTGTTTGAATTATTCCAACTAAATTATTAAAGTATTCAAAATATAATCATATTCCATACATTTCGTTGAACAACTTGTTAAACAAGTTTGTACTTAGAGTCCCATTATGAGCATAAATTCATTCAAACATTTGGCACTAAATGTAAATTTTTGGATTCTGATATTCCAGAAGAAGTACACTATATACTGTAGTACTGGTATAATATTAATCCAGGTTTGGAATGATTTTAAAAATTATTTCACGTTGTATTCTATTAATTGTATGATTTATTCCATATTTTTGGGACAAATCGTTCCAAATATTAACAAAAAAGATGTATTTTAGATTCCATTAAAAATATAATATCATTCCGACAGCATATGTCTAATATTATATAGTATTATATGTCTAATATTTGGATTACGGAATTCCACTGTGTTACGCTCTCGTTAATTTCATAGAGTACGTCCCTGTGATTTCAAATTTATAATATTAGATTTAGTACTTCTTTAAATGAAAAAAACTGGATTGATTGGAATTTGGATTTTGTTTTTTTTTTGAACGGGAGAAATGGTTTGACCGGGAGTAAGAAAGGAAGATAATTAAAAATTTAAAAAAATTATAAAATAAAATTAGAGTTAAATCATTTTTTTTGGAGGAAGATGACTTTAACGTTAATGGAGATACTGTTAAGTTTTTTTGATTCCATTGATTCCACGAATCGATTTAGCACAACGCTCTTGATTTTCATCCTTGTCTTGCAAAATCTTTATCCCACTTTCAAAATGAGATAGAGCCGCTGCCAAGTCTTTTGATCTTAATCGGGGCGAATTAACTTCTGTATCGCTATGTGTTTTAATTGATGTCTGCATATCTTCCTCTAATTCTATTAACTCCTCATTTGTTAAACTTTGTTGGTCTATTTCTATGAATTCGATCACATCAACTTCTTTCACTTCTTGGAAACCAAGTTGATCAGCAAGTGAAACAATATTTTCACGAACGTGATGTAGCGAATCTAAATCGGATTCATCATATTTAACGCATTCTGGCCAAATTTGTTTCCAAACTCGGTTCATCGTGCTTGATTTGACTTCATTCCACGATTTTCCAATGTTGTCAAGAGCGTCTTTTATATTATATTTCGCCCAAAATTCTTTGATAGACGATTGTCCATCGCACCCGCTTACCAACTGCTGAAATGTTCTACGTAGGTAGAACGATTTGAAGGTAGAAATAACACCTTGGTCCATAGGTTGAAGAACCGCTGTCGTATTTTTAGGAAGAAATTCCACTTCTACATCTTCAAACATTTCTGCTAAATTAATCGGATGTCCTGGAGCATTATCCAACAGCAAAAGAATTTTATTCGACATATTTTTCTTTTGTAAATATTTTTTCACATCCGGACAGAAGTTATTTTTAAACCAATCTTGGAAGATGGACATAGTCATCCAAGCTTTTTTGTTTGACTTCCAAATTACGGGTAAACGTAACTTATCACATCCCTTAAGATTTCTGACAAATATATTAAAAGTGGTTTCAATTTAAAGTCACCTGATGCATTGCCTCCGAGTAGCAGGGTTAAGCTTATGCACTTTATGCCCAGATGCGGTTTTTGAATCTTTTGATATAAATGTTCTTTCTGGCATCCTCTTCCAATATAAACCTGTCTCGTCGACGTTGAACACTTGTTCTGGGAGATATCCTCCCCGTTCAATTATTCTTTTTAAAATATCGGGGTAAATATTGGCTGCCTCTGTATCAGTGCTGGCAGCTTCACCTTTCATTTTGATGTTGTGCAAGTTCTGCCGTTTTCTAAACCGATCGAACCAGCCTCGACTAGCAAAAAAAGAAACTTCCTTAGATTCTTCATCAAAACCTTCGAGTTTTAGGTGTTCAAATAGGCTCTTAGCCTTTTCCTGAATGATAAGTTCACTCATTGGCATGTTGCGCTGGTTATTATTTTCAATCCAAATGCCTAACAGTTTTTCCATTTGCTCCATTATTGCGCTTCTTTGACGAGTTAGTTTTGGAGCACTCAATGGCGCAGTTAATTGAGATTGCTTTATAATTTTATCTCCATTTTCCTTAATTGTTCCTATCGTCGACGTTGCAAGACCCAGTGCCTTTGCAATTTCCACAAGTTTTTCGCCTGCTTGAAATCGGCGTAAGACATTTAATTTTTTTTCTAGAGAGATTGCATTTCGACTTCTCTTTCGATCTGTTTTCTTCACTAAACTAGGTATCTGCTTTCGTGGCATGGTAAAGCTATGAAGGAAGGAGCAAAATTAATTTATTAAGGTAAGAAAGCAAAAAGGGAAAACCAAATTGTTTCAATGTACGAAACAACAGTTTGATACGATATTACACAAAAAGCACTTAGATTGAATTAAAAGAACTAAAATTTAATTTTCAGAATCACACTTACCGGTAATAGTTGGCTTAAAATATGTCTATATTTAAACAATTTTAACAGTTATTTTAACTTCAATCAAACATAAAATATGTATATAAATACATAAATAAATTATGGATCGAAAATAGTATATTTCACACTTAAAACTATGTACTATTTAAATTATTTCACACCAAACTTTTCACATTAATTTATATAATTTACACTTGCTTCACAATCACACGTCTATTTGAACCAGAAAACATAGAAGAATGAGAATTTCATATTACATTCATAGATTTTAAAAACACTGTTTTAACCAAATTGGGTTTCCCCGAATTTTATTCAAAAAAACTGTTTAACAAAAAAAGAAATTCCGTAAAACGAATTTTTCTTTCCGTATAGCGAAAAAGGGATATAAATTAGAAATTCCGTTATAGCGAAATTCCGTATAAAGGGCGTTCGTATAGCGGGGTATGAGTGTACCATAATTAAATTTAAGAATCCACATGTACCAAATATTTAATTATTAACGCGTAATTGGGATGGAAAATTAAGGTGTTGCTACAGTATATTAGTTCGGGTTCTGTTGGATTAGATATTTTTTTTGGGTGGAATAGCCCATTGTCGTTATAAGCTATAAATATTGAAATTTGGGACGGAAAAAAGAATAACCTTTTGAACGGTGAAGCTAAAGAAAAAACAGTTTTAATTGAATGATAAGCGGAATAAGTTATTTTTGGAAAGATTGAAAAAAAAAGAAATATATGAAAGATTAGTTTTGTGAATATTTTTAATAAAAGTAGTTATTTAATTAAATTAATGATAATAATAAAATTTAAATTAAAGTTCACTTAAAAAGTTCTATTAAAAATGGTGTTTAAAACTGAAAATAAATAGTGTTAAAAACTTGAAAATAAATAGTGTTTAAAAAAACATTATATATTTAACAGGAGTTCATAATTAAGAAATAGAAACTCATTATCTATAAATATTAAAATTGTTAATTAAGTGTATGTGGACACCTTATAAAATAAATAAATTAACACAAAAAGAATAACGTGAAAAAAAAAGGAATTAAAATGCTTTTGCCTGCACCCAGAGAAATGATTGGATTAATTGTTCAAAATGTAGAATATTTTATACAAAATCTATGCACGATTTCGAGCTAATCCATTGGTTTGTACAAATTATCCAATTTACTTACTAAATTGTATAGTTCGTGCAATAACAATGTGTTTGAATTATTCCAATTAAATTATTAAAGTATTCAAAATATAATCATATTCCATACATTTCGTTGAACAACTTGTTAAACAAGTTTGTACTTAGAGTCCCATTATGAGCATAAATTCATTCAAACATTTGGCACTAAATGTAAATTTTTGGATTCTGATATTCCAGAAGAAGTACACTATATACTGTAGTACTGGTATAATATTAATCCAGGTTTGGAATGATTTTAAAAATTATTTCACGTTGTATTCTATTAATTGTATGATTTATTCCATATTTTTGGGACAAATCGTTCCAAATATTAACAAAAAAGATGTATTTTAGATTCCATTAAAAATATAATATCATTCCGACAGCATATGTCTAATATTATATAGTATTATATGTCTAATATTTGGATTACGGAATTCCACTGTGTTACGCTCTCGTTAATTTCATAGAGTACGTCCCTGTGATTTCAAATTTATAATATTAGATTTAGTACTTCTTTAAATGAAAAAAACTGGATTGATTGGAATTTGGATTTTGTTTTTTTTTTGAACGGGAGAAATGGTTTGACCGGGAGTAAGAAAGGAAGATAATTAAAAATTTAAAAAAATTATAAAATAAAATTAGAGTTAAATCATTTTTTTTGGAGGAAGATGACTTTAACGTTAATGGAGATACTGTTAAGTTTTTTTTGTTGTAATAATTTTAGTTTAAAATTAATCTATAAATAAAGTTAAATAAGATTTAATTATAAAATAATATCTAATTATAAAACCTTCAAATTAAATAAAAAGACAATGAAATAGATAGTGAATTTAATAAAAAAAACAGTTAATTTAATTTATTTGTGTGACCTGCAAAACGAAAAAAGTGAAAAACGTGGTCGTTAAGTACAAAATGGTGCTAAACCTGATTAAAAAAAAACAATGATGATCACTACTCTTTAGCACTAATTAATACGATAAATTAATATAAACTAATACAATAATAATGCTAATGCTAGTAATAATTAATATCATATATCCTATAATTAATAATTTATAATAAAAGACCAAACATTTAAATCATAAAATTTCTGTCTAATAGTACATTTTATGAATAAAATGTATATGCATCGTAATTGCATAATATCCTTAAAAAAATGGCGAAAATGTACTAATTTTAAAACCAAAAAAAAACAAATTTAAAAAACCCAAACTGTGGATATAAATTTTGGTTTGTATGCAGAATACAAATAAAATAAAAAAAATGACTAACTAGTTATGAATGAAAAAAAATGAATGAACGTGCAGACTGATGTGAGTATTTAATACAGTGCGTAAAATATAAATAGTGCGCAAATTTATTATACAGTGCTGGACATAAAAATATCATCAATCAACATTTTGTGAATAACCAACTTCAATCGTCAGATAAGATATAGTTTTTTTTCTTTTTATTGGATAAGAACAATTATTATATTCCTTATTTATTTTTAATTAGTTCATCAAACCAGTTTTATTAAATTAATTATTTTCTAGAACAAACTTTATTAAATCGAACATTAAGATTAGTTTCCGAATGAAAATTATTTTTGTTATTTGTATGTTATAAACATGGTTTGATGTAATTTTTTTTCTTCAGGTTTATGGGTAGTTTAAGTTAGATATATATATCCAATCCAATCCAATAGAGCCTTTATTATAATTTTAAATATGTTTACATTGATGATAATATTATTACAACATGAATGTTTTTCTTCTTTATAATTTAATTGTAAAATAATAAGTTTGTATTTCATTAGGATATTTAATAATATCTTAACCATAGTAAATTGATTATGTATATAATTTATATTTGCGGAAAAATTTAATTGATATATAAAAAACCACAATGATTTAAACTTAATACTAATTTATGTACACTATACTAAAACTTAACACTAAATTAAAATTAAGAATTTATCGATTTGTATATTTAATATTTAGTGCTCAAAGCATAAATTATTAATAATCGGGTTTTGATTTAAACATAATTTATTTTTGAATTTTTCTCTAATTTTAGATATTTGATCCAGAATTAATCGTACATTTTTGGTGATTTCTTATTGGATTGTTTTTTCTCTCTTTATGGCGCAGTGTTCACTTTGGAATTACGTTTGTTTTTAAAATTTCCCGAATTTCAAAATGAGAGTGTTAAAGTTAGAATCGAGTGATGTCCTATGTAATCAGGTAAGTATCCAATTCTGCACATCCTTTTTACTCCTTCAATACGATCAAGCAAGATCCTCCTCATGTATCGGAACACCCACGAACTATCCGACGAGCTATAGCCAGGTGAATATAAGACCGCCCGATTCCTCTGTGAGGATAAATTAATTTTTTCGAATAACGGGAGGGTGTTTTTTCGGGACAATTTTTTTTGCCACCCACACATCCCTCATACCGTTATAACTGCACGTATTATGGATTCCAAATATTTGATGGAAACTTTTTACCTTTTACTGGCATAGTACGTTTTATAATTATTGATTGATATCGTTCAAGTGACAACACATTTTATATCAAATTATTGGTTGAATATTATTCCATATATGGAATACATGATAAAATTTCATATCAGATAATAATCCTCATTTTGAACGATTGGCGTTTAACAGCTAGTGACAAAAATTACAATTGTAATGAGTTATATTGCTTTTGAAAAGCACATAAATAATTTAAAACAAAATTCGTTTTTTAAATAATTTATTGATCAATTTCAAATATAGTTTATACAAAATGATAACATGAAATATAATTTAAATTATAATTAAACATATTTATTTACTATGAATCTATTATCAGTTACAAGGAATATATACAATATAATACATATGTAATTTTGTATTTAATATTATGGATGCGATACAGTATTTTACACTAAACGTTTAGTTTTACACTATATTTTACACTATGTACACTATACATTAGAAATAAGACGTGATTATCAACGCCTTTTGGCTTACACCAGCGCGAACGTATCTTGGAGCCGTGAAAAATATAAATCTATGGATCTGTTTTCTGGTAGGTAGATAATATTGATCGCTTGGACGTCAAAATTCATTTAGTTTCTAAATTTATCTTTAATTATTATTCAAAAAGAGTTAATAAGTAAAATGAACTAGATTGAAATTTAAACTCCTAGTTGATTGATTGATAGGACTGTAGGACCAAGCGCTAGGCAAGATTCCCGGATAACGCCGGGCCTATTCCTACAGCCGTTTACATAAAACGATAGGTAAGGATAGGAAGGTATATTAGTTAGGAAAGAGCGACCCGATTACAGACACCATGACAGTCGGTACTAAACTACTATTATCACAAGACAATCACAATTTTAATCTACTAGTCTGCAATCGCCAGTCAGCATTCTCCAGTCCGAAACACCTATCCGCTCTTCTGTATTTGGAATAAAATTAAAACTAAATTAAAATTCTAAATAAATTTATTAGTTGGTCGCTCAGGAATCTGTAACTTAATTAATTCATTTTATTATTTATGTCAACTCCCATCCGCACAACTAACCTAATTAGAACATATGTATAGAACTCCGAAGGAAATTGATTTAACTTATGGCTCAGGTATCTGAAACAATTTAATTAATTTGGTATGATAGTTTAAGCCATTCATTACGGTAATGTTACCATAAGTCTCTGCAACATGCTCATCAGAGAATCAAAATAGACTAGGGCGACTATCTTCGACAGAACCATTTTCCTGTTACATAATTAATACAATAATATAATTTGTTAGTAAGATCTATATCATTTTTACACTTACATTGGCTATTATTTTTATTAGGATAGGGAGGACATTTCTAATTCCATCATATGTATTTGTGTTACCTCAACAGTTGAAACTGGAGTATTGTTAATTATTCTGGAGTCTTCTCATCATATGCTGCATATAAAGTTGCGCCCTATATTTCCAGATCCACCACCATCTAACGCGAGGGGCAGTATTTATTTATTTTATGACTCGACAGCATTTCCTATACATACATTCGTGTATAGGGTTAATTATTTATATAAATAAATAATTGAGTAAGTTAACTATAACCTGCAACTTAGCTATAACGTATTAAAATTAAATCATTTACACAAAGTTCTAAAAATAAATTTACTAGATATGAATCTAAAACTTAATTATTATTAATTTTATTATTTATTTCAACTCCAGTCCGTACACCTATCAAAGTTAAACAAAAATTCAAAACTCTTAATTAATTAACTTGCGGCTCCTGAATCTGTAACCATAAATTGAATTAATATGGTATGCTAGATTAAGTACCCGTCAACCATTACGCTGATGATACCATAATATTAGAATATGTTTATCAGAACATCAAAATAAATCTCTGAAAACGTGTTTCATTCCAAAATTATGTACATCTTTTTTAAAATAAAATAAACTTTCCTTGTAAACCCCCTCCAACTATAATCATATTTACACTTATATAAATAATTAAAACCAAACCTTTTCCATAAATTATTATTATTATTTTTATATTACTGCAATACAATGTAATTGCAATGCAATGCTCGTATTATGGTCGTGATCAGGTATGTCACTTTACTACAAATGTAGTAGATCCGCCCTGACCTTCACTGTTCATAAATCAAAAAGAACAATTGATATTGTCTTCAAAAAGCACCCTTAAATCCCAATACGAAACTTAATAAATTGAAATTACGCATGGATAACCCACAGGCACGTATGTACGACACACAGGCAATAAAGCAGGCAGGGATGCCACATACATGCAGAAAGTATGGAGCAGAAGCACCCCAAAAGTAGAGGAAATCGACACCCCTCGGAGCGAACCCTATTCAAGCAAACCAAACACGATCCAAACTCAACATTCAACCAAACAAACATCTCTTAGTTTTAAAGAAACTCTAACACGAGAACCCAATCGTAAGCAACCAAAATACAAACTCATGCACCCTCAACAACGGGACACCAACCTATACAAAAATAAAAAGTGCAGACCTATCTCAACTGACATCCAACAGACCGAAATCCATCCAAACACCCCACATTTCAGCGAATCCTCCAGCTTCCAACAAATACTACTCGCGTCCAAAACCCCACATGCCAACAGAGGCTCCCAACCGCCATCGCAACAAGTTCAAATCTTATGCCCGTCCCAATCCCATCCAGCCCCGAAACCCCCCTCCCTCCAACCACAGCAGTACCATGAGACATAGAACAAATCACAAGCATGCAGCTACAAATACCTACAAAAACCGCTTTCACATATATAATATAATATAATTAGATAAAAAAGATCGCTTCTCTGTTTCACTGGGGTCTTGTCAGTGATTTAATTTTGATCTCCTATTAGGTATTATATATTGTTTTTGTTCCATGCCTGTTGAAAAATTATTTGTTGTTTTTTCCTTATATACTTGTAGAATTCGTGAATAAATAATATACAAATTCTTGTTGTTGTTGTTATTTCGTTTTTTTTTATTTTCCTGTATTGTTGTTTTCGTTTCTTATTCCTTTATTATTGTTGTAATTCCTTTTGTTTTAGTTTTTCTTAGTTAAAAAGATGTATACACTCACATAATACATACACAATTATTAGATATTTTTATTTTTATTAAGGGGTCCCAAAATAAATAAATATAATCACAAATCCAATATGTACTCGTATACTACTCTACTATTTGCAATTAAACAAAATATGCAACAAAATATATTTGATCAATTGAATAACAAAGCAACAGTAATTCATTGCTTTGTTTATAATTATTTGACATTTCAATCATCGCCAAATTTATTGCTCAATTCATGTGCTATTTCTGTGTTTCTTCGTCCATCTATTCGATAATAGATGTCCTACATTGTGTAGCATTCATGAATATCGCAAAAACTGTAGCGTCATGAAATAAAATGTATTGCATTTGCGCAATATTTTCTGATTTATATTGCAAAAAAATTTCACAAATCACCATTTCCACAACAATTTATTCTGTTCTAAATAATCAGAAGGATTACTTAGTACGTAAGCTATCTTGAATCACTTGTATATTAGCATTATCACCCATATTGGATTTAATTATTGTTATTTTGTTAGGAGAATAAAAATATACGTCCACTGCACTTCACTACACTTTTGTCCCCCCGATTGAAATTTAAACTCTTAGTGTAAGAAAATTAATATTTTAAGATGGTTTAGTAAGGATGTCGAGTAAAGTTAAAATTAACCCTCTAAAAAGGTTAATTTTGATATTTTTTGGCATCGAAAATAAATAATTTTAATAGTTTAAAAAAGTATCTTTTTATCTTAGCAAATTTAATTCTAATCAATACATGAATTATAAATTCTATAAAACGTCATATTTATTATCCTTAATATATAATGTTCTGTTTACTTAAAGGAAATTATATCTATGTATGAATAATTATAACAATAGTTAATTTTACAATCCAAAGCTTTATTTATTCAAATTACATTAAATGTTATATTTACATTAAACTAACATAAATTTTATTTTCGTGTAAAGTTCAAAACTCATTTACTATATTGTGCTATTCTTATCTTAGATATTATATAAAACTTATAATTAATTCTATTTAAACTAAATGACGTTTGATATTTCAAGGATCTTATATTTTACTTCATAATTATTTTTTCCAAGTGAGTTAATTTAATATGCTTGAAAATTTTTCTTAAAACATTTTGTATCATATACCAAGCACATTAAACAAAAAACTTAAGCCAAAACATAACAACTTTACAATTTTCTTAAATATTGGCCAATTCAATAATTTGTTTTCTACGATAAAGAATTAAGGTATTTAAGAAAATGAAAATTGACGAGTGTTTCAGTTTTTAAACAAGATTCAATAAAAGTAACGTATCGAAAGTTGGAATCATTTGTATCTTCAATTTCAAATTTTACTTCTAAATTTAATTCAAAGTGAATCGACATGTGTTCTTAATATTTATGAGACAACATTTTACAAACTTTAAAAATTTTTTTTTGGGTATTTACCATCACCTTAAAAGTGTTATGTTTACCCTCAATCGGATGCACCAAATGTTTAATAGAGGTCCAATCTATTTTATTATATTTGGATATTGTATCATGTGATGGTGCTTAGGCTTTAAAGTTTTTTAAGGATATTATTTTTTTTAAATTCAGAATGATGTTCAAATATTAGGCTGTCTAATTCTATTACCCATGATTTTCCTATTTTATGTGAATATATTTTCTATATATTTTATTAATAGTAAACCAACTTCACATTTCGCGGATAGTTCTTTATCTTGATTTTCAAAAATATCATGATAAATTAGTGGTGTATTTACGATAAGTTCCCAGATTTGTAAGGCTCTCTATCCGATCGAATTGTTCCCTTTATCTAAAGCAATGGATGACATGAGGCAGTGAAGTATATTTTTAAATCCTGTAAAAATAGTAACATATTTAAGATTAGAGTTTGTGTTTAGTTTATACTATATAATATTAGGGGCTTAAAATCAAATCGGCCAACTAAATAGAAATTAATTTGAATTGTTGTTTAAACAATAGATGTCTCAATTAATATAATAAAGATTCAAAACGATTATATTATTACATACATTCCAAACTTGGATTTATAGAAAGTCCGGTTTTTTCCATTCATCTCACTCTTACTGTCGTTGATTGAGAAGAACACTGTGGCGTTGGTGTAGTAAAATAAGAAATGTCTGTTAGTATTATTTCTACTGGTTTTATTTCTAAAAGACTTAAATTAAAACCAAACCAATGTATAAATTCCTAATGATGTATATATTCCTGAATTTCAATTCGTTTTCATCCACTTGTTAAAGTTCGATGGCTTGCGGTATATTAAAATTAGTCCGAGCTATTAAAACAAAATGTAAGAGTTACAAAAATAATTAATAATTATATAATATATTATGTGTATGTATAAACTACACATAAACAATTATTGCACTGGAAAATTCAAAAACTAACTTTTTGTGAAAAGGGAATACACTAAATTATTTCTTCACACAATAATTTTTTGTTAAACCACAAATTTCACTTTATATCTTGCCACTTGTAAATTTATAATACGACTGACGATGATAAGTATTTAATTGAATTTTAAAACAGTTTAGACAGAAACAAAATACATAAAAATCGAGAACAAGAGAAACGATTTAGAAAAAGGAATCAATTGATAGTGAAAATGACGTCCCTAAATGGGTTACATATTATTTTGTTATATGAAGTAGTCATATTAACCGCCCAAGTGGCGCAGTGGTTAAAGCTGCGGTAGTAGGAGCGGGAGGTACCGGGTTCGAATTTGATTCGAGGCAGGATGCAAAATGGGTTTTTCACCTTCGATCGTTTGGGCGGTGCGATCGTTGGTGAAAAATAAACATAATCTGGATCCTCTGTCGTGTTTAGAATCCTTGGGCCGACCCATCTTCCATGTCAGTACTATAGGACTGACATGGAGCTTTGCAATGCAAAGATGGCTCTACGGAAAGACTTGGACCTATAGCCGTATAGAGTGGTATCACAACGAATCAAATTTGGGTCTAAGTGTGCGATAGCAGCCACATCAACTTAACTTTTTATGTAGTCATATTTGATGATCTTGATTTTATTTCGTCGTGAAATCCACGAAAATTTTTCTTAAACATATTTTAAAGACTTATTAGATTTTATAAAATGAACATAGTTAATGGTTATGGCAGTGAAGCAAGAATCACACTTGAAATAAAATTACATTTTCAACTAAAAAATCTTAATATTCAACTAAAATGTAAATAAAATTATATAAGTTTCAATCCCATAATAAATATTTAGATAAACAACAAAAAAAATGTTTAAATTATAAAAAATCTCATCAAAAAAATAAAAGTATAATCATAAAAGATAATCTGAATAAAAGATAATAAATAAAAGATAATCTGAATGTTGCAATTTTGCTGATAGACGTATACATAGTTTATAATTATATAATGAACCAATTAAAAATGTTGTAAATGTTTAATACTTGAAATTTGTTTTTAAATGCATAAAATGAGTGTTTTAAATAATTTAACAATTAAATCACAATTGATAGGTATTTTAAAAGAAATCAAACCACCAGTTCTTGTTTCTACATAATGTTAAGAGCCTATGGGACTACTATATATTTTAAATACATATATGGGTTGCTTCTTTTATAAACTCATGGGCATGAAAATGATATGTGTTACAACTTCATCAAATAAACACTGACTAACAATAAAAATAAATACTAGCATAAATTAAACACTGAATTTAAGAAAAAGTAATTTAAAAATATTTGTGTTTTGTATATAATTAAATATTCTTACAAGTCTTATCAATGAAACTGGTATTGATATTGTTCATGTTGAGTGAGCCTAGTTTTTTCTTCACACTTACAGTTCCCCACTTTATTTTCACTATCTCTCAAGGAGCTGAGCGATGCCGAAGTCAATGTTTATCTTCAATTTCTGCAGTTATCATTGAAAAACATTTATTCAAATTTTTAATTTTTAACAAAAATTTTAGGTAAATGGCTTTTGTTCATACTTACAACCCAGTAAACCGTCAAACTTTAAAAACGGAGAAGATTCCGTGACAAACTTTCTGTTGCAACCGCAGCCCTGTCCATTATATCTTCACTAGACAATAAACAACCAGAAGCAACATTATTGTATAATGTGGCCAATGGTGAATCATCATCATCATTGTATCACTTTCTTGTTTGCTTGCAAGATTTAACAATAAATGCTTTCGATACCGAAGTTTCATACTTTAAATGATTTGGTGGTCTAATGATTGCAGGATTGCAGAAGTATTAGGAGGCAAAAAAATTACTTTAAATTTTTCTATCATCAATCCGTAGCATCATTGCTGTTTCATGAGCAGTACAATTATCGATCAGTAAAATTCCTTTTACTGGTAAGTTTTTTCTCCTGTAAATGATGTCCGCTTGAAGAAATTGATCATAAACCCAAATCTTATGACAGGAATTTTTCGATGCTTTATAATAAAGCATGTTCCAATTTTTTTTAAATAATCAGTTTTTCTTATTTTATGTGATCCTGTTACATTGAAATAGGGCATTATCGTTTTTTTTCCTTTGGATTTTTTTCCGGTGCAGTTTTTTATGTCCGATATCCAAATTTTTATATACTGTAGCAGTTTCGTCTGCATTATTGATTTGTTCCGGGACCAACATAATTTTCTTGAAAATTTTTAATTACTGCTTCATCTGCACAAGAAAATTAAGACGTTTCTTGAAATTCTTTATTATTCTCTAACAGGCGGAAAAACGCAATTTAATACCACTTGCTTCTTGAATATCAAGTGCTTCTATTTTCAGTAGGTGATAATTTATCATATTCTTGCTCTGCTAAACCATGTATTTTTTTTCAATCTCTGGAAACCCACCCGGCATATTTAGTTTTTTCACTATTTTTGGGAGGGTAACTGAATTCGTAGCAATTCGATCTCTTTATTCTGTTTTATCTTGTTAAGTCGACTTCATGCTTGCGTTCCGACTATTTTGTTATGCGATATCATGGTTGATGGAAAAAGTACAGAACTATTTTGCTGCCATCTATAGGTAAATAATTTAATTCATTGTCAATGTCAAATTACTTTAAGGGATGTCACAAACATGTATTCGAATATACCAGTGAAAGAAACGTTGATCATAACCAAGAACATTTTAATAAAAAACGGAACGAACAGTAACACCGTCGAAGAAATAACAAAACTATTAGAAGAAATTACAAGTCAAAATTACTTTACATATAATGGAAAATTCTACTCCCAAAATGATGATCTACCAATGGGTAGTCCTCTATCTGGAACGTTAGCCAGTATATATTTAAATCATTTCGAAAATAATTACATCTTAAATAATAGAAACAAATTTTTAGAGAACATTAAATACTGGCACAGATATGTAGATGACATACAAATATTGTTTACGGGTACATCTAGACAACTGGACCAAATGCAAAATTATATAAATAATATTCACGAAAACATAAAATTCACGTTAGAATTAGAACAAAATAATGCAATTAATTTTCTGGATCTAACAATTAAAAACATCAATAACAAACACACATTCAAAATATTTAGAAAACCCACGCAAACGGACCAAACTATACATAAAAACTCAAACCACCCATGCCAGCATAAAATAGCCGCAATCATATGATACACCGATTAAATAAGATCCCGATGTCAAAAGAAGATTATCAAAATGAACTTAAGATAATTAAATACATCGCACATAAAAATGGTTAGACCACGGCCAAAGTGGACGAGATAAATCGAAAATATATATTCAGAGGCTCCTTGAATTAAAAAAGGCTGAATTTAAAAAGGCTGACTTAAAAAAAGTGTTTTTATATGGAAAATTGGGACTTTTTTTAATTCATTTTTTTATTAAATTTTGTGAATTAAAAAAGGTATTTTACAAAAACAAATTTAATTTAAAAATGACATAAAAAAGGCATATTTTATGTCATTTTAGAAACACTAATCTTTTTTGTCATTTTATAAATAGATATTTTAAATCATTTCCAAAATGAATTAAAAAATGCATATTTTAATTCCTAATAAACTGCAAATTTCTGGAACACTAATCTTATTTTAAAATTTTTTGTTTCTCTTAAATTATAAGAGGTTGAAAATAAATACATGTATTTTCATTAATGAAAATTTGCAAAAGACAATTGCAAATGTTTAGATAATTAAAGCCATTCGAAATTTACAAGTAATGCTTTCATTAATGAATTTTAATTCATTTTCTATATGAAAAAGGAACATTTTGGTTCAGTTATAAATAAATATCTTAATTCATATTCAAAATGAATTAAAAAATGCACATTTTATGTCAGTTTTAAACACAATTCATAATTCAATTTCAAAATGACTTATGATATGCATTTATAAAGTCAGCTTTTTTTATTTCATTTTCATACAGATTTTATGTCATTTTTAAAATGAAATAAAAACACTCATTTTAAGTCCAAAAAAAACACTTTTTTTAAGTCAGCCTTTTTTAATTCGGGTCCCCATATTCAGAACCAATTACCGACAGAACACTACGTTACAATTTGATGATAATACCCAAGGAAAATACGTTATTGTGGATTATAATAAAAACACCAGCCAACATATCCAGAAAATATTCAAAAACTTTGGATATAAAGTTGCATATAAAACGCATAACAAATTAGAACAACAAATTAGATCAAATAGTAACATTACATTAGACAGCGGAATTTATAAATTAACATGTTCAGACTGTCCATCATTTTACATAGGACAAACCGGTAGATCCTTTAAAATAAGATTTAACGAACATATAAAGGATATCGGTAAAATGAATACTGAGTCAAGATTTGCTCTCCATATCAATAATACTTTTCACAACTACACAGATATGGATACAAACTTAAAAATTCTCTACAAGATGAATAAAAGCGACCAAATGAACAGGCTAGAAGAATTTGAAATATATAAAAACCGCAAAAATAAATTTCTACTTAACAACAAAATTAATACTATGACGAACAAACTTTACGAACTAGTTTTGAAAACTACGTCACAAAATATTATACCTTGAAAATAAAAACACTGTACCCTGGAAAAAGTATAAAAAGGCATGGAAATAAAATTTA
This sequence comes from Tipula lateralis, assembly GCA_963932295.1. Lineage (NCBI taxonomy): Eukaryota > Metazoa > Arthropoda > Insecta > Diptera > Tipulidae > Tipula > Tipula lateralis. Next base: position 30,260,266 of record OZ010739.1, on the reverse strand, counting down.
TTTTTTAGTTCATGATAAATACTGAAGATGGCAACTTGATTGCCGGAATATATTTATAATATAAAAATAAAAATCCACTATAAGGAATATTTTTGAACTTAAAATATCAAATTTTTATTTGATTGAATTTAAAAGTGGAATAAGTCACACATTAGAGAAATTCTTAATATGAATTTCAACAATATACGGTTCTTTAATTTATAACAAATAGTCACTTTCCAATCAAATAAATTATTATTGGCGATTTATGCGGTTTCACACCAAAAATTAGAAATAAAATGACGATAATTGTAATTATTTAGCTAATATCACTTACATAATTTACTACACAAAAGAAACAAAATCACAAGTGCACAATACTTTCTAAACTAATTATTTTTATTGTTAAAAATTGTAACTAATTATTATACCCACCTGTTATTTAAGTAATTATTTTTAACATTGTTTAAAGTTATAAACCATCGTCTGTTTATCACAACCACATTTAATAAAATAAAGATCAAACTTGAACGGAAACGGTAGTGAGTATTAAATATCCCGAAATCAAACGATTTTTCACATTAGCGCTGCAGTTTTTTCGAGTTCAACTTTGATATTTTTGATAATTTAGCTATGGATACACTTCATATTTTTATACTTATCAATATATCAACATTTATAATTAAAACCAAATATATTACATTTGATTCTTAAACAAAATTTGATATTGATCTTGAAAATTTTAATGCAAACAATTTCACTATATTTCTACACGCGATGGCACTTGAAGTTACTTGTATATCTTCGTTACTTACTTTTCAATTTCCGCCCCAGTCAACACATGACAATACAAATTTATTAATAATATTGTTAAAGATAAAATATTAAGATTCAATTAAACAAAAATGGAATCTAAATGAAACGGGAATTATTTATTATGATTTGCTAGTTTTCGTTCTGGTGAGGTGAGGTGCTATATGGAAATTGTGTTCACAAAGTTATCAATGCTGATTTGGAGTTCAAGTTTCATGTTGTGTTTTGTTGCACATCATTAGTTTTTTTCCTTGGACGGTTGAATAAACAATGGCGCCCAAACTAACCTCCTATTTTCCACTGATTGTTACATATCAACAAAGTAGTACTGGTCGTCGAAGTCCATTATGTCCATCATGATCTTTGATTGTGTTCAGATTTGCTGTGTATTTAGTTGATAGTGTTGAAAATAAAAAAAACAAGTTCACATAGGTGACCAACTTACCGAAAAGCGCAGCGTATATTCTCAGTCACTAATTAACATTTATTATATTTTATTTCGAATTTATCATGCAAAATTTATTGATTTAAATGACAATATTAATTAACATGGACACTAACATACATATTTGTAATATTGAGAAACAAAATTATTTAAAATTAACCTCATTTCTTAAATTTTAATTCGCCATTTTGAATTGCTCAATAAATCTTTGCAGTGCAAGAATTCTATCTCACATTACCATATTTCCTGATCTGGATTCGAAGTTGCATTAGTGATTGTCAAAAAATTGAGAAATTCAATTGAATTAATTTCTCTGAGTGAAATGTTCTTATTAATCTCTCCACTTATTGTGCGATTGTTTATATCAATCAGCTTTTCGATAATATTCAACATTAAATCAATTTTGTCGAACGATGGCCAAGTAATATTTCGTAGACGGATCACACGACTTTTTAAATGATGTAAGTGCGACGACAGCATATCCAGATACAAGTCATCGAACACGCCTGAATATATTGTTTGCATTTCGTTATACATATTTCGAAGCTTTGTTATCAATAAATCCAGTTCACCCGTCGGATTCATGTTGGCCGCGTCATGTGGCATATTCGGTGCATGCATTGGTATCTCTTTTTCGATTTCAAGTTGCTTCTCTAATTCTATTAAACATTCCCATGACGAACCGTCGATCGCACGAACGGAACACTCGATTTCAAATTCTTCAGCGTCCAAATGTTTGATATTCATATTTGATTTATAAAACTATTATTATGAAAAAATTCGCGAAACTCAATTAGAATCGAACACTGGAAGTACAATTTATGATTTCTAATTTAATTCAAAACTATAACAATGTAATTATCAGGCGGATGTATAAATGTTGACTTACAAATAGTTTTTAACTACTGCTGACGTTAATGATGAACTGGAATCGCCTTCCGTTGTATCGTTCAGCCAACACTACCTGGATAATTGGAAATTAATTTTATAATTTTTTTTTAAATTTAACCAAACTAGGTTACACGCACTGTTTGCACACGTATACGCCAAACTATTCCCTAATAACTGAAATTCACTAAGATTATAGTTTGTCAGTTCAACAATTTTTTATTTCAAGAAAACTTTAGTGATTCAGAATAGTTAAAAACCACTACACGATAGAAACTATCGACTAGTTTTCAATTTTTCAATCACTCAACTTATTGTGAAAACTAAACAGACAGTTGAAATTTTTTTTATTTTTCCAACACTTCTAATATTTTTAATTTTATTTTAGATCCACCATTTACAAGACTCAGATGTGTTATGTTCTTGATTCGACACAAAAAAAATTTTCTAATTATTTTGTTGTGGGTTGTTTTGCCTGTAGGCAGAATACCTTCAATAACATAGAACAGGATAACTACGAAAATTTTCTTAAGTTTTTGATTTCGGTTCTGCAATGAAAAATGTAAAGAAAATTTTCGTAGTTATCCTGTCGTCTGTTATCGGGTTTCAAAAGTAGAAAGAACTTCAAAACTTTTATTTATGATTGTTAATTTACTGTTTTATAACCAACGAAACAAAACCGAGCGAGAAGAAGCCGAATATGATGAAAAATTGGGTGGAACGGGACTTAAAATTTTACTGATGAAATAACTAACGAGAGGTTTCGTCGTTTTATAAAACTTTAAATTATTTCTTTATGTTTCCATATAATTTTAAACGCTGTCATTCGTTAACCAACCTCCGAAATCGTAAAATTCCATCTATAAGAAATCATCCATGTTATACAATGATGTGATATTTGGCATCAGCCACAAAACACAAATTGACGTGAAGAAATCCCTCACAGTTTCGTTCGTTGTTTCCTCAAAATCTATCATCTTTATTGCACTGTGAAATCGGCATCTCATTGGCGTCAATGGGCAGCAGGAGATAAGACAAAATCGTGATGAAGCAGTTCGAAAATGGAAGGAAGCTAAACTCACTTTGGGATGGTTTACGGATTGGGTTTCGGATTGTTGACACTAGGGGAGGCAATATCAAAGCCATCTAGATAATGTTAACTTTAGAGGGTGCGAAGTGTTGTTATGGATAAAACCTACATCGTATAGTGTAGAACATTAAACCAGTTTTTCACAAATATGAAGCCGTTTCTGTGCATTATGTATTTCTGCATAGATGGAGAATTCTTTCATGAAAGATCGGAATAGATTAAGAAGATCGGAATAGGGCAGTCGAGCAGGAGAACTTGGAGTTGCTTCCAGCCTATAGAGAATGGAACAATGGTGCCCGGCAATATGTTTACAAAAAAATGCACAACCATCGGAGGTGCAAGTGGTTGAAAGCTCTTCAATTATAAAGTAGATCTCGGGATATCAGCAGCAGAAACCACAATTCCAGATTTGGCGAAACTCCTTCTTTCCTTTGAAGAAAAAACAGGTCGACACAGAGAGTATTCTCCAACTTAAAGACACTGTTCAGCCCGGACAACGTCTGTTTTGAGGGTTCTGGTCTGTTAACCGACATGTTAAGAATGCGGTGTCGAAGCGACAGAACTCTGAAGTTGGTCTTCGAAGATGTACCCAAACTTCATCCCTATGAGGGAACTGAACTGGAGTGTATCCTTTCTTTGACCTACCCTGGTATGCAAGGGGTTCAGATTTTATCCCGAGTTCAATGCTAGAAACCGTGATATTCTGGAGAGGTTAGATCGAAACCCGAGACTATCTTTGGTTGGAAGATTGAACAGGAAGGCATACTTCTTCACCTTTTTTGTGACATCGCTCCTCAGACGTACACTGTTGGTCTCTCCAAACTCTATATGTTCTTCTAATAAAGTCCAACATATCTGGTATCCTCAAGGTCATCAGTTGATCGTCAAATAGGAATTGCGAGCCAAAGCAGTGTAGTCTAATGAAAGAGTATGAAGAACAAGAGTACATGTAGTGCTCAACACTTTCTTCTTCTCTGTCGCACTGTTCACAGAGCCCTGTCATCATCAAAGTGCGTCTATCATAATTCAAGAAGGATTGGGAGTTTTGCTGATTTATTGATCCAAGAGATGAAGTTATTCCATCTCTTCTGATGCTGATCACCAAAGTGATTATCGATATCTGTTTTAAGAGATAATAACGTCAGTTCTAGAGTGGGCTCAGGTTCGCAACAACTTCACCCAAACGAGCCACTTTATAAGTCAACACACTTTCTTTGCCAATACCCATGTTACTGGGTATCCAGTGAAGTCTAACATTGTTCAGGCTGCTTAGTTGATTTAAGGCAATTATCAGATATGATGATCTCTGCAATGTATTTCCAATGCAAAGGGTGTTGCTCTCAAAATTGTAGTAATTTGCGTCTGAAAGACAATAGCATACCTTCTAAAGGGGATAGATAATTTGATCTTAGAATTTAGTAAGTAACATCCGGTACCAGTCATCATATCATCACCGAAATTGTTGTAAAATTATATTCCAGTTCAAATCAGGCAAATCCATACAAGTTTCTTGTAATTGTAAATGAGCTTATTTAAAAGCTTCTATCTCCTCCCAATAAGGTGTCATGTTGTAGTAAATAACGATAGTCTATTTTATAGCCACAATTTATAGGTTGCCTAGCTCTTCGAAGTATATAACAGACGAGTAGTTGAATTGTTGTACTTCAATGTTAATCTCTGAGAGATACAGCACATCACAAATGGATGCCTTAGCTAATGCAAGATAACTGGCTCTGTTTGAACTCGTTGCTTGTCTTTGATGTTGTCGTCTGCTGGATGGGTAGTTATTCTGACCTGAACTTGGAAGATTATCACTCGTATTATTTGGTGCTGCAATTGGATTTAGTGCTATTGACTTTTTGGTATTATCTTCAATTTGTATAGTTTTACAATAGGCCGCTTGTAAGGTGCTGTTTTGTTGCGACTGGATGCTATTCCAACCAAAATTTATTGTAAGGGGTGGTATGAAATGCTTAGTGGTTTCATCTAGATGTTATTGCGCTGTAATTATTTTTCTTCATTTGAGAGTTTGCTTTAAAAAAGCCACGGAAATTAAACTGTTTACGGTTACTATTTGTAAGGCTTTTGTCACCATACCAACGAATAATGCAATGATATGGTTGTATGCCTTGTTGCCCCTTCTTTTGGTTGTTCTTAACTGAATGGGTCCAGCAAAATCGATACCCGTTTGGATATTAGTGGTTTCCAATGAAATGACACGAAAGATGCCTATAACGTCCAAGGATCTGGAGTAGACACCTTAAGTTGGCTCTGCATTCAACATCAGCAAATCATTTCACAGGTCAGCCCATCTACTGGAAAATCTGGACGGCCCTAAATTCAACCGTATTAGAAGCAGAGATAGCAACTATGAAGGAAAACGAACACTTGCCTAACGAGGGATTTTATCATGTTCATCATTATGATACGGCTCATGTGGGTCATCATGTTCGTGCGTAGAAAGCGAGCTGTTCGAGTAAGTGGTCACCTAAATAATGTACACATTAACTTCATTACTTATTTTCTCCAAATTATTAGTTCAATACTATCCTTCTCAAAATCTTCATGCTGGACCTCACACATTATTAAGTTACATCAGACAAAAATTTTGGATTACTGGAGCAAGAAGTTTGTGTAACGCCACAAACAATGGGACAACTACCATCTGTAAGAAACGAGACATAAAGAATTTTTTGCTAAACACAAAACAGTGATAGAGGCATTCATAATAGGGAGGCAAAGTTGATGCTTAGAGTCCCTGTTCTGAATGGCTTGACGATGCACTTTCCCCAAGAAATATAGTAACTGAGGATTGACATCAAAGATGATCTTTAAAATTGCGTTAACTCGCACACTCTATAAAGTATCACGCATAGCTAAAAGGATGCTGTATTGACCACATGGAAGATACAGTCTGAGTATGTAACTTTTAAAATTCACCCACTGTCTTCGGACTATATTCCAATAAAAATTCAATTCCATGGGCATGTTTTTAGTATATTTGAAGTAAGTAGAGTTCTCATTGGAACAGAATCTAAGGTATTGTATATGATAACGTATTAACGAAGGATTTTGGTTAAGTCTTATTATTTGGACATTTCTAAGTTCCTGTGGATGTACGGTAATATATTTAAAGCTCTGTCCAAAGTCGGGCTCAACTGAATCCATAATTTGTGTGACCATTTATAATCTATCGGATAGCAAGGCAGCATGGCCTTAAATGCACTCAGGTTTAACATTTAACGCGTAAAAACATTAGGTGGACTGACCACCTACAATGTGCACCATTCGTTAAAAACTGGTTCGTAAGGTCTCAGTTGAGACGCGGTAAGGGCTGTTTACGGCCTCTAAGCCATAGATTATTTTTTTATTGTGAAATGTTAATGAATACTGAACAATGAACCCGAAAGTTGTCATGCAGGAATCCCAATAGTTAAATTACCTCCTATTGGATCTCCATTGGGTATTCATCTGGTGTCACGTTGCTACGGACATGGCTGCTCTTCGTTCGTCTTGCCTGACTTTCTGCATTATGCTGGCAATGATCAGGTTCACCTTGTTCCAGTTTTCTTCAGAGCGAAGTATTTCTTTTATGAGGCCATGTGGTGTTATTGGCCCACATGTGTGCTTGTCGATCAAGTGACGCGCTTCTTCAAATCGTACGCATTCCATCAGATCATGTTCTGCAGATTTTCTTCTAGCCTCGCAGGAGAGGCAATTTGGGTCTTCTACATGTTTGTACTTGTGCAGTTACTGCCGAAAACAACCATAGTAAGATAGTAATTAATCTCACCGTGTTTTCTTGTCGTCCAGTTCAATATATCAGAAATCATTCCGAAAATCCATTGTCCTTTCATGGGCGTCCTCCATCTATCTTGCCATTCTCTGATGCTAGATGCTTGAACGTCCTCGCGTGTTTACTGGTTTTCCCCAAGTCTTGGTGTTTGAGCCTCTCTTACCGCTATATCGATTGGCATCCTGCTTGCAATAACACAGACAGCCTCATTAGACACCCTACGAAACGCACAACAGATTCGTAATGATGTCAATCTGAAAACTGTGGTAATTTCTGTGACCTACGCTGGTGTTCTGGTAGCTCTTGCCCAGATCGGTGCAGAGTACATCAAAAAAGATGTGTTTACACTGGCCATTGTGTCCTTATCGGCCGAAGCATACTTCAAGTACTCCCTAAAATTAAGCCTGTGATCCAAGATGACCCCAAGGTATTTCAGGTATGAACTCGCTCGTATCGTTTAATTTCCAACTTGAATCTCAATGGTTTCTACCACTTTCCGGCAACTCATCAATACAACCTTCGTTTTTTGTTCAGCTAATTGCAACCCTGCATTATTGAGCCATAAACCAACACTAGCAATCACTTGGTTACAATTATAAACAACGTCAAATTTATTTTTGGCTACAACAACTATGGCAATGTCTTATGCATATCCGACAATCGTGGTGTCCTTGTACGTTCGCTCTTTGAGAATATAATTGTACATGACATTCCACAAGAGAGACCGCCCAGGTGGCTCAGTGGTTAAAGCTGCTGCAGTTGGAGCGGCAGGTACCGGGTTCGAATCCCGATTCGGGGCAAGATTCAAATGGGTTTTTCACCTTCGATCGTTTGGGCGGTGCGATCGGTGTGAAAAATGAACATATATCTGGATCCCCTGTCGTGTTTAAAATCCATGGGCCGACCCATCTTCCATGTCAGTACTATTGGCTAACATGGAGCTATGCAATGCACAGAAGGTACTACGAAAAAAAACTCGGACCTATAGCCGTACAAAGTGGTATCACAACGGACCGATCGCCGGTCTAAGTGTGCGACAGCAGCAACAACAACCTAACCGAACCTTCCACAAGAGAGGCCCTAGAACTGTGATATTGTACGTCTTGGGTCCTGCATCGGTGTTATATATCAGAATTCTTCCTTCAAAGTAGTTGGCTATTATCCGGGTAAGTTACTCAGGAACATGCATCTTGTTTAAAGCACGCATAATTTTACTCCAGTTAGCAGAGTAGAAAACCGCCCAGGTGGCGCAGTGGTTAAAGCTGCGGCAGTTGGAGCGGGAGGTACCGGGTTCGAATCCGATTCGAGGCAGGATGCAAAATGGGTTTTTCACCTTCGATCGTTTGGGCGGTGCGCGATGGTACCAGTCGTTGACTTTCCCATTGCTCAGGAAATATACCTTGCTTCAGACATGCATCATAAATATCCCTGAATATTTTCGGATTGTATAAATGCGGCATGTATAAATTTAACGTTCTATCATCGCCACACTTCAAGCCAAGAAGCTCGTTATTTACATTTAAATAAAATATTTGTTTTTTCAAAACAAAATAGGGAGTAAATGTTGCACCAATTTCTTTGAAGTTGCTCAATATGTTAACGTTCATCAACAACATCTTAGTAATACTTCGAACTTTTATTCAGCCAAACTAGCTGCTACTTGGAGGTCTGCCCGTGTTTTGCGAGGCGAAAGCAACGTTAACTATGTATTTTCCGATGAAAAAGTAAGCTGTTAGGAAAATTTCTTGCCAAGGATATTAAATTATAAATTTATAGCTACTCCAGCATACATAGGTATTTTCTTCAGCTTCAAGTTTGGACGTGTTTGAACTTGAACCTGTGTTGTTACGGATTCTTTCGTGTTGTGCTTGATGGATTATAGTATTGAAGTGTTGTTGGGAATTGGGATTGGCTCAAACTTGAGAAGGAAATTTGAGTGAAAAGTTGTGGTGTTTCAAAAAAAGGATAGGAAAGAAATAACGTTGCGTTTCAGATATCTTACATTCTAGAACGGAAGAACTCGACTGGATGACATGGTAAGTGTGTTCACAGTTGATTATTTTCTTTTTTTAATGAGACAAAGACACGTTGTGAGTTGGGTCAATAAAATGATCCATAAACATTTTTATTGCTTGCTCAAAAGCTACAAGGATGTGCTGGTCGTCGAAGTCCGTTACAGTGTTATATCCATCATGATCTTTGATTTGTTCAGTTTTCTAGTGTATTCAGCTGACAGATTTAAAAATTAAAAAAAATAAGTTCACATAGTTGTCTATCCAACTTACCGATAAGTGCAGAGTTTATTCTCAGATCGAAGTCTCAAATAAAACATTTTTTATCTTGACACACTTATTAACGTTTAATATAATTTATTTCGTTATTAAATTTATCATAGAAAATACATTGGTTTAGCTGACAACAATAATTAACATAAATACATATTTGAAATTTTGAGAAACAAAGTTATTTAAAATTAACTAGCATTACCTCATTTCTTAAATTTTCATCCGCCATTTTGAATTGCTCAATAAATCTTTGCAGTGCAAGAATTCTATCTCGTCGTATTACTCTTGTCTAAGTGATCACCATTTCGTTAACAGAAAAAAAAAGTTTAGAGCTCCTTTTGAAATAATGTTGTCCCATTGTATATCCATAATTTATCGACCAAAACTATTGGAAGATGTCAGATCGTACTCTAGTCATCGCCACATCAACATTAGATGTTCATGTTAAACTATACAATTTTGGTTTTAAAAATATTTGACACAAATGAAACGATTGCATTGTTTGATCAAGGCGAAGGATGCTTTAGGGTTTTTCCTCCAGACGTTCTGGTCTCCTTTGGAAGGCTTAGTAAATGTTTATAATTTAAAATGAGAAGCCTCCAACTGCCATCTTTATCTTGTATAGTTCTTCAATTGGTGCTTGGACCGAGCCACGCCCGTTCAGCGTATGGACGAGGCAAAGATACGAGCGATCTTATATTGATGAGATGTGGTTATACCGAACACAAATAAAAGAACTGAAGTGATTTCAACGATAAAGCTGCCCTTAAAATGCTTCAACTAGAGTTTCTTACGTGGACGTAAGCCTAGAAATGCTAAACGAAATGGTAGATCAATCCAACATCCGACAGTTGTGGATTTGAGTGGGCACCACGAAATGAGGAAGTAGACGAAATTGCTCGTCAGAGCACAATATACCTTTTTTTTATTTAGCAGAACGAACAATAAAACCGGCGATATTAGATAAAAGAGGTCGAGGGGTTGTTAGAGACGACGACATAATTACTCACATTGTTACTGTCGCAGTTTTAAAAATGTGGAGGAAGACAGTTATACATCTGCCCAGTCTTGCACGACGAAAATAAAAAATTCGGTGCCCCTCTCCTAAATCACCTGAATGTGAAAGTGACGTTAAGAATATTCAACCCTTGATATATTCAACTCAGGATAAGTCGATGTTAGGTGGTTTAGTGCATGATAAGGGACAGTTGTACAGAATAGTTGGCTTCGATTAGGCACCATCAAACAGAAGACAAAATTTAATCCCAACACATTTTGGATACATTTTACCAGTTTAATGTAAGCACAACTTCTAGCGTATCACATGGCTTAAATTTTCACTTTCTTTAATTTTATTTATAAATTACACCAGTATAAGATTTTTCTCCGTAATTCTTCAATTGTCCCACAATGAATAATCTTAGTACAGCAATTATATTATCTGCAAATTTGAGAGAACATAGATAACTCAGATCATTAGAGACATTCTAACAAGAGAAGGTTACCAAAATAAAGAGCATTAGCTCTTCAACAAAAAGAAACCCATGACAAATAATGCTGACTCTACACTCAGCAGACACAAGGAACCAAGGTACCCTAAAATACCAGATAACAACTCTAGTACAAGGTATCACTCGGTACCCCAATTCTATCAAACATTATACTGAAATGTATCGCTTGTCCTGAACAAATTGCTATACATGGATATGAGATATGGGTTTACAAATAAATATGACACAATCCTATTGTGATAAAGCGCTTTGTTGGTTTTCGACTTCAATATGCGAAATCAATAGAGTAACAATATTCAACGAAGATCACACCTATTCACCCTCGAAAAAATAACTCATATGTCCAAACTCAATTTCACAGTTGACAGAACTATTTGATAACAAAAGCAGTGCCGCAGTGGCGGGGAAAAATGTGGATTATTGAACCAATTATGTGGTTATATAAACAAGTAAGTATATGAACTAGACAAGGGAACTGCTCTAAAACTTTATTGTACAGATTAGAATATGAAGACGAACTACAAAAACCGAGAATTTGATGGAAAATCTGTTGATGGAAATTCGTCTGAAAAGACGAAGAATTATAAAAAAAACTATAGTTATAAAAAAACTATACACAACGAAAAATGGCAAAAAACTTGCAAGTTTGACAACGTTGCTGTAAGAACGAAGGTGGTTCATCAGGAGAATCACATGATGTTTCGACTTGTGCAAATCAGAAAAATAAACTATACAATATCACTTAGGGATGGAGCCACGAAGAAGTCAAAAAGGAAATCAGCTGGAAGAAGAAGATTGAACACCAGCTTGGAAGGAACTAACTTTAAGTACAGATGTCAAGTGCAACTTGGGTACCATGTCTAGAACTGAGACAGCAACAACAACAACAACAGAAATTTCAAAATCAGCAACAACACCTACAGCAAAATAACAACACCAACAACAGCAACAAACCACAGACCAATGTCTTTCGCCGAATATTTCCTTACTTCGACGGATGATGTTTTCGTAAACTTGTTTCTTGCATTGTAAAGATTCGAGCTAGTTACCACATTAAGTTCCTCTGAGGTTATAGTATTTGATCAAATTGAGAAATAGTAGTTCTCTGTCATTTTTATAACGGTTGTATATAACAACAGAGACACATACACATAAGAAAATATTGTTTATTTCTTTTGATTTTGGTTGTGCAAATTTAGTGCTTCAATTAACAAAAATTACATAAATAACGTCAAACCTTTTGCTAGACAAAGTCTATTGTATTGTTTGATAAAATTTCTTGACGCAATCACGTTGCATCGACAACATCTCGTGAATCATTAAAAAAGAACTTAGTTCGCTGATTGAAGTTAGTAAAGAGTGAATTTATACCTTTGATAATTGGAATGAGAATTTGTGATTGTTAATTTACTTTTGTATTTTTGTTTGAACCAAAAACAGCAGACCGAGAAGAAACCGAATATGATGAAAACTCAAAACCTATCGTTTTATAAAACTTTCAATTTTGTATATGTATTTGCCACACGTCTATTACTAGATTAACAAAAAACAGGTAATAAATAAAATAATCCCTAACGGTTCCGTTACTGTTTTTATCTATTCTTTCAATACATTTATGGATATGGCCAAAACTTCCTGTACTAAAAGCCGGTCAAACGTTTTAAATCACATATCATTTAGAATTGCCAGACATTTCATAGTGTTAGTCATTTACAACAACAATACAATGTAAATTTAAGATAAAAAACTAAAAAATGGTTTTGCTCGTTGACAAAATTTTTCATTATTGCATTATATAGTATTTCTCCTACATTCTCTTATTCGTGTTGGTTAGTTTTTACATAGTCTTTTAATTTATACAGAATTACGTTATTCTATGTGGGCGTATATATACACTGGCAGGAACCTTTAACTGTGTTTCTGCCAGACGACTTTTTATGTAGTAGATTTCGATTTGGCATACTATTTGTGTTAAATGTATTTTGAAGAGAACGCCATTTTGTATTATGAATTGATGATGTAGTAATTTTATAAAACATAACAGCGTATTATATACAACAGAAGAGTGTAAAAGCAATAGTATGACATGGTATACAGTACGGTCTGTACATTATATACCATGTTTCCATGAACCGAGTTAATTTAGGTTTAGGTTTCGTTGAGTTAATAACATGGCGGCGTTAATCCGTATCGTTTCCGTGCACAAGTATAGAGTAAAGTTAATTTGACAGATGAGTTTAAGGATAAAAATCAATTCAATATACTTTTTATTACGTTTTGATGTATATCAATGAGTGAAGTTTCCTTGTATTTCAATGAGACATGTTTTGATCACAACTAAACAAACAACAACAAAATAAAATAAAATGTAAAGCAAACCTAACTCAAACGTATTGGTTTCGTTGAGTTAATTTGGTTTTGACGAAACTATAACCTAATCTGCGTTTCCATGCACGTAAACCTGAGTAAACTTAGGTTAACTCTGTCATGGAAACATGGTAATATACTCATTTTGTAGAATTTTTATTCATTTCATTAGATAATATAATTTTTGGATACAAATTTTTGGATTACTATTTTGGATTAAAAGAATAAAGCAGAAAAGAATTACGCAGCTATTGAGAAACGTCAATCATTTTCGTCAGAGAATTATCAATTTAAAATAATCCACAAAGTTGGAAAACTTAATACGAACGCTGACTACTTAATTCGTTCACATAGTTGGAACCACTGAATGATAAGGTAAATATCAATGTTCTAACCAGGGGGTCGATTCTGGTTCTGTGAAAAAATTGCGTGAAAAAAAAAATTTCATTTCTTTTTTCACACACGTTTTTCATTTTTTATTTCACAAAACTAAATTATGCGATTTCTGTTGACCTTATGAAAAAAAACTTGCTGAGTTACGCTGAATAAACCGTTTTCATTTTGGACTAGATTGCTGAATACCTTTTGACACTTTATTATTAATATACATCTGTCAAATATATTATTGTATTATCATTAATAATATTAATATTTAATTAATAATATAATGAGCTCTTATGCTCACTTTATTATAGAGAGGGCAGAAGAAATCGGCAAGGATATACACATGTGTAAATCGAAAAATTGCAACACAAGCCATTTGTTTAGTTTATACGTCCATAGATTTAATGATTTTGAATTAATATTAAAAGTGTCTGTTATTTTAATTTTTATTTCATTAAACTATAAAAAATATTTGCCGAAATATTTAGAGTTTTTGTTTTTCAATATTCAGTTTCTCTTCATTTTTATCATCTTGGCCAAATAGTTTTCTTCGTTCATCACGTTTGGTCTGTCGCGTTTAGTTCTTCTGACTGATGACCGAGTAAAAGTTGGTGCCTGAGCATCCACTGGCTGCGCGGTTAAGGTTATATCAGTTTCAATATCCACTGATGTCCCTGAAATTTGTGAAACCTTTTTAGCGATTCCCACCGATTCGCAAAAGTCAGTTGATGGCTGAACGCTGCTTGATGGTCGAATCTATGGATATAATATCAATTATTGTAATAAATGAAGTTTTGATAGCATTAATTAACTACACAATTGATTGTTGTGGGTTAAGTTCTAGCAAATGAACGTCTCCATCAATGACTTATGGCATTATTCCTATCCCCTGTTCAAGTTCGATTATTGGTTTTATGGCTTTTGACCTATTTTCATCGCTCTTGTTGGTTATGGTCTTTATCAGTGAGTATCTCTCTTTTGCGTACAATCTGAAATACAAAATTCATGGGCCAACCCATCTTTCATGTCAGTACTATTGGCTGGCATGGAGCTATGCAATGTGCAGATGGTTCTACATAAATCGAACCTATAGCCGTACGTCCTCGATTTGGTCGTAATGGCGTAAGTTAGGACGTAAAAAGCGAACTGCGAATGAGTTGGGAGTGCTTTGAAGTTTTTTTTAAAACATTTTTTTATATAAATTAATTTTAAAATATATTTGGAAATCCATCAATTATAATTTTTTATCTAAATTGTACATTTTCTAGTTTAAAAAGAAGTAATTCAAAATAATTTTTGTATTTTCACAGCCGAAATAGTCGGTAAAAAAACTTTTTTCATATGAAAACATTTTTACGTATTTTTTTCATTTCCATAGAACGAGAATCGAAAATCAATATTTCGCACTGAAAATACTTTTCACTTTACTTTTCACAGAACGAGAATCGACCTCCAGAGCATAAAAATGACAACAAACTATTACTCAATAGATGATAAAAGTTAAATATCACAAATCGACAAATTTTAAGTAAGGGAAGATATTGTTGATTTGACTGACCAATTAAATAGAACCCGTAAATATTGAATTTCATCAAAGTGTGACTGAAGGACATCAAAGGTATTGCGTTATTGAGGGCTTCCGCAAGATCCCCGGACTTTTTTAGAAACCCCTTAAAGAGTAATATTGTATCCTCTAGGTACTGGACAATATTGGCATCTGGGATTGGAGTGGTGCCTTAGAAAATACATTAACAATACTGTTAACTGGGATGTCTTGTATTATTTTAAAAGATATAATTTAGTTTTTCTTTTAAATTTCATTTTTGTGATATCTGGAATATATATTAAGTTATTATTGTAAAAAAATTGATTGCAAACTGAACTACTTACGCTTGAGTGGATCGTTTGACTAAAAATGACAGAACAATTACCGATATATAAATTTTTTTTTGTTTGCTTTAATAAAACGTATGATACAACCCAATAGAGCTACTATCTCTATATATAAATCATACAAGTATGATATAGAGCACCAAGTCTAAAAAAAGAGAGAAAAAGAGCCATTATTTTGGTTCTTCAGGAGGCAAAATATTGCTCTAAAATGCGCCAATCGAGCTCGATATAACTTGATATAAGTGCATTATTTAGGGCTAATTGCTCTATTATATAGCTCTTTAAGCGCTTTTAGAGTATATTTGCAGCCCAAATTGTTACTCAAATGAATAGATTAGTAAAAATATAGACGATTCAAATTGCACAACACGAATACGCAACTCGGAGCGTAAGTTGAAAGTTTTAATAAAAACGTTGGCGAGGCACTTGACATAGTTGTCGGAACTGAGTCTCACACTTGGTAACACATACTTATGAGTAAAATCACTCACGTGGTCATATAGTGGTCGGATCGAATTCGCACATAGTTATCGGATCGGAGTCACACGTGGTCATGGATTATTTGTCGGATCGGAGTCAAATGCGTAGTATTGGACCGCGTTACTCATGTTATACATTGGATCGAGATCAAAAACACAGTGACGCTACTGGGAGCAGTCATTCGTTTTGAGAGTTATTCGGTTCGGTCAAGTTACTATTTTTATTGTTTCAATTCTAACCATTGTTTGTGTCGTTGCCGTATTAATATTTAACATACTAGCTACTCTTTTCCACTAGTATTTGATATTTTAGGTTCCATGGAAGCGCTTTTAGCGAGCTCCACAAAACAGAAGTTAACTTACATATTTAATTGAAGGGAAATTGTTTTAATCTATAAGTAATGTTTTAAGTAGAAAAAAAAACGAAAGAGTTACTTTATTGTATTCTGATTAAAAAATTGTTTGATTTTGATTTGTTTTATGATTAAATAATAATTATTTTAAATTAATCACGTTTCTAAGATTTTTATTTAAAATGTATTGAGGCAAACGAAAAACTGTAGATTGTGGTGCTTAGTGGTAGCGGTAGGTAGGTATGTCAGTGAGATTGAAAATTTGATTAGCTTGCAAGTTGATTACCACCAACCCAACGACTTAACTTAACTTAACCGCTTGAGCTCCGGTTACAAAGGCCATGTGTTAATCAGACAGCTATTTAAAATATTATTATTATTTTATACTAACGGACCCCAGTTACGTCTTCAGGCACAGATGGTCTATCGTCATCTTATGATTTGCTAAGCAATTTCAAAAGTTAAGCCATATAGACATTAAAATCATTTGTACTCAAATACAAAGCCAAAATAACGAATATTTTTACAACAAGTGGGGTCTCATTAAGGAATGTTTATTGATTTTTTAATTTTGGTTTGTGTTGAAACACATATTTATACTTCAAGTATCAAAATCATTTTACAAATATTTTCTATTCAACAATTTGTCAACTGTAACCTTCTAGGTTTCAATAATACTATAATTATTGTACCAACCATCATCTCAAACTTGAGTATAAAATTGTACAAAACTCGCTCTTTCTACAAATTATTCATTTCTGACCTTTAAATTTCATCATAATTTGCAAACTGCTCGTTTTTTAAAACTGCTTAGATACCCTGTATTTTGTTCCTCCCAATTATTTTACTGTCATAACTTTTTGATGATTTGGTATTTAAACCAGTGATGATTTTTTCAGTACAATTGTACTTTTTCAGAACAATATAGTTTGAGAAAATACGTCAGTACACTCTTGGAAAATTCAGTACAATTCTACAATTTTTTTCAAAACATAGTTTTAAATTTGTACAAATATTATAGTATGTTTGGTATTGAAGGAAATATTTTATATTTATTTTGTACACAATGAACTCTACAAAATATGGGTTTCTTGGAATTATCGGTTTATTGGGATGAAAATTTAACTAGTTTGTTCAACAGACCATAGGATGTAAAACATTTTTTGAAATAAATAATAAAAATTGACAGTTTGCTTGAGAATTCGGTTCAAGTTGTTAGCGACGAAGCTAGAAAATTCGAAATACAGCTGAGTTTATTTGTGGCTGAACATAATCTTCCCTTTTCTGTTTTGAATCATCTGAATTTATTATTAAAAAATTCCATCACCGATTCGAAAATCATAAAATCAATGTGTATAAATAGAATTAAGGGACAACAGATTATTACAGACGTAATTGGACCAGAAAATGCAAGACTAATTTCTGAAGTGACAAATCGCCAATATTTTTCATTGATTATAGATGAAAGTACGAATGCCACACAATCGAAAAATTTAGCAATTATTATACGAATTTATAATAAAAAATGCAACGACATGTTTTTAAAATTAGTGCCATTGGTAGATTCAACTGCATTAGGAATTTTTACAACACTGATGAAAGTTTTAGAAGAAAATAAAGTACCTTTAAATAATTTAATAGGTTTTACTGCCGATAATTGCAACGTTATGATGGGTAAGCACAATGGTGTCCAAGCTAAACTAAAATCATTGGTTCCAAAATTAGTTGTGAACGGCTGTATTTGCCATAACATCAACTTAATCTCAATGTGTGCAGCATCTCGATTACCTACAGATATTGATAGATTATTAAGGGAGATTTACCATCATTTCTGCCATTCTCCAACTAGAAAAGATAATTTTGTAAAATTCCAAGAGTATTTTGGCACCGAGACACATCAAATACTGAAATATGCTACGACACGGTGGTTGTCTCGTCAGGTAAACATACTTTTATCCTATAGAATATAACATTTAAGACTAGTTAATTATTATTTTTAGGCTGCAATTGATCGAATTATTGAACAATGGATACCACTTCAACATTATTTTGAGTTGGGCGAATTTGAAGCTGCATATGGAAATGAAAATATTAAATTTATTTCCCATAATTTAAAAAGTAAAATAATGAAATTATATTTTTATTTTCTTTCTTACGCTCTGGAGATTATTAACAAAATTAATAAAGAAATGCAATCCCAAGAAGCGAAAATTCACATTTTCATGCCTCGCATGGAATTTTTATGCAAACAGTTCTGCTGAAATTTTATAAGGAAAGATGCCTTAACTAGTTCAATTTTAAAGTTGAATTTAAACGAAAATCATATCCCACTGAACGATATTTATTGTGGCGCACAGGCTGAGCTTTATTACACTAATGAAAATTTGACAAAAGAAATAATTATTGAATTTAAAACAAATGTAAAACAATTTTATATCACCGCCCAGGTGGCGCAGTGGTTAAAGCTGCGGCAGTTGGAGCGGGAGGTACCGGGTTCGAATCCCGATAGGGGCAGGATGGCAAAGGGATTTTTCACCATACGATTACGATCGGTGGTGTGAATGAACACATCTATGACCCCCTGTTGGAGTGCAGAATTCATGGGCCGACCCATCTTTCATGTCAGTACTATAGGCTGGCATGGAGCTATGCAATGTGCAGATGGTTCTACGTAAATCGGACCTATAGCCGTACGTCCTCGATTTGGCTGTAATGGCGTAAGGTAGGACGTAAATAAGCGAACCGCGAAAGAGTTGGAAGTGCCTCGAGCCCCAAAACAGATAGTAGAGATAAAAACAAACAAACAAACAAACAAACAAACAATTTTATATCAGCTTTTGCGATGATCTTAGAAATCGCATCGATTTCACCAATGAAATTTTAAATTTATTGCCTCATTTCTCCCCAGAGAATGTTACTTCTGGAAAAATCACTAGTATTCTACCAGTAATTTTAAAAGTTTTTGACGGTAATAAATTAAAACGGGTGGAAGAAATTAATACTGAGTATCGAGCTCTAGCCGATTACAACGAAATACAAACATTTAAAAATTTGCCAATTGAGGAATTTTGGGCGAATGTTGGCTTAGTAAAAAATCAACTTAATCAGCCAATGTTTGGAAATATTTATCGTATTGCACAAGGAATTTTGTCGATTCCTCATTCTTAAGCCAATGTTGAGAGAATTTTCTCAATTCAAAATTTAATTAAAACAAAGTGTCGTAATCGACTACATGTAAATACATGTTCGTCGTTAATTCAATCGAAAGATTTAATTAAATTTGATTGTTGCCATAGTTTTAAAATATCAAGTAATTTGACTTTGACAAAAACAAATTTGTCAAATAGAAAAAAACAGGAAGAAGAATTGTTAGAATAATAACACTCTAACTGAAATTGATTGGAAATGCCTGTTTTTGAAATATTGATGTTAATTTTTCAATGAATAAAGATTATTTTTAAATGGGTTTTTTAATACAAAATTTTCAGTACAATTATATGAATTTCAGTACTATTCACATTTAAAATTCAATACCATTTTATTTTGGCTGATATCATCCCTGATTTAAACACAAAGTACAATATATTTAAGGAGAGAGAGAGAGAGCGAGCGACAAAACCAAACTACATATACTCCCAAAAACACACAGTCTTAGTATCATCTCTCTGTTTAATTATTTCTCTGTTTAATAATTTTAACAACAAAATAATAAAAGAAACAAAATTTCGTTTTGTGGTTGTATTGGTGAATCGACTGTAAACCAACAACGTATATGTCACCTTTGTTTTAATTAGGGTTGGTAAAGATTTTTAAAATAACTTTTCTCCGTTGAGAAAAATGACAGGAAATTTCTGTTTTCTTATAATGCCTATTAACCGCCCAGGTGGCGCAGTGGTTAAAGCTGCGGCAGTTGGAGCGGGAGGTACCGGGTTCGAATCCGATTCGAGGCAGGATGCAAAATGGGTTTTTCACCTTCGATCGTTTGGGCGGTGCGATCGGTGGTGAAAAATAAACATAATCTGGATCCTCTGTCGCGTTTAGAATCCTTGGGCCGACCCATCTTCCATGTCAGTACTATAGGACTGACATGGAGCTATGCAATGCGCAGATGGCTCTACGGAAAGACTCGGACCTATAGCCGTATAGAGTGGTATCACAACGGATCAAATTAGGTCTAAGTGTGCGATAGCAGCCACATCAACTTAACTTTTTTTATCTTCTTATAATGCCTATACATAAAAATTAAAAGAATTATAGAACAATATTAAACGTTGCTATGCATGAATAACCAAACCATCCTTCAAGCGTACAATTTCTACTATGACGAACAAAGTTCATTAATTTGTTGGTTTCTGCGAACGTTGATTTTATAGTCTTTCAGTGAAGGCCTCTTAATCCACTCTGCATTTTCCATCGCTAATGGCTTGAAAAAAATGGTCAGCTCCGATCAAAAAGTCAATCCCTCCAGGAATGTTGTAGCTAGGGACAGCCAGCTGCAGATTTTTGAGATGGTTCCACCGATCGATTTGTAGCTTATTAGTTGGTAAAATCGACGTTATGATTGGTAACACATATAAGCTTGTAGTGAAATTCCTGCATCTGAATAAAGTGAGTTTATTGCCACTGTGATTTTCCCTCTGGATATATTTGTACCGATTTGTCCAAGCCCAGTAATCATCAGACGCGCGTTATCTCTTGGTAGTTTCAGATCCGGCAACAAAGCTACAAAGCTTGTTTCAGATCCGGAATCAAAAAGCATTCGACATTTTAGCATGCTACCCATACTAGTTTTCGCGTTTACTACTGCAGTTGAAAGTATAGAGGCAGGAGCAGAGCTCGATACACTAAATGAATTCACGTCACTGGTTATTAATTTAGATGTTGACGTTAACAATGCAGGAGTTTTAATTTGGCTTTGTATATTAATATGTGTTGGAGCGACTAGTCATGTTGAACTTTTCTCGCCACTAGATTCATTAAGATTCGAAGACGCAGCAATTGGCACGGTGTTGTTAGTGTATGGTTGATCAACATGTAAAATTGCGTGATGTTTTTTATGGCATTTAACACATCTTCTCTTACTTTTGCAGTCATATGATGAGTGTGAAGAGTTCAAACAATTGAAGCATCTATTGTTGGCCTTGATGAAGTCACGTCGCTGTGTTACGGACATTCCTCTAAATTGATTACAGTTTATCAATAAATGATCGTCCACCTTGCAAACTGAGCATACTGTTTTAGTTGTGGCATGCATATTTCGGGCGTGCCTTAATTTTGAAGACTGTGACTTACTATACAAAGGACTTATTTTGACTGTTTCCAGAGAATTAGCTCGAGATTGCAAAAATTCGAAAAATTGTTCCAGGGTAGGAAAATCATTTTCGGCAGAGTCTCTGGCCCACAACATCTTTGTTTCGTCATCAAGTTTATCTTCGAGAATGCGAATAAACCACGGATCGCTCGATTCGGCAGCGCTACCTAACGCTTTTAAACCTCTAACCACCTCATCGGCTATATCTCCTACTTCTCGAATATTTAGTTGATCCGTTTGCCTCACTGGAGTTATATTCAGAAACATGTCAATAAATTTTCTCACCTTATGTTTCTTCTATGATCAGAAGCTTCTGATCGTTTACGAAGCTTCTGGACGGCCTCTATATAATTGGCATCCGTTATATTCAGGTGATTTAACAAATTTGCTGCTTCGCCTCGTAAAAAGCTCTTGAGGTACTGGAACTTATGTACCGGTGTTAGAGAATGATTCTCATGAATGGTGGTATTGTACAAATCCGAGAACGATTGCCATTCCGTATAATCTCCTGAGAATGTCGAGATGTTTATTTGGGAAGCTTTACATCGGCACCATTAATACCAGTCTGCATGGTGCTATCATTTAAATTCACTTGTGGGTGTTCCATACTTCGTACTCGGATAGATCGAGTAAGGTTAGTAACCACGTGGTAGTAGTTCTCTTTAAAATTGGACATATTGGAGTTCTCAGTTGGATTCAGGCTAAAAATCGTATTTTCTGTACACGTAAAATCTCTCAGCAGTACTGGTGCATTATCTAGTCGAACGGTTAAGTCTTCAATTGATGTATTTATTGTAACCTTTTCATTTACGTAGGTTACTAGCTTGGTCATCTGACCTTTTATCACAGCAAGGCGTCTCTTAGCAGCAGCTAGTGTTTCAGTTGCTTCAGCCATTTTGTGAATATACGAGTAATTTTATGTTACACTTTCCTTTATAAAACTGTTGAAATGTTGTCAGAGGCGAATAGATTTTATGACGCTGTAGGCTTTTTTATTTTTAATCTAACAAGATGGCTTTTCTTCCACAAAAATCTTATAAGATCCGGCTCGAAGGACCATTTGACTATAATCCAGCGTATAGATAAATGTTCACATCACTGATTACACAATAAATAACCAAAAATAAATAGCAAAAAAATACCGCGCTTTTATTTTGTGCTCTATACTTTCGTCTTACAACACCTCGAATATTACAAATTTTATTGTAGAAAAAGATTGATTTTCAGTCGTGACTGGCTTTTTATAAACCAGTTTAGACTCTTCGTAGCTCCCAGGATGCCATCTACAGTTGCCATACACTTCGATTTTAATGTATTAGCGACATCATTGGTTGAATAGCTGACTTAACTACTTGATCTAATCATGAAAAACTCAACCATAATTATCAGCTATGAGCTTATTATTTACCGACTGTCAAACTGTCAACAAATTAATTATAACAAATTAAAAATAAAACTAGTAAATAAATTTAGCTGTCGCAAGTGGATAGTCATAGACATATCCTGTACCCGAAACGTCAAAGCAAATTCATATAGATTCTTAGGTCTCTATAGGTAGTGTCGTTGGCTGAGGTGGGCATTAGCTTCTGCTCAAGTTTTCGTTAACCAAAATTTCGCCAAGCGCGGAATTTGATTTAGTGCGATGCCAGCAATTATGGTATAGGAAGAGTTTTAAATCAATTAGATGAGAAAGTTGCAAAAATACCTTTCGCTTAGTTCTCTCAAAAACTTGACCCATCGCAAAACAACTATTCAGTTATGCAGTTGTGCTTTGCGGCGGTGCAAAGTGTTATGCGGGGTCGAGCTAATGTAGAATTGTATCCATTTACCACATATACTGACCATAATAGTCTGTGCTGGTTAGAGTCACTAGGTGACTTGGGTGGGCAACTAGCTAGATGGTTAGACTCCATCTAGCTAGTTGCCCACCCAAGTTATTCTTGTATCAAACTCGCTTCTCTGCTCGCCTGGTATAAATTTATATTTTTCATGCATATTTTGACCAAACATTTTTCAATGTTGTTGTAGTGGAGACACATTTAACTTTTTTGAATGGAGGAATGTATTCTTTTGAATTCCTCAGTACAAAAAAGTTAATTTCGTGACATTGATAAATGTATTGGTTTTTTAAACTCTCGTGGGACAACCCCAGTCATTACTTACCTTTACTTACTTACTTACCTAGCTACTACCTTTACTTACTAGTAAAATTATGAAGACTATCTATGCTATAAGGTAAATAATTTAACCATAATCAACATTTCGATATGTACAGATTTACGGAGAATTTTTTTAATCACTTGTCCTTTTGATCAAAACATATGTTTTGAGTGAGAAGGCTCTGTCTGAAACCTGAATCTGATAATCTTGACGAATTATATAGCTCTGAAAAGTAGACGCTGGAAAATTTGATTAGATTGCTGTGGTATTTTTCATAATGAATGTTTTTTTTTTTTTTTTTTTTTTTTTTTTTTGTTTTTTTTTGTTTATTTCTATGCCATCTGTTTTGGGGCTCAAGGCACTCCCAACTCTTTCGCGGTTCGCTTATTTACGTCCTTACCTTACGCTTTGCAGCCAAATCGAGGACGTACGGCTATAGGTCCGATTTTCCTAACCATCTGCACATTGCATAGCTCCATGCCAGCCTATAGTACTGACATGGAAGATGGGTCGGCCCATGGATTCTGCACTCCAACAGAGGGTCATAGTTGTGTTCATTCACACCACCGATCGTAATCAAGTGGTGAAAAATCCCTTTTGCAACCTGCCCCTATCGGGATTCGAACCCGGTACCTCCCGCTCCAACTGCCACAGCTTTAACCACTGCGCCACTTGGGCGGTATAATGAATGTTGATATCTGTCTCAAATCTCTCTTGAAGTTCAACCTAGCTGTTTTCTAAGTTCACAAAATTTCCTTTGTTCCTGTTGGTATTGTGACATCTTGTATTTCATGGACTTTTATTAATCTGTCTTTGTAATTGTTACTGTAGTCGAGGTCTATAAGTCGCTATTGATGAAAAGTCCAACTCGGTTCCAAATCCATCACTTTTATAATCTGGATTGACAAACTGAACCATCAAAGATGGTGACGCGGAACATGGAATAGCGAGTGACATCAAATAATTGGATGTAATTTAAATAAATTTCTTAACTAGTGTGACTTTCAAATTGATATCGATTCCAATTGATTGCATCCTTACCAATGCCATTCCGTAAATATTGACAGTTGCAGCATGATAGAAAATAACTTTCAAACTCCCTACTTTTAATTTTCCAAAGATTTCAAATATCTATAGACGTAATCCTCGATCACTGACTTGCAAGCAACATATTAGCAATGGTGGACCTTAAACTTTTAAATTTGGTATTTATCGATGAGAGTGAGTGAGATTCGAGGAGAACCCTCGGAAGATTTAACGATTCCTCTCTTGGTCGATAGAAGTAAGGCGCTTGTGGCATTCATTAAATTACCTTCCTCGTGGGTCACGTTGTCTCAACTCTAAACCATCAGTTCGGAGTCTCAAATAAAACATTTTTTATCTTACAACACACCAATTAACATTTATTAGATTTTACTTTATTTCATCATTCAATTTAACATATAAATACACAATTTATTGATTAAGCTGACAACAATAAATAACATAAATACTGACACACATATCGGATAAGAACAGTTTTAAAAATTAAATAGTATAACCTCATTTGTTCAACTTTAAACCGCCATTTTGAATTGCTCAATAAATCTTTGCAGTGCAAGAATTCAATCTGGTCATATCTTGGCTCAATTGTGACTTAGATTTCATATTCGTCTACATTCATCTGGAAAGTTTGATGTCAAGAGTTTGAAATGCGTACTAGGCACTACCACTCTTAAATTTCTCATCCACAAGATAACGACGAATTTTGTTCTGACCTGGCCAGCGATAATAAATGCCATTACAAAATACTGACATCAATTAAATGCATTCGTCATTTCATCGGAATGATAAACTACTCCCACCAATTTATCACACTCACTTGCCAGTTCTATACTCGAGAAGGCTCAGACGGAAAAGTGTTTTACTTAAGAGTTAAAACTTAAGAGTGAATTATCTATTGTATAATGTTGTTAGCATATACGTTAAACAACGAAAGATTCAGCATGACCACATCGAATGGTTGTTCAACAACAGATTTCTACATTCGATCGGGAATTACTCGCAATATATCCATGAGTCAGATTCTTTTGATATTTTGTTAAAGATCGGAACTTCACCATTCATAACATTGACTAAAGCACGTCAGTCTTAAACTGAACGCAATCCAAGCCAAGCATGTCAGTTGGATTATATAAGCCGTGACTATGGACATTCAACATGGGCACGGTAAAGATAACTAGGTGGACAAAACTGAACTGTTTCCAGCATTTCGTTTTAGAATTTCAAATATGAACTTTAGGAATCTACACATTGCATAGCTCAATCTCTTATTGTAACTCCAACAGAGTTGACCCTATAAGAATTCGAATTTGGGTAGGCTAACATCACAAAAGTAGTTAAATTTATTGGATCATTTTAATTCACATGCTCATTCATTAGACTCGTTTCACCCACCTAATGGCACAGTGGTCAAAGCTGTGGTAGTTGAAGCGGGAGGTACCGGAATCGATTCATTGCAGGATGCAAACGGGATTTTTCCCTATCTGGAACTATTCAATGTGCAGTAAATCGAACCTGTTGTCGTACGTCCTCGATTTGGAACGCAAAAAGTTGGGAGAGGCTTTAGCCTCAAAACAGTTTGCAAAGATAGAAACAGACAGATAAAGTCGTCTAGCTCAATAGTGGGATGATAAATCTATTCTAAAATTTGAATCATCTACAAGATCAGAATGGCAGGAAACCTCCTAACCCAATATAAATGATTCGTGGATTTCAGTCTGGCTTTTCACATGACTTAAAATAATCAAATCTTTGGAGCTTTAACCCAACCAGAATGGTGTTTTCCGCAATCAAAGGGTACAAACAATATAATTGTGTTATTTGTAGCAAAATAGGTTTTTCTATTAATTGATGGATGTATTATTGACTATGTTAGTAGTGAAACTACCGACATAGTCATATATCAGATCTAGTTCCGTTGCTTCCATTTTACAACCATTTTCTATAATTCTAGATATTTCGGTACCTGTCCCTTGAAAATCCAGTGGACCGAAAATGATTCTAACGTTTTGAGTTGGCCACAATACGAACCAGTCTAGTAAATTTAACCGAATGAGCCTGGATCGAATCGTGTACAGTAGGCTAGTTCTACGGCAGATGATATGGCAGAACACCAATATGGGTTAAGGCACATACAACAGTGAAAGCGATTAAATTTGTTGTAGATACGGCACAAACAGCGATATCTGGTTCAAGGTGGTTGCGTGGCAGCAACAAATACTATGCAGTAATACCACTGGACGTGAAAAATGCTTTCAATACCTCTTAATTGGAATTGTATATATTTAACTTCCGCCAGAGGACTCTGAAGTATGAGACTGGGATTGGAATGAGATGCTAGACTGTCATAAGACAAATTTCTTTACCTCCAATGAAAAACAAGCAAAATGAAGGAGGCATTGGAACAGGTCATGCCAAATACGAGAGGAGATCGACAGAGGAGAACCTGGTATGGCGAATCAACTCGAGCCAGTAAAGTGAATCAGAAGACATAAAAGTAATCATTGCCGGCCAATTAGATTTTAAGGAGACAGGCACCGAAATATCTATAATTTATTAGAAACTAATGCAAAATTTAATCATAAATATATAATGAACTGAAAAAAATGGGATGAGATAGAAAAGTGCTTCCAGATTCAACTTTATATTTTTTCTGGGACGCTTCCATTTCGTCTAATATTTCATTTTCGTACAATTTTTTCGTGCACTGTAAAGAATTGAGCCAATTTTTGTTAGTTTGGTTCTTTTGAGCTTATAGTATTTTACTAAACCGAGCTAAAGTAGTTTCCTGTAATGTTACACTATTTTAAATTTAATTTTCTAACTGACTAATATTTGAATATAAATTATACAATACACTGAGATGTGGTAACTGAGTTATGATGGATGTTTCTAGTTATTTATGAAAGATTTACGATTCCTTACTTTGGGCATCTTACCCACCGATGCGAGAGTTGTTTCAGAAGTATTTTTGCATTTCTTACAATATGGTTTAAATACGCCAGATGTGCCACATCCAATACAAAAGTTATGTGTCATCGGAACCATACAATTTTTATATTTATGATCGGCCATAAAACAATTCCAACATCTGGTCTTTGGTTTTGGCGTTTGATGAGAATTACTTGTTGATGGTTGATTGTCCATTTTAGTCTTTCCATCGATCGGCAGAACATCATTCGTCATGTAGTGTTCGGGTACAAAATCAAGATGAATCCATATATTTTCGTACATAACGCATGTCTGAACCATTTCCTCCAATGTTTCAAAGGGTTTGCTGGCAGGCTTTATGCGAAGTCCGGGACGCATATTACGTTGTAATATATCCATTAGATCACGTTCGGAAAGGGGTATTGTAAATTCGAGCGATGTGAACCACATATCGCAGTAAAACTCACGAAATGGTTCGTTGTGTCGTTGTTTGCGTGTTTCGAGCGCGTATCGACAATTTTCATCGGTTTGGCCATTGTGGAAACGTTTAATAATATTTTCTCGTAATTGTGACCAAGTAGTAGAAGGATTTAGTTTAATATACCTCCAATACCAAGCCAATGCCGTCCCTTTTAATATAAAGGACAGATCCGTGATCAATTGTTCGGTATATATATTATAATATTTCGCTAAGTATTCCAATTTATGTATAAATCTCTTAATTGAACCATTTATAGGCGAATCATCAAATTTCATATTCCATTTGAATATATTACGGTTGAAAAAGTTGTTTTCAGTTTCACCCCTCACATAGTAGGATACTCCGGTATCAGAATGTCGTCGCCTAATTACTGGATATTGTGGTGCTTCACTAAATTGAGTGGCTTCATCGAAAGTAATTTTTGGTATTTTAGACGAGCACACTTTTGGTTCTTCTGGCGCAGTATTTAATGATTGACTTTCCTGATCTGAATCCGAAATTAAATAAGTCACAGTCATCAACAAAATGGGTTGGCTGTTAAAATTTATGATGGGAATATCAAATTTATTATCGTTGAATAAATGTGATAATTGAATTGAATTAATTTCTTCGAGTGACATGATCTTATTGATCACTCCATTTAATGTTCGATTGTTTATATTAATCAGCTGGTTGATAGAAGTCCACAATTGATCAATTTTGTCGAGCGATGTCAAACATACACAGCGTAGACGGTTCACACGACTTTCTAAATGTTGTAAACGCGACGACAGGAGACCCAGAAAACAGTCGTCCAACTTATCTGAACATATTTTTAGCATTCCGTAATAAACATGTCGTAGCTTTAGTATCAATAAATCCAGTTCGACCAACGGATTCAATTTAGCCTTGTCATGTGGCATATTCGGTGTAAGTACTGGTTGTACATGTTCGATTTCAACTTGCATCTTTAATTTTGTTATACAC
Organism: Tipula lateralis; assembly: GCA_963932295.1. Lineage (NCBI taxonomy): Eukaryota > Metazoa > Arthropoda > Insecta > Diptera > Tipulidae > Tipula > Tipula lateralis. The sequence goes on along the minus strand of OZ010739.1, from coordinate 30,231,093 downwards.
TCCAATGTCGGACCTTTGATTGATCTAATGGAGCATTCAATTTGAAATTCATCATAGTCCAAATGTTCGATATTCATATTTGATTTATCAAACAGTTATGAAAAACAATTCGCGAGAACACTTCCAATTTATCGTACTATTTATGATTGCATAAAATAATTTAATTCAAAACTATAACAATGTTACTATTAGGGGCATATATAAATTTTGACTTACAAATAGTTTTTATCTATTACTGACCTTGATGATGAACCGGAATCGCCTTCTGCTATTTCGTTCAGCCAATGGCACCTGGATAGTTGGAAAATAATTTTATAATTTTTTTCTTAAATAAAACCAACTAGTATACACACACTATTTGCACGCCTACGCCACACTATTCCCTAACAACTGAGATTATAGTTTGTCAATTCAACAATTTTTTTTTCAATAAAACTTTTGTGATTTATTTACTATATATCTATTCACCACTACACGATAGAAACTATCGACTAGTTTTCAATTTTCCAATCACTCAACTTATTGTGAAAACTAAACAGACAATTGAAAATTTAATTTTTATTTTTTCAACACTTTCAATATTTTTAATTTTATTTTAGATCCACCACTTTCTAAACTCAAACGTGTTATGAGTAGAAAATTTTTTACAAAACAGTTTGTTGTTGTTTTTTTGCGTCTGTTAACGAATACCTTCTATAACATTGAAAAGGATAACTACGAAAATTTTCTATACTTTTTTCATTGCGTTTGGGCAATACTAGGGCTTCAAAAGTAGAAACATTACGTCAACACCTCATTTTAATGTTGGTTAACTTTTCTTGATACAATCACGTTGCGTCGACAACAACTCGTTTATCCTAATAATAGAACGTATTTGCTAATTGAAGTATTGGACGTATACATAATCTCGTAGTTTATTTTTTCTATATAGTTGTCACATAAATCCAACCACTGACATTGGTCAACAAACCTTGGATTAGTGATGTTTACCAGAGATTTATTATGTTAGAGACGTACAAAGCTATGCACATTTCACATCAATTATTGACGACAAAATCTCCTACATATATAACAAGTATTGGTGTATATACGCCCACGTAGAATAACGTAATTGTGTATAAATTAAAACACTGTGTTAAAACTAACCAACACAAATAAGAGAATGAAGGAGAAATAGTATAGAATGGAATAATGAAAAATTTTGTCAATGAGCAAAATTATTTTTTAGTTTTTTATCTAAAATTGGCATTGCATTGTTGTTGTAAGTAACTAACATTATGAAATGTCTGCAAAAATCATAATAATATTTGTGATTTAAATAGTTTCTACGGCTTTTAGTACAGGAGATTTTGATTGCCGTCCGAACTTTTTAAATCATAAATATAATTATAATTCGCCAGACATTTCATAATAACTAACATTACAACAACAATGCAATGTAAAGTAAATTAAAATAAAAAACTAAAAATAATTTTGATCATTAAAAAAATATTTTTACGTACTTTGCTTTTTAAATTGTTTCCCCAACATTCTCTTATTTGTGTTGGTGAGTTGTTTACACCGTTTTTTATATTATACCAGAGATCTTATTATATTATAATAAAATCTCTGATTATACACAAATACGGTATTCTAGTTCGATGAAAATATATACACCAATACTACTTTGTTTCGGCAATAAGCTTTTAATGTATTTCGGCCTTACGATTTGTTATATAGGAGATTTTGTATCATTTAAGCATAACATTTAAGGATTTGTATGAGTTATTGAATAGAAAACAACAAAATTTGACGGTTGTGAAGATTACGACAAATCGATAAAAATATGAATGTATTGGTATGACAACTGTTCAGTAGGTAAATAAATTTTAATATTATTTAAAAATACCACCACATAAAATCACAATTTAAAAATAATATATTAAAATGATTTCAAATTACATATATCTTTTTAAAATTATAATTTATCTATTTTTAGCTATTTATCTATTTTTTAATATTTTATATTTAATATTTTTTTTAATATTGTAGTTCGACAAAAGAACTACGATAAACTTATAGGGTCGACACATCATTCACATTTTCTTTAATCTCAGGCCCATTAATTGCGGTTAACACGTTCGTTGTTGAACTTGTGTCAAGCAGAGGTGGTAATCCATAACTGGATTCGTTGGTGCTTTGACGTATTATTGTAGTGGTTTAAACGTAAGTATACACGTAATAAATTTAAATTAGTCCTGTTGCCTAAATATTCTCTGCACAGAATAATGAAATAAGACGACTGTTTTATTTTCAATTCATTTTTAGTTGAAGACGTAATGATTAATAAAAGCAGTTGAGGGAATTAGTATAACGGCGCGAGAGGTGAATTTCTTGAACCGTCGTAAGACTAACATATGCGAAAACATTTGATAGTTCTAACCATAAACGATGCCAGCTAGCAATTGGATGGAACTACATAAACTTTTAGTCGGTTTTTAGGATCCAGGGAAAGTATGGTTGCAAAGTTGAAACTTAAAGTGATTCACGGAAAAGCATCTCGTAAACTCGTAACACTAAATACTAGTAAATGAGTAAGGCAGATGAATAACTGTTTCTCGAATCTATGAGTGGTGGTGCATCGTTCTAAGTTCGTGAAGTGGCTTATCTGGTTAATTCCAATTATGAACGAAAATTAGGTTTCTTAACAAGATGCTGGCAGGGTTATGGTGTAGAAACTTTACAGGCTGTTTTTACTTTGTTATCCATATTTCTAATGGGATGCGGGTTTAATACGTAAATCTTGTCTGTAAGTGGAGTTATAGCTGGTGAATTGTCACTTGCTTCTTTAATAGATAAATTGCGTCTATAATTAATAATAAAATGACCTGCTCTAGTCTTAAAATACCGTGTAACTGTTAAAAAAACATTCGTGGTTATGATTGTGGACTGAAGTTGTACAAATAAACCTGAAATTCCCAGTAAGTATGGGTCATAAACTCGCATAATTATACAATTGAAAATTAACCATATCGAGTCGGAGGGAACCATACCATGCGTTGAAGTGTTTGATGTAGGCCTGTATGGAGCTGTAATTGCGAAGTCACCATTGTGGATTATTCTTGCCAAATAAAAATAATAATCATTTTATTCTTAAACGAACGGCATTTAACAATTAATTCAGAACTGGCACGGATCAGAGAAATCCAACTATCTCAATAAAACAATCATATAAGTTACGACTTTTCCAACTCAAGAATTGGATACAATTTATCGTAGTGTTTTTGTCGAACTATAATGGGTTAATAGATTATGTCTTAAATAATATATATGTATTTATGTGGGCACTATTTAAGGATTTATTTTATAATGTGGTCTTTGTTATAAGTTTTGAAACAAATTGGAGCTAAAGTCAAAATAGTTTCAACATTGATATCAGAAATGTTGCTTAGTTATACTTTATACGTTGCTTTATCATACTTTCTTTTGTGTTATTTTTGTTTAACGTGGTTTTATTATTGAAATTAAATCATACAATTTAGTCGGAAACTTCACATCCGTAAAATTTGGGCAATTCATTCGTAAACTGTCGATTTCACGCACTGTTTCGACTTCGCTTTTTTGTATCTTAGAATACATGCCTTAAAATCAATTTTTGTTTAAAAGGCATCTAAATATAATTATTTATCAACACTGTTGTGAAATAATTTTCCCATTTATTGGTACATACTCCGAATTTTCATTCATAAGAAATTTTCTTGATTTTTATTTTTATTTTCGGCTAATATGTAGGATCGATGATATTTCGTTAATCGAATATGATTATATGATCAAAATGATTCAATGTGACTCAATACAATTTTTAAGGAGATATTATATAACCCCTAACACCTTTTTTTGCATCTGATTCTTGTATAGGAAAGTATACAAAGAATACACAAAGTTACAAAAATTATTGGTTTTTGTTTTCTTTACGTTGATTGTTTTGTTTGTTTATTCTTAATGGTACATAGCATGTTACTGTTTTCATGCACAAACTTAAAACATATATTTTTGGCGAATTGAAACGTATGAATGGTCATGAATTAAATTTTAATAAAAATATGAAGATAAATAAATTTAATATTATTTAATTCATAATTTTACGTTGTGGCGTCAAGGACGTTGTGGCGTCAAGGAAATTATATTTTGGAATGTCACGGTGAGCGAGGATTTTGTCACTTAACGTCACCTACAATTTGCAAGCGACAGCAAGTGAGAATTTTTTGAACCATTACAAAATAATGTTTTAACTTTTGTTTGTGTTAAAAACAATAAATATTAATTTTCTATTCATAAATAATAATTAAAAATAATAATTTGTCTTTTTTAAATAAAAATAAACGGCAATCAGTTTTCAAAATTTGTCGAAGAAATGGTAATAAAATCCAGACATTGCACAGTATTCGAAAAATTTAATTATTATATAAGAATAAACAAGACTACAAAACTTTAAATTTACTTCGTTTTTTCTTTTTAAACACACCAAACGACCACCAACTTCAAACATACCGAAATCAAAACAAAAAATAATAACTTAAAAACAACAAAATATAGAAAATGGCGCATCATGTTGCGTTCGTAACTCGCTCAAAATAAAACGACAAAAATAATACCAAAATATTTCTCTAGTGACAATACACATCACGGTCAGGAGTAAGGTGAGGTGACATTCATAATAGGGTATTAGTTGAACGAAAACACTAGTTCTTGAACATTGATTTTGTGATTCGGAAGAGCCTGCGGAGTATACAACGAAGTGGACAATCAGTCCGAATTGATTAATGACAACACCAGAAGGAAATATGATGGGTTCAGTAAGTCTGAAAATAGACTGGACGGTTAGTCTATAGGAAACATTGAACAAAAAATAAAATCAATAGACTTGGTAAATATCAGGTCTATGTATCATGATCTTTGTGTTCAGTTGTCAAAAAAAAAAAAAAAAACTTACCGATAAGCGCAGAATATATTCTCAGATAGGAGTCTCAAATAAAACATGTTTTATCTTGACACACTCATTAACATTTAATATAATTTATTTCGTTATCATATAAAATACATAATTTATTGGTTAAGCTGACAACAATAATAAACATAAATAATAACATACATAATTGTTATATTGAGAAACAAAATCATTTAAAATTAACAAGTATAACCTCAGTTCTAAAATCTTAACTCGCCATTTTGAATAGCTCAATAAATCTTTGCAGTGCAAGAATTCTATCTTACCGTAACTTGGTACTAACATATATTAATAGATACATAGAATACGAAGAGAACTGCTAACGAACAGTATGGACGAATTAATAATCAATAAACCCAATTTACTTGATGAAAAATAGGGCGTAATAAAGTTTATGACATCATTGTACGCTAAAAACAGGTACTCAGTACAATAACAATAAAACGAATTTTTTAAATAAAAAGGATTGGAACATTTACAAAACAGGATAATGTAACGGGAACAAAAACAAAACCGAAACGTAGAAAAAAAAGTATATAAACTTGTTTTACGAGTATAATAAAAGTTGATTTAGTAGTTAATGTAACTTCATAAGGCAATTACATCCAAAACGATTGTAGTTTAAATAAATAATAAAAATAACACCTTAAAGATAGTACAAAAACAAAAAAATTGTGGTTTTAAACGAATTAAACATCATTATATACATTGCACAGCCAAAATTGATGAGACAAATCAATCTTACACTACTACTTAAACTACTACTTACACTACGGCTTACTCTACTACTTACAATACTACTTATACTACCGATAGAATACTACTTTAAAATTTTCAAGATAATATCCAAGAATAAAAATGTGAATTATTTAAAAACATCGGTCAACATATCCATATAATATATCAATCAGGACATCAAATTAAATCACACAGTAACATAAATTAGACAGCGGAATTTATGTCATCCGGAGCATGTTAAGTTTTGGCCAACTGGAGCTCTCGTAGTCGAGACCGTGGCTTTATGATAACCTCTTTTAAACATGAAGGTACACAAATATGGATACGAGCTTACAAATTGTCTACAATATGAATGAATGCGACAATATGAACAGGCAAGTAGAATTTGAAATTTATAAAAATCACAAAAAAATAGATGACGAACAAACTATCACATATTTTATTATAAGAGTTAAATGATGTGATAACAAACTATCACATCATTTTACTCTTATAATTTGTATTAAGAAGAGAAATCATACATGGAAGCAACTTGTACAAAATAATTGACTTCCAGTAGGCAAAAAATCCTCTCTTCTAGTTTTGAGAAGTATCCTAAAAAAATCTCAAACCCGAAACTATCACAAGGTACAAGCCAAGATATCATCGAAATCGATTACATTTAAGGTTAGAACGAGGCTCTGGAGTCACCGTATAATAAATCGGAAGACCACACTCATTCCTCCTACCTTTGGATAAATTTAACCAGGTTAACGTGTGCACTTCTACTAGGGTAGACCTCCCAGGTAGCGCAGTGGTTTAAGCTGCAGCAGTTGGAGCGGTAGGTACCGGGTTCGAATCCCGATAAGGGCAAGAAGAAAAAAGGGATTTTTCCCATCGATCGTTTGGGTGGTCTGAATGAGCACATCTGAATCCCCTGTTGAGTTTAGAAGCCGTGGATCGTCCATATCCCATCGCCCATATCAGTACTATAGGCTGACATGGAGCTATGCAATGCGCCGATGGTTCTACGTAGTTCGGACCTATAGCCGTACATATAGTGGTATCAGAATGGACCAGCGCCGGTGTCAGTGTGCGGTTGCAATATTTACAAATAAGACCCAGCTTAATTAGGACATTTAAATCCGTAATTCTCATTCGCACCATTACTTGAGTTTTAAATTGTCCTAAAATAAGTAATCCTAGCCCATTCACTAGCAATCTTCTTGAGAAGATGGTCGGATAATAGCCCATTTTCGCAAGATAATAATCCGGCCTCCATCAACGAGTTCCTCAGAACATGTACAAGAATCATAAGTCAAAACTGATGACAACCAGGAGTCCCACAAAAACCTTATATACGACGAAACTGTTCTAAACTTTATGCTTTTTCAAAACCATTCTTCGTTAATTTCTTTGGAGCAATGATAAAAGTTACTCGTTATAGTTATTATATATTTGGGCACAAATCTTCTCGCAAATATTCACAAAGGCTTCACGCTTTTAAAAGAAACTGTTTTTAATTTATCGCTGATTTACTACCAGAAATATATCTACATAGTAAAGGGTAAAATATTCACCTATTGAGTCACTGAAGTCTACTCGAAAACGTAAGAAGTATAGAATTATAAATGATTACCATCTATCGAAGGTTCATAAAAGATTTCACGATAATCTTGAAAACCCTCACAAATATTAGAAAAGGCGAACACGCTCAAGTAAAAACCAGTAAACTAAAAACCACAGTAGTATATCAGATTACCGAAATTACTAGGAAAATTTAAGGATCACAAACAAAATACCAAGCGTTCAAGAAATTGTTTTGGCTCAGCATGGAAATGAATAGCCAGTTCACCAGATGCAACTGACTGGGATGCCATACTCAATATTCAAAATTGTGTAAAAGACTACAACAACAAACAAAACAACGAGATCCAGCTACGCCTAGATGAGAGTTCAAGTGAAGTATTCCAACAAACAACGTTTAACCGCCTTCGCTTACTAAAAGAAGAAATAAAAAAAATAGTAAGAGCAGTACAACTACAGCCAAGGGAGGTACAGCTTATTCAAATTAACTGAAATTGAAACTCTATACCACATTTGTATGAGAAACACGATAATTCTATACGTTATCTCCATACCAAAACAATCTAGGAGGAATTATACTATGTAAAATTAGGGTCTCCCATCATAAAAGAAAAATCACCGAAATTCTAATGAATCAACTTAAAGTATTATGGCATGATTGACAAATGAAGAAATATAAGCTAGCAGTGCTAACTCAACAACAGAACATGCCTGAAGTAACAACAACAACAGAAAAAAATTGAAAGAGAAAAAATAACTCAGGCAACAACAGCAACCACAACAGAAACAGTCAACCGACATTCTTGGTAAGCAGAAACAACCTCAACAAGAACAACATGAAGAATTGTTACAACAACAGGAAAAACCATTCGCAGTAAAACAGAGAAGAACCTCGGTGAACTGGAGAAACAATTTGGCGGAGTTCGGGATAGTTCTTCCAACAACAGTATCAGCCGCAGCAGCCAAATTTAAACCACCCATCTTCAACGAACAACATAGAACGAGGCATTCAGGATGCAGTTCGAATTCGCATTATCAGAATTCGATAATCAACAACGAACGACTACATTCATATTAGTATAAAGAAACGAAGCTAGGCTATGGCAATAATCACATACAAACTCTCCATGGAATGCAGCTCAAAACAAGGAAACAACAGGTTCCAACAAGAGTGCCGCAGAAGAAAAAAAATGAAAAAGACAGACGAAATTTTTGTAAGGACAGTAAGGTGTAAGTGTCCACCAGGAGAAACACATGATGTTTGGTCTTATGGCCAGGTTAACTAAAGAAGAACAATGAAGCGGATACGAAGAACTTCGGAACACGCAACCAGTTTGGCAACGTCACTGTAAGGACAAAAAGGTGGATGATTCCACCAGAATAAAAAAATGATGTTTTGTCTTTTGACGAAGTCAATAAAAGGGAAATGGTGGTAACCAGAAAAATAAACAACAATATCGCCGAGGAATGGAGCCATGAAGAAGTCAAAACAAACAACGTGAAAATCCAGTTTTAAATTCGATAATCGGCTGGTAGGAAGAAGATCGAATACAAGCTTGGAAGTAATTAGCACATTCAAGGGCAGATGCCAAGTGCTGCGTGGCTCAACAACAACAATTGGACGAGCAACAACAACACGTACAGTAAAATCACAACAGAAACAAAGTAGACATCATTTCGCCCGATATAACATTTCATCCACGAATGTCGTGTTCGTACACTTTTCTCTTGCACTATAAAGATTCAAGTTAGTTGGTTCTTCTTGTTAATGATGGGCCTAAGAGCCTTTACCACATTAAGTTCCTCTGAGGTTATAGTATTTTATCAAACTGAGTTTAAAAAATTTCCTGTAATTTTTCCCTATTTTATATTTAATTTTCCAATTTAATTATATTTTAACATAAATTATACAATGCAAATACTGTGTACACAACAATGACAAAACAACCCTAGCATTTATAATGAACATTTAAGATGTGGTTACTGAGTTAAAAATGAAATTACAACAATCAGAAGTTTTTGGTCTGGCTAAAATGTTCGATCAAGCAAATTTCATGGCTTACCGGACATCTTTTCGAGTTTTACGATACTTTCGTTTGCGTTGCACCTTACCCGATGAATTACTGGACGAGGTGTCCAAATCATTATTTATCGTCGTCGACGATATAAAATTCGATTCATTGGAACTAGATGAAATCAAATTTATTTCGGTATTCAGAATTTCCTGTGACGGGGTTAAATGTTTGAATCGAGATGGAGTCATTTTTTGGTTGCAATTTCCTGAATCAAATCGACAATTTTTGCAATACGGCTTATTTCTTTCAGCTGCAATACGTCGTTTTTTTGATGTTGATGCATGCCGTTGGTTGCCTTTTCTAATGGTTCTATCGTTCGTCAAAATATTATTCACTTTGTATTTTTCAAGCATCATTTCGGGTACAATACCAATTTCTGTCCATTTCTTTTCGTACGAGATACACAGCTGAACCATTTCGTACAATGTTGTCATATGCATGGTGGCAAGCTGGTCGTAGAGTGCGGGACGCACATTACGTCGTATTATTTCCATTAGGTCGCTCTCAGGAAAGGGTATAGAAAATTCGCGTGATATTAACATCACATCGGAGCATTCAATTTGAAATTCGACAACGTCCAAATCGTCGATATGCATATTTGATTTGTCAAACTATGACCAAACTATTAATAAAAATTTACGAGACACGGTTAGAATTGATCACTTTCAATTTATAATTTAAATCAAAACTATAACTATGTAACTATGAGATGCATGTATAAATGTTGACTTACAAAAGTTTTTATCTATTGCTGACCTTGATGAAATTATTGAATCGCCTTCTGCTATATCGTTCAGCCAACACCACCTGGATAGTTGGAAAATAATTTTTTAATTTTTTTTAACTAAAAGAAAATCGAATACACACACTATTTGCACACGTACGCCAAACTATTCACTGACAACTGAGTGAGATCCACTGAGATTATAGTTTGTGAGTTCAGTATTATTTTCAATAAAACAATATAATTCACTTTATTTAAACACCACTACACGATGGAAACCATCTACTAATTTTCAATTTTCCAATCACTCAACTTATTGTGAAAACTAAACAGTTAATTGAAAATTTATTTTTTATTTTTTCAACACTTTTAATATTTTTAATTTTATTTTAGATCCACCATTTTCTAGACTCAAATGTGTAATGAGTGGAAAATTTTTACAAAAGTTTGTTGTTGTTTTTTTGCGTCTGTTATAACTAAGAAAATTTTCTTTACTTTTTTCATTGCGGTTGTGCAAAATTAGGGCTTCAAAAGTTGAAAGATTTCGTTAGAAAATTCAAACCCACCCAACAAAATAGCTTTTACCAATGTTTGTTAATGTTTTTTGGTGAATTCACGTTGCGTCGACTTCCACTCGGGTATCCTGAAAATCGAATGCTGATTGAAAATGATATAATTCAACCATTGTATGGAGTAAATTCTTAGTGGAATATATATATTTGTGTGTGTTGTTTCTGATTGATCAATTTTGAATAAATCTAGGAATAAAGATGAAGGAAGTCTTAGAGAAATACAATATAAACGTAATTTAGTTAATGAAACACACAAGTTTCATAGCTTCATTTTATGAATTAAAATCTATTACAACACCATAGCGATGTTCGGACTTATCTAACATGATACTTTTAACATGATACTGACAATTAAATACTTGAATACCGGACTGGCAATTAAATACTTTTCAAGCTATCAGGTTAAAATGAACCAGATATACCCGTATTGCTGCGTATTCTTATCAAACCAAAGATACTGGAAACTGGCGAGATGATATTTGTAGTGAAATAGTACGTTTTTGCGTCCTTTGGATTTCAAAAATTCAGTTCTTTTACTCCAAAGTACTTTCGACTCAAAAAAAAAAACTTTCAATTTTTATTGCCCAATGTTCAAATCTAACAAAAATGTAATACTTTAAACATATTCAGATTATATACTTAAAAATATTGAATTCATTTATTAGATTGCTAGAAACTTGCTGAAATTCTCGAAATTGTTATTTGTACATGCTGCAATGAGAGTTGCTCATTTGGTTTAAATTTTCAAAAAAGTGACAATTTATACAATCGAAGCGCAAAAAAAATTAACAGTCTCACAGGCCCATAAAACATCAAATATAACGAGTCGCCAATATTTATCCATAATTATCGACGAAAGTACAGACAATACTATGATGAAAAATTTTGCGACAATTATTCGACTTTTCGCTAGTCAATGCCGTGATAGGTTCCTTACACTAGCTTCTTTGATTGATTATTTTGCCCAAGGGATTTTTAATACTGTTATTGATGACTTAGCAGAACATAATGTGCCACTAAAAAACCTCGTCGTATTTACTGCTGATAATTGTTCAGTGATGATGGGCAAACATAACGGTGTCCAGGCGAAATTGGAAGTAAAAATTTCGAAATTATTAGTGAACGGATGACTTTTTCGGGAAATTAATCACCATTTTTGTAATAGCTCTATCCGCAAGGCATGTAATGTTAAAGTATTCAGACACGAACCGTTCGGAAATGAAAACATTAGTTTAATAGATGCCAAAATAATATTCGAAATCCAAGCAGAAGGCCCAAGACTTCATATTTTTTTGCCAAGAATACAATTTTTATTTAAGGGTGACTGCAACACACTTATGCCAGCGCTTGATCAAATCCTCGATACATTTTTTATATTCCGGTTTCTGCGATTCTTCCATTATTTCCTCTCGGCTACTGAAACGCATTCCCCGTAATGGTTTTTTACCTCGATTGAACAGAATAATGTCACTGGAAGCCTAATCAGGTGTATTCGGTGGTTGTTGGATGGTATTTGTTGCATTTTTCACCAAAAAATTACGAATAATGATGGTACTGTGCGACGGTGCGTTATCATGGTGCAACGAGTCCACCCCCATATCTGGTCTCTTTCGACGAATTTCTTAACACTAACATCTCATAACGTCCAAATAATACTCCAAATATTAATTCATGGAGCACTACACCGTTGTAATCCATGAAAACCGTTAGCACTTCCTTCTTTTTTGACTGAAAACGACCAGGATCTTTATGGTCTCGGCTCATTTGGTGAACGACATTCACTTGCCTGATGTCTGGACTGCGTGTCGTACTCATAAACCCACGTCTCGTCTTCAGTAATGATCCTTTTGATGAATGTGGGCTCGGATTTAGCCCCGCAAATCATGTCAACACGGCCTCTTTTTTGCTTGAAATTGAGGTCTTTTGGCACCAACTTTGCTGCTACACGATGAAAATCAAAATCATTGACCAAAATGTCTTGAACGGTACCATAGGCAATGTTTAAGTCCTGCGCTACCTCTCTAATGGTTAATTTGCGGCTATTGACCAACATTTCTTTTATTTTATCAATGTTTTCGTCGATTTTCGATGTCGATAGTCTGCCACTGCGTTCATCATCTTCGATTGACTCACAACCACTTTTAAACCGCTCGTGCCACTGGTAAACGACCGTTTTCTTTAGAGAATCGTTGCCAAAACACTTTTCCAACATTTCCAACGTTCGCGCACCATTAAATCCGTTTTTTACGCAAAATTTAATACAATTTCGTTGTTGCAAATTTCTAAAATTGTAAATGTTGCAAATTTCTAAAATTCGCCAACACACAGATGTTCTATGTACCAACTTAACAAAAAAAGCAGAAGTCAAATCGAAACGATGGGAGCGCCACACGATGGTTATTCTGGGAACTTTTTGATCAAGGTGTTATGTATAGTTATAACATACAAAAGTATTTTAATTTTCTTATAAAGAAAATGAAAAACTTCCTTATGGATGAATATTTCAAATATTCACTATCGGGTTTTTCAATAAGAGCACTTCAACTTTGTTTTTGAATAAAACACGACTTTTTAACTAACTTTTTTTTAATTAACGAATTTGAACATATACATTTAAGTATGAAACTCGATTTCTTTTGCATGACCACCGCGTGCACGTTTTACGAAGTCCAATCTGTGAACCCAATTTTCGACCACTCTTTCGCATAAATCGGCCGAAATTCCAGCAATTTCACGTTTAATATTGGCACTGAGCTCTTGCAACGTCGCTGGCTTATTGGCATAGACCAATGACTTCACTTAACCCCAAAGAAAATAATCTAGAGCTGTCAAATCACACGAGCGTGGTGGCCACTTGACGGGCCCATTTCGCGAAATAACACGCTCATCGAACCTAGTATTCAATAACGAGATTGTATCATGTCGTCCAAGTCCATTCCATTCAATTATGGCCAAGATCTTTACGTAAAATTCGCCACAATGATGTCACAGAAAGGCCCAATTGTTGCGAACGTCGTGTGAGCGACACATTCAAGTCTTCTTGAACTGAAGGCCTGGCGGCTGCGACGTTTTCAACACTTCGAGCACTGCTAGCTCTAGAGGGCACCGGAACATTATGTAGCGAAAACGTAGACTCAAATTTAGCCACTATACGATCGATTGTCGAACCGCTGGCTTGTTAAATGGACCGTAAAATGGCCGTAATGCTCTTAAAGTAGCAGCAACAGAACGATTATTTTGATAAAAAAATCGCACGATTTACAATCGCTGTTCACGTGTGTAGCGTTCCATGATGAAATGTATACTAATGAAGTTTTCAAATGACAAAAGAACTATAAAAAATATTGCGTCGTTCGCCGTCCCTATCGGAAAAAAGTTAAAGCGCACCTGTTGAAACACCCGTTATTTATTACAGAAATTTTTGTTTTCTCTTTATCTTCTTTTTTTTATTATCTTAGATTCACTAATGCGTATTATGTATTTGCGAAAAAAAGAAAAGGAGTATACAATATTTCATGTATATTGTATACTGCCTTTTGCTCCTTATAAAAATAAATGTTTACATTTTTGCTCATTCTCTTTTTTATCTATCTATTTTTTTCTACTAACACCCACATAATAAAGCGTATTATGAATTTGCAAAAAAAGAGCAAAAGCAGTATACATAAAACTTATTTAATGAAAACATGTATTTGCGAAAAGAGTAAGAGTATACATCCAATTGAATGTATTATTGTATTAGGTGAACCTTGGTGTTGAATATTATATGTATTAGATAAAAATATATATTGATAGTGCAGGTAGAAATGAAACCGAGTATCAAAACTGTAATTATGTACATATTTATCAAATATTTTTACCGATTCGAAATGTACCGTTTCGAAAATAAATTGATACAGTAGTTTTCGCTTATAACGACATATCGTTTATTACCTCGGAAATTCAAAGTAATGATTAATTTGTTCAGTTTTACTATTTAACAACATTCGTTTAAAACGATTTCGGTTATTACGACAGTTAAGATATAACGACCTATATAGCACTACAAATTGTCAACAGTTTTCGTACATACATACAATAAGGAATTCAAATGTACAGAGAATTGGGTTTTTCGATTTCGACAGCGACACAAAATTGTTTTAGGCAAAACTTCTGGAGAGTCAGCAGATGTTCAGCAATGTGCACTTGATGAGTGGAAAGCATCTGTGTGACCAAAACTTCGAGTGGTATACACAGCAAGTGAAATTTATAAAATCGACGAAACGGGGTTGTTTTATAAAATGATACCAGAAAATACATTTCCTACCTACTTTGTTGGTAGGAGCTAATATGGATGTAAGCGACAAAAAAATTGCTTATTATAGCAAAAAGTAAATTATCCGAGTACTTTAAAAACATTAGCTCTACCTGTCGAATATATAGGTAATAAAAAAGCTTGGATGACGTCCGATATTTTCGAGCGCTATTTACGGAAATGGAACGCCGATCTGATTAAAAAGATAAACAAGATTTTATTACTAGTCGACAATTGTCCGTCCTTCACACCCTCACATTAACAATTTGAAAGCAATTAAGTTATTAATAATGGTCAGAAATTTAGAAAGCAGTCCAAATACACACGTACATCGTGGAATCGGGTAAGTAGCCAAACAGTAGCTTACTGCTTTAAACGAGCTGGGTTATTTTGGGAGAGTTATCCTGACACCGAGGCTCATTCCACTTAGTGAACTAACAAAATCCATAAAAATGGAATGATTTTGTGACCGTTGATAATTTAGGATTAACCGATAAAGCAGCAACAGTAAAAGATATTGTAGGCGAGGTGATTTGAACGTCCATTAATGACACTGACAAGGAAAATGATGATAACGCGGTTTGAAGAACAGGGTTTGTTACTGAAACATGCGAGGCACTATGAAATATCAAACTTAATGTGTAATTCAACAATTTGTCTTAAGAATTGACAGTGAGTGCTTTTTATCGAACAAAAACTAGAGCAGGAATATATACAGAACAAATGTATGAAGCAATCAACTATGTCTAAATATTTTACAAAAATCCAACAACGTGAATACAGATGTTTTTATAATTTCTAATGGATTCTGATTTGGAGAAGTGACGACCGTCATTTATTATCATAATGTAAGTACTAATACATTTTTTTGGGTTTGAATATCGAGTTTTTTTGTTCGTATCTTTGGTGGGTAATGCGATGATCGCTTTGTCAGATGGCAGTTTTAATTTTATACGAAAGCAAATCCGAGTTTACTACCATTGTAGAGTTCATTGAACTTTTGTAAATATAAACTACAATCGGTAAATGGAACACTAAACTTGGCTTGAGATTAAGTATTAACAACTTCAAGTGAGTGGGAGGAAAAAGAAAATAAGTGAACGTCCAGCATGTCGAGAAAAGAAATCTATAAAAGGAGATACCCACACGAGACGAAGGGAAACGGGTCTGATATTTTGGAAGGAGATAAGTGGATGGAGTTTGTGATTAAAGTCATATTTTGTTTTGATGAATGTGGAAATTTGCAAAATTATAAGTTTTGATAAATAAGAATACGGATGTAATAATACGAACTGTGGAATGTTGAAGTCAGGTGGTATATCTAGAGGTATATTATATTGCCTGTCGAAAAGAAAAGTTACGGGTGGAAACGGATAACAACGCGGAAGTAATAATTGCCTGGCCAGAGGTGAACCATAGCAGTGGATAAAGTTTCCAGTGGACAAAATTTTCGGTGGATAAAGTTTCCGGCCTGTTATATCCATTTTACGCTGACGGATGGATTTAGTGACTGCCGATACCATTGGAGTACATGGATGATGAGGTGATACTTGGATGTTACTATGGGTGAATGGGGTAAGTTGTTTTTGGTTATTTCTTAAGACTAAGTTTCGTGTGTATTGGTGTTAATTTTTTGACAATTTTGTTGCTTTGAGAACTCAAAGCAACAAAATTGTGCTGGATTGGACTGCGGGTTGAGTTAAGTCGGAAAAGCGCGCATTGGCGGATATCTGGCGCCCAATAAAGAAAAAAACTAAAACTAAAAATCGATATCCGCGTGCTGAATTGAATCGGAATTTTCCATATACTTATTATTGTGTTTCGTCTAGTGGGAGTCCAAAATAAGTGAGCAGGAAACCATAGCATCTACAACACCCATATATATGTATAAAATCAAAATATATATTTCAGGATTTCATCAGTTAATTTTTTAATTGTTAATTTTTGTTAACTTAATAAAGTTTGTCATATTTTGAATGGTTTTAAGAGCCGTGTATAGTGATCAACTTTTTTTTTTAATTAGTCTAGATGGCTTATTTTTAGACTGTATTGACGTGTCAGAAAAAAAATCACTGCTGTCGTACTAATATATCAGCTGCAGTACGATTTCCCGATCTAATATTTCACCGAGCGGTACCAGTTGTTGATGATCCTGATTATTATAATAGACTGTGATTGTGTTGAGTTCGAACTGTGGCACTATTTATTTATTGTTTGCAACTTTTTCATTATTATTTTGATGTTGATTTGATTGCCAAGGTGGGGAACGTGCTAATTTTATAATTAACTAATTAACAATTAGCTACAACACTTCCTAAAATATTCTTGAATTTAATTATTGTTTACATTAAAAAAAATTGACTTTTTATAATTGGAACTGTTCTTGTTCTTCTGTTCAGCAAGAAGTTTTTTATTACTGCCTTTTTAATTTATTTTTTTTGGATTGTTAGATAGTTTTTCAATACCATTCTTAAAGGTGCTAAATAATTTTTTATTCAATCAAGAACAGTTTTAAATTTTATAGCCACCACAAGTTCGTTATTTTCATATTACTTGCTGTTAATGAGTGCAACTCTTTCAGTTTTTTAGTATAAGTCTTTCACTCTATGGTATAATTTGTGGTTTATTGATATTCTCAGTAATGAGGATAGTTCGTTTGTCGAGCTGTATTTCGTTGAGTGATCAGCTTGCGTAGTTTTTCTGTTTAATTCTGCGCCTGTTCGTTAACTGTTTATCATGTTCTCGGTTTTTGTAGTTCGTCTTCGTATTTTAATCTGTAGAAAATTTTAGACAATAATCGTTGAGACTCGTTCACTTGTCTATTTCATATACTTACTTGTTCATATAAACACTTAATTGTTTCATTAATCTACTACTTCTAATAGCGTACCTCACCTCACCAAAACGAAATCTAGTCCATCATAATAAATAGTTCCCGTTTCATTTAAATTTCATTTGCTTTTATTGTTATGTTAATATATATAAGAAGCTAATAATATATAAGAAGTGAATATATTTGCTAACAACAAGCAGAAACAATTTAATAATAGATCTTAAACAAATAAATTACAACTAAATAAATAATAATAATAAAGTACTTCAAAAAAAAATTTGAGCAATCAAAAAAAAATCTTTTTTTTTTCTATTGATCTATCACGTTAAGACCATCACAATTGTAACCACCATTGTCCGCAGTTGCACATGCTTGCCTTTTTTTTGTAACCGGGTGCTTACAGAAGGTCGGGTCACTTGCGTACAATATAGCCGTTACAGATTATATCCATCATGTGCATTAATCCCTTGTATGTGAATAAAATAAAAAGAAAATAACTAAAACCAGACAGTTTTATAGCACTTCACTTCCCCATTCACAAATCAACATCACTTCCCTTGAGAAACGAATTAACAAACCATCTTCACAATAATAAAACTAGAAATTTCAATGCATATATATATATATATATATATATATATATATATATATATATATATATATATATATATATATATATATATATATATATATATAAGTATGTATATAATTAGTATTTATTTCAAAAAAAAAGTTTAAACACTAAATTTACAATCATCAAAAAAAAAGGTAATTTCATCTAGTTTGTGAAAGAAAAAAAATCTAATCTTATAACCAAAAAATAAATAAAAAAAAACAGTAAAAACTCACCAATCGATCCACTAGAGCTCTGGTGTGACGATGGCTGAAAAATAAGCACGGCTGAAAAAAAATTCACTCGTTTTCTTTCTTTCACTAACACTTTATGATTTTGAAGCTAAAATTAAGATTCCATAAGAAGAAACTATATAATAAAGAAACTAAAGAAACTAATGATCTAAAGAAAAGGAAACCCAACACCATTTTATTAAAAAACACAACATAATTATTAGGTAAAGATTGACGCGTGGTCCAAAACCCCACATAGGTTGGGTAACCCCCTCAGCTATCTCTTTATATACTTTTGTTGTGTATTAAGTGTATTTGTACTTCGTGTATTAAAATTTGATGTATTTTAGGTATTTGTTGTATTTCACGTTTTTTATGAGTTTGTTGTATATTGCGTGTATTTGGTGTATTTCATGAACTTGTTGATGTAATCCATGTATTCCATGTATTTAATGTATTCCATGTATTTCATCGAGCCGACCACGTGATCCATCCGAGGGCTAATCTATTCGGTGGTTATGTTCACGTTATTCTTTTCTTTTTATAATTAGACTAGCACGTCTCGGCTAGTTTAGAGAAAAACAAAATATATTTTTTTATCACTGCAGTGAAAATTCACACTTATTTTGTGTGTTATTTGAGTGCATCTTACCTCGAAATCAAATTATAATTAAAAAAAACAATTCTGGTGCACGATTGTCGAATAATTAAGACAAGTTGTCAATAAGATTGATAAAAATGATCGACGTCTACCCTCGGATCAATACAGAAATGAAATGGCAGAACTTCGATCGAAATAAAATTGGTTAATTTAATACCAATAATGCAGTTTTCACGAAATCTACATTTCGGCAAATTTAATTAGCGAAAACTCGAATATGATATTATAACGACGGTTACACAATGACAACGTGTCTTGGCTTTATATAACAAAAAAGGAATAAAATAAAACATCAGCACTTACCACGTCATCCGGTCGAGCTCTCCCGTTACTAACATGTAAGAAGGTATCTGAAACGCAAAATAATTTCTTTCATTTTTCCTTTTTTTTTGTTTTTTTTTTGAAGCACAAAACTATACTTTTCACTCAAATTTTTCTTTTTAAAGGCAAAAACCTTTTTTTTTAAACTACACTAAAACTAGATTATATATTCTAATTGGCATCTAATTGGATGTTATTTTTTTTCCTTTTTGTTTTATTTTAACTGTATATTAATTTTCTTCTTCAAGATTTGATCCGATTTGAAGGGCGTCTACCAAGATGCAGTTTATTCCAGTGCGCGCCGTGCGACCTTGTGCGGCTTATTACCGTAATTTTAGCGACACTATTGGAATCTCATATACGTATTCCCCACGTTTTCGTTTGACGAACAATACGAATAAAAAAAATGATAGACAACGAGACATATATAAACTCATATATAATTACCTCGACTACGAATACCTTAAGATTAAGGTTTATCGAACTGGTTAACCACAATTTTCTCCAGAAATGAATTTACTGTATTAGCTAAATAATACAGCTGCCCAGGGTTGTTCCACACCGCCACTGTCGATACCTCTACCACTAGCTACGTTATTCCCCTTGTGGATAGGACAGTACTTCTCGCAAATTAGCCTGGTGTTAGGTACTTATACGTTCACGCCACCCTATTCCCGCTGAGCCGTTGTATCACGAAGCAAATCAACTTCAACGATTTGGTGTTCGGATTTTTTTTTCGGTTTTTACAGGCCATTATTGGCCCGTACAGCGTCAACAATCTGACTCCATCGGTTTCAATCACGAGCCAGCTCTTCAAACCGTTGCAAGCAGTTGGAAGATGCCAGATCGCTCTCTACGCCGTGGAGCCATCGTCGGCGACAGCGACCTCTTCGCCAACCGAAAGGCGTTTCTCCCTTCAAAGATCGCTGTATCATTCGTTTCGGATCAGCACGCAGAACGTGACCGAGCTAGCGTATTCGCTGTCGTTTGATTTCATGCACGATATCAGGCATTAAATTCCTGGTCTCGTGATTGAATAGAACTCGGTATGTGCCATCAACGTCGCGTTTTGGTCCATATATCACACGCATGATTCTTCTCTCGAATGTTAGAAGCCATCTTTCGTACTCATCCGTCAAGGTCCAACTCTCACGTCCATACATGACAACGGGTCTGATCAACACTCTGTACAGCTTCAGCTTATCCGTATCTGCAAGATATTTTGATTTCAGCAGTGGACGTAGAGGATACAAAGCCCGATTGCCAGCGGCAAGGCGAACCTTGATATCCTCTCCCACACTATTATCGTGAGGTCATTTTCGTTTCGTTTTTATGCCACTATACACTGGAAAGATGGTTTAGTGATTCATGCATAGCAACGTTTTATATTCTTCTACAGTTCTATGGATTTCTGTGCATAGGCATAATAAGAAAAGTGAAATTTACAGTTACCTTTTTTTAAAGGAGAAAAATGTTTCAAAAACTGTTATTTGCACTTTTTGTGCTTCCGAAACATTTACAAAAATCCTTACCAAACCTAACTAAAACGAAAGTAACACAACCTTAACCTTAAAACCTTAAAACAACCACAAAACATGATTTTGTTTTTCTTATTCTTTGGCTTTTAAATAAGAATTTTTCTTAGAATCACGGAAAAGTAAAACAGAGAATTTATAATTATAGTTATTGTTTTTGAGAGTGTATGCTGTTTTGTTGAATTGAATTGTATAATACTCATACTATGAAAGGCTGAGAAACAAAAAAAGTGTATTGGAAATGTTAAAGTCGCTAACTATGGCACTGGAATACAATTATGTGTAACAGGAAGCATAACAAGCTTTGGTTTTCATATTTCACTGAGCTAAAGTAACATTTTATAACAAAATACAGGGTATCTGAAAAGCTTTGAGAAATGAGCAGTTTACAAATGATGATGAATATCAAGTTAATGTAAACATGAAAGGTCAGAAATGAACGAGTGGGGTTTGTTCAATTTAATACTCAAGCTTGAGATGATAGTTGATACTACAATAATACTATTATTGTAACCTAGAAGGTTACAGTTGAATAGAAAATATTTGCAAAACTGTTTCGATATGTGAAGTAAAAATATGTGACATGTGATCATTGTCAGTTTGAAAGTAGCTTGTATATGTAATTATATAATTATATTGACAAACGGATCCAATTTTACAAAAAAAGTTTCAACACATATCAAAATTAAAAAATCAATAAACATTACTTACACCAACCCCATCTGTTGTAAAAATATTTGTTATTAACGACATCTAGAAAAAGAAATTGTAGAAAATAGTGGATTTAGCCAAGATACTCATGTTAATTATTTAAAAGTATAAAACGTAAATGAAATATATTTTAACTGAATTAATCGCAGTTTTTATATTATTTTGTATAATTCGGAATCATGTATGTCTGGAAAATTACGAATGAACTGGAAACCTAGTAAGATTACAGGAGACGCGAGATATTACAACTAAAAAATCGTAGTTTTGTCGTATCTCTAAGATAAGAAACCTAAATTGAGACAGTTGTTGTAGAATTTAGTGATTTTACAGAAATGAGTATTCACAGAACTAACACCATATAGGCTACTTAGTTGTTTCACTGTCCATATGTGTTTATTTTGGAATCTTTCTTAGCAAATCATAAGATGTAGCTAGGGCGTCATTACTGATCGCGTATAGATCGCGATATATGCTGGTTAGTCCCGATGTGATACAGGGTGCCACCGGGAACGTATAATATTTTGTTTTGCCGCCATTTTGGTAAACGTATGTGTTTGCATTCCATTCAATATACTTGTTCAACCAAATCAAGGTTATACAATTGATATTGTCAATCAATGCATCAATTGTAGGTTGAACATTTAAAATTGTACCAAACTCTTATTCAACCCTGTTGCATATCATTCCATTCTTATTACCAAAAAATTAACTTGATTCATCAGTTCATCGTGAGTCGTCGTGGAGAAATTGATTAGATCCAACACAATAATAGTCGTACATAAAAACAATAATACCAGTTAATCATAATAATAAAATTAATAAAATCATTAATTAATATAAAAATATAAACGAGTTGAATTTTTACTATCCAGAAAAATACAGTCCGTTCCTGGTCCTTCGAGCCGGATTACTCATCAGTCAGCCATCTCATCGTCTGCCATCATAGCAGTGGCGTTACTACACGGGCGCAAACCCCGCGATGCGGGGGGGCCCGCCGCAACGTGGTCCTGTAGGCTTTGTTATTATCATGAAGAATTGTTTCATGAATTAGCTGAAGTTCCAATAGTAAAATTTCCAATAATATTGGTGAATGCATTAAATACCGGAATTTGATACTAGATGTCATTACTTGTTTATGCATTATAATACATCATGGACAGATATGTGTTTAGAAAGCCCTATTCAATACCTGTCAAAATTCAATACCTGCTAAAAGTTTTTGTTTTGATGGTGCACATCCATCATCAAGTTTTTGTTTTGATTGATCATTGATCAAATTTGCGAAAAACAGCATTTGCGGGAAGTTTTGTTGAGTCAATTTTCCGCAGACAAAACTGCAGTTGAAAGTCATCATTTGCTTGTGGATTTGAATGGTGAGCATGCTCATGCAAAAACACAGTGCTTTGTGTGGTTTAATCGCTTTAAAAGTAATAATTTTGACATCAAGGACAAAGAGCATCCTGGTCAGCCGAAAAAGTTTTAAGCTGAAGAATTGAAGGCATTACTCGATCAAGATTCACGTCAAACGCAAGAAGAACTTGCAGAATCATTGAGAGTTGATCAACCAACAATTCCACATGTTTGAAAGCCTTGGGATTCATCCAAAAAAGATGGGAAATTGGGTGACATACGAGTTGAAGCCAAGAGACGAGGAAAGACGATTTTTCATGTCGATTTTGCAAATATTCACGGTGCCAAGGTCATGCTGTGCATATGGTGCGACCAGCTAGGTGTGATCCACTATGAGCCATTGCCAAGTGCCCAAACCATCAATCCCCAACTCTATCGTCAACAATTGGTCCGATTGAAGCAGAAAATCCAGGCAGACCGGGTCTCACGTATGCGACCAGATACTAGTCAATCATTTTCCACCACGTTAACGCTCGACCACATATTGCGGTGCCGGTCAAAAATTAGGTGGAGAATAATAGATGGGAAATTCTGCCTCAACAGCCCTATAGCCCAGACCTTGCTCCTTCCGACTACCACCTATTTCGATCCATGCAAAGTGCCCTACCAAGAATACGCTTCACTTCACGATACCTTGAATCGAAAATTGACTCGATTCATTTTTGGCCGCAAAGCCGGTGCAGTTTGTCTGGGATGGAATCCATAAATTACCAGAAAGATATGGGAAAAAGTAGTGGGTAGCGATGGGAAATACTTTGGATAAAAAATCTTGTGACATTTTTCACAATAAATGCCCAAACTTCAAAAAAAAATTCTGGTTTTTAATACATACCTAATAGCTTCCAGTGTTTCGCAAGTATTGATATGTTTATTATTGTTTCTTACGTTATCTGTAACAGCCGCAAAAGTGGAACGATCTTTTTCTAAATTGAAAACAATAATAAATTAATTTTCGATGAGCAACATTTTTTATTACTCTGAAGGGAAAGATATGCAAAGTGGTGGGAGGATAGTCTAAGGGCCTATATTATATTTTGCGGGGGGGCCAACAATTTGTAGTTACGCCACTGCATCATAGTAAGTATTCTTTTTCATTTCAATTGAATAATTCTACTACTTTTTATCAATCATACCAAAACTATGTGTATAAAAATCCTCGTGCATCACGCAAACTCAATCGTTGAAATACACTAACGTACAGTGAAATTCAAAATAAAATAATTCTCGTGCTAATCAAAAAACGCAACACGTGTTCAAAATCGAATTAGAGGCTAAACAATAATTCAATCCAAAAACAAAATTTCGTGATAAGCGCTAGTGAAAATTGTGAAAATCTAAATATATCACGTTAAACATAAACCAATCAGTTCAATCTTCTTTAAGAAGCTCATCTCATTCAACGATAAACTCGTTAAACATCAATCGAATCAAAATTCAACTTTAGTCAGACAGCTAAAATATACCGTGAACATACTCGTGCTCATATACCATCAGTACTCATTATCTGCAGACCACAATACTCGATCAAATTGCCACAAGCAACTGAACTGAACTAGGCTACAATATGTCCGATCAATAACTCTCAGCCTTGAAAAGCAAAGAAGTACTAATAAAGCCAAGTTGACAATTCTAGTCAAATATGCGCGGAAAGAACACAGTGGCACTGAAATAACCCAATTGACCGCACGGTTAAGGCGCGTCGAACAATTAATGGAAGAATTCACCTCTCTGGAACTTCAAATTTTTACTATCAATCCTAATGAAGAAAGTGATCTTGTATATAAAGACAACTACTACACAGCCACATCGGGTTTGAATACATGGATTCGATCTAAAAGTGCCGAAAACGGTGTGATGAATCTCGAGATAAGCCACAATGCGACGCAAAATGGTGAAAACATCCAAGTCAAGCTACCCAAAATCCACATACCATCGTTCTCCGGTGAGTACGCTGAATGGCAGTCGTTCTACGACCTCTACACAACCACTATTCAAGATTCGACTAGTCTCAACCAAGTGCAGAAGTTCCAATATCTCAAGGGACTACTTCGAGGAGAAGCAGCAGTTCTGTTACGGCACATAACTGTTACTGAGGGAAACTATATTGGAGCTTTGAATAAATTACGGGAAAGGTATGACCGTAAAAAACACATTGTCAACACATTTATCAGGACGTTCATTGAGCAGCCATCCATCCATAGCTCCACCGCCGCCAACATAAAACGCCTAATGGATATTTCTGACGAAGTAATCCGAGGTCTTCGTGCACTTGGTGACTTAGCAGAATCGCGAGACCCATGGCTCATATACATCTTGAGGCAAAAATTGGACGATAAAACCAAGAATCTATGGGCAGAACATTCGGCAAAAATAACTCACCCTGAGTTCTCTGAATTTCTCACATTTTTGAGCATGCGTATGGAGACATTAGAATCTCTAGTCACCCCAACAAAGCACTCTACTTCCAAATCAGATATCAGAAGCCACGTTGCCTCAGGTGAACCAGATACTCAAATTGAAGGTTACATTGGTCCATAATCAACTCCACTCAATCTCGTCCGTACAATTTTGAACGAAGCATCAACTCTAAGGTTTCGAATTTCAAAGTACATTGTGCGATGTGTACCAAATTCGGACACTCATTACTCAAATGCTCAACATTTCACAAAATGGATGCTTTTTAGCATTTATATATAATATTTATATATATATTATAATTTTATATATAATATTTATATAATATTTGCGTTTTATAATTTATATTGAAATTGATTGATTGATTTGATTGATAGGACTGTAGAACCAAGCGCTAGGCAAGATTCCCGGATAACACCGGACCTATTCATACAGCCGTTTACATAAAACAATAGGTAAGGATAGAAAGGTATGTTAGTAAGGAGAGAACGACCCGGTTACAGACACCTGGCAAATCGTTTACTAAACTACTGTTATCAGACAATCACAAAACATCACAGTTCTAATCTACTAATCTACATTCGCCAATCAGCATTCTTCAGTCCGCAACACCTATATGCTCTGCTGTATTTGATTAAAATTTGAACACAATTTAAAATAGATTTATTAGTTTGACGCTCAGTAGCCTGTAATTTAATTAATTGGTTGGTTTTATTATTTATCTAAGCTCCAATCCTTACGCTGGCTTAATTCTTAATATGTACAAACACTGAAAGAAAATTTATTAATTTAATTTATGGCTCAGGAATCTGAAACAATTAATTTAGTTATATGGTATGATAGCTTAGCCCCAGCCGACCGTTTCCATTCTGTTGCCATTCTGGGACATGCTCATCTGAGAGCCCAAGTAAACATCTGAAAACTTACATTCTAAAAGTATGCATTCATTATGCCATTACATTATAAAGCTGAAAATGTCAAGAAATGTTAGTTTGAGAAACGGCTGAGTCTACAATGTGCAGCAGATCTATTTTCCTATTACATAAATAGTGAGTAAGAATTAATATAATTGTGAGTAATAAAATCTATATTGTTTCATCGAATCTTTTAGACTTTGGTTATTACTATTGTTTGTGTAGGTGAGGACGTTTCTTGTTCCATCATAAGTATTTGCGTTATCTTAACAGTTGAAATTGTAGTATTTAAATAACTTAGGGTCACATGTTGTAAGTAATGTTGCGTCCTTTTATTCCCGGATCCATTACCATCTAACCTGGGTTTTATTTCTTTCTTTTGTGGTTCAACCGCCTTTTCGTACATTATGGTATATAATTTATACCTACATTCGTGAATAGGGTGAGATAAGATATTTAAGATATTTATGTAAATTAATAATTGGGTAAATCATATTTCGATACAATCTAAAATTTAGCTATAACCCATTGAAATTAGACTTTGATACAACATCATAACAATTCTACAAATAAATATATTAGGTTTTCGTTCCGTGATCTGTAACTTAATTTATGTTATTTTATTATATATTTGACTCTCACCCGCCCACGTATGTTAATTCATTCATTTTGTCAGCGCCTTTCATTACTTAAACTTAACAAATCATTCCTGGTTTTGACTACTAAGATCTTTTATTCCGTTTAGATAGATTTTTTTTTTTTTAATTGTTAATATAAGTTATGCAGCCTTATGTATAACTACTGAAAATCCCATATTTCTAATCTACCCAACCACATCCGTGGTTAATTCCCGAGTAATACCCCGATACAGTTACATACACGCATACATATACATATCTACACACACACATATACCTACACCTATACCTATATTCCAAATATACACCCATATGCATATATAACTTACGCATACATATACATACCCACCCATACATACGTACACAGATACATACACCTACAGTCATTTGTTTATATACACCCATACACCTGCATACATATATACCCACATATACATACATATACCCACACATATACATACATACCTACATATACACACACATATACACATACATACACGCATACATATACAACTTGCCTTTACACCTACCTATACCTACATAGACCTACTTACATACGCGTTCCTACATACACATAATCGTATGTAGAAATAAGTGTTCCTTTTGGCTCATAGATGACTCTGTCTGAATGTAGGTTTGTCATATCAGATCACTATTCTTCTATTTTATTCAGCATAGCTGACCATATTCTCATTCCGCATAACCGTCGTATTTATGTTACTTTTTACTATACTTAACACTTTTTAGTTAATTCGCAACCAACCGTGTTAGTGACCAATCGTGTTTGCATTACTTGCGCTTTTATTTAGAGTGGAAGCAATTTTTTGATCTAAAATAAATCTAAGCTCTAAAATAAATATAATAAATATAAATATAAATAAATAAGTAAGTGAGTGATATATATTTATAGTGTTCTAATAAGATAAAGTGTTTATACTATTATTCACCGTACTTGCTAGCTGGTTTACATACAGAGAAAATACTGTAATACCTTGTTTGGTAACAAGTAAGTCATAATTTAATTAATTTCACTTCACCTCTCCCGACCCTCGCTAATTTCCGAGTGTGGAATGGAAGCCTATAGGATTCCAGGTGATGGTAATTGCCTTTTCAATGCAGTGCGACATCAGCTGTTATTAAGAGAGCCCCAAACTCCACCCTGCTCTGTTACTGAAATGCGTACTCAAATTGTTGAGCATATTCGCAATAATCTAAGCGAATATAAACCAACTATATTACATTCATGTAATTTAATATATTCATCCCATGCCCAATTGAACGAGAGTGACTTGGTATGAAAATATTTGAACGAGCTACAACAGGATGGTTTTTGGGGAGGTTCAGAATGTTTGACTGCATTTTCCAAGATAAAAAATATCAAAATAAGAATATTTTCCGCCAATTCTTCTCAAGAAACAACCTTTGTGCCTGATAATTTGGATTATTTGTATGAAATAAACCTACTGTTCTCAGGCAACCACTACGAAGTTTAATACCGTCTTCAACTCAATCCTCATCTAATTCATCTTCCCAACAATCCTACTTTCGATATATCACCAACAATATACAACGTTCCCTCCATGCTTCTGTTAATCCTTACAGTCTAATTGACGAAACACCACCCAAACCTAGTAGCCCTATTAATTCAGTGTCACTTAGTTTTGGCACCTGGAATATTCGTGGTCTTAATAATTCCCAAAAGCGTGAGGAAGTAGATTCCATTTTAATTACAAATAGTATTGGTATTTGTAGTGTCCAGGAAATAAATATGGGTTCCGGTGGTTGTTCCTCTAAAAGTTATATATGGTATCTTTCCAATAAAGCTAAAACCAGACGACTCGGTGTAGGAATTGTTATTCGGAAGAAATCGTCTATAACTACTATCCGGGTTAAGAGTTATTATGGGTCTATAATAACTTTATTAGGGTCTTTACTCGATTTAGGTGAAATCCTCTTGATATCCGTTTATGTTCCACCCCAGAATTCGGCAGTAATAGGCGTCTTTCAGCCCGAATATTCCAGACTTTATTTCGGATAATTCAGACCGGTGTCCGAAATCACGAGATATTGTTTTATTGGGTGACTTTAACGCTCGTATTGGTTCCAATGACAACTTAAGTTCTGTCAATGTTGGTCGCTATTTGTACCATAGAGAATCCAATGAAAATAGAATTGCTCTAGGTCTTCTTGCCACTGCCAGTTCCACCCAGCTGTTTATTCAAAGTACCGCTGGGCGACGAAAGAAAAGTTATTACACTTGGACAGATGGGAGTTATTGCTCGCATATTGATCATATATTGACTAGACAAAAGAAACAGTTTATTTACGTAATATCAATGATTTCAATGTTTTGCCCTTCTATTCTAAAATAAGCAATCACTGTCTTATTTTAATTGTTTGTTCTCCAAGAGGAAAAACCACTTCCTGTATTACTCCTGCCAGAATTTATCCTACTTCTATTCCCACTGCCAACATTTTACCTACTTCCAATTCTATTTTGTCTCCTGCTACCTATGCTTTTAAATCTATCCACCTTGGGTTATTGCAGGATGAGCAATTCCGAGCTGAGTATCAGAAACAACTCGACAATACTTATGCAACTATTTCTTTTGGTGATAGAGTCAATGTCGCCAAGACCCCGTCGACTCCAGAGCAGCGACGGGCGCTAGCCAGTTTTAAAAGTGCTATCCATTACAAGAATCAACATCCTAGCGACCCGGGGGCTTTAATCCGAGTTAAGAGTGCGAGACTAGCTATGAGAAAGCTATATCTTGACCGTCAATCACTCGAATATCAGGAACTTTTCAGGAGTATTACTGCTTTTAGGCCCTCAAATCGTTTGCGCAAGACGTATAACTTTTTCAGGCGCCAAAGAAGAGAGAATAATGGAACTTCCTCCTATTATATTCCTATCTCCTCTTGGCTACAAGAGCTACGCAAATCCGAAGGTGATTGGCCTGCTCTTATTGCTGAGACCGATTACCACCCATTAGGACCACCACCAAGCGAAGAAGAGATTGCCTCTTTAATTAAGTTTACCCGGTCCGGTACTGCTCCTGGGAGCGATGGACTACCTATCGAGCTGTTTAAATGCGCAACCCCCAATGTTATTCGGGGGTTTCAGGAACTACTTGAGAAGGTATGGATACATAATGACCCTCCATCTGAGTGGCTTGAAACCATACAGGTTCCCATTCCTAATCTAAGTAGACCACGAAGCGTTGATGATTACCGCAGAATAACTTTGTGTAACGTAGAGTATAAGATATATTCCAAAGTCTTGCTCGATCGATTAGATGACTTCTTGAGTTTGCCTCACTCTTATCAAGCCGCTTTCCTAGCCAATCGATCCACCGAGGATCATATGTTTACGATAAGACGTATTCTAGATGAAGAGTGGCGAGCGGGTCATCGTGTTTCCGTTTTTTCGCTTGATTTGTCCAAAGCTTTCGATACTGTGGATTAAAATGTGATATCCGAGTGTTTACAGCAATATGTGCCTCATTATTTAGTGAATCGAATAATTGGTACTTGTTTTTGGGAGCGTACCGCCATTAAATGGTTCAATACTTTTACCCAAAGGGGAAGAAAAAATAAAGGCGTTAAGCAAGGCTGCCCGCTTTCGCCACGTATTTTTAATTTTATATTGAACGAGGTTTTGGTTACCGTCTCAGATTTATTTCCCGAGTTGAAATTGGAACAGCGTGACAAACTACATTTGCCCCTCATTCTTGTTTATGCTGATGACATTATCTTTATTAGCCGCGATGCAACTGTTCTGGAACCAATACTTGAGGAACCTATTTCTTCCTTAGCCGTGGTTGGTTTAAACATAAATCCCCAGAAGTGTACAATGATCATACGAGATCCAGTTCCCACTTCCAACCCCCCATCTCATCTTGCCTTAGCTGGCATAACTTTCACTCGTGTGGAGATAATGCGCTATTTAGTTACTTACTTATCTTCGTCTTTAAGTCGGCCCTATACTATTCGAATTCGTTGCCACCAAGCTTGAGGCGTTACTAGACAGATGCAAAGCTTTATTAAGCAGAATAAAATACCTTTTGAAACAGTAATTCGAATGTATAGTACCGTGATCTTCCTTTTGTTAGTCTATGGACTAAAGACTGCCACCCCTACATTTGCTAATCGACGTCGCTTACGAAAATATGAGTTGTTTGTTTTGAGAAAGCTCACAGAATTTAGTACCCATAAGCCTCCCCAGCGAAAAATAAAGAATATTCTAAATGGGAAAAGTATAACTAAGCGAATTAAGGCCCAACGAATTAATTATTGGGGTCATGTACGCCGGAGAGATCCCAGTCATACTTTAAATGGCGCCCTAGCCTATGATGCTGGTTCGAAAAAGGTTGGGCGACCATGTTATACTTGGAATGATTCTCTCTGTCAAGACTTAGATTATTATGACCGGTCTTCCACTGAGTGGGAGGCATTACTTCCTAATCGAGTTGAGCTTCGTAGAGCTGCTAATGAGATCTATTTATGTAGTGAGTTCGATTCTAGTGAGTTGTTGGATGATAACGAAACAGAAGACGTTAATATACACTTGTAACGAATCATCTTAACATAAACACTTATGCACACGCATACATTTACACCTACCTTTATACATACCTACATAAACACATTTTTATTCTCATACATACACACACATACACATATATGCACACCACATATACAAATATTAACCTTAAACCTATCCTTTATATCCAACCCTTGTCTCCTTTCCCAATTTCCTAATCCTGCCTATCCCGAAAGGCTGAAGGATGAATGAAGCGTCTCTTATAGCCTATCTCCATCCAGCCGGAGCTTACCAGCCTTCACAATGGCGCCTTTCGTTTGTACAAATGGTAACACGACTAGCAATGTTCTGTGGTACTCTCCATTTATCGTATCTACATGGTAGGTGCGAAAGTGAGCCTAAATCATACGCATACACCAAGTTTGCCTACGAACCTAAGTATTTACACATTCTCTTGCTTATGTACACCCTTATACACCCTCGCTTATTTACCCTACGTATGATTTGCACTCTACGTATTTACACCCTACTTATAAAGTGACGCACCCTACAACTATTCACATACCCATAAACACCATTTTATCACACTCTCTGCACTATCTACTAATTTAAATACACTTTTGATGTAGATACACTTTTGATCTTCAAAGCTGAAAATTGAAACCATCTCTCGTATAGTAGCTCAACTATTGACTACTTTAACTCAGTTTAATAAAATACTATAACCTCAGACGAACTTAACGCGGTAAAGGCTCCTAAGCCAATCAATTACAAAAACTAGCTCGAATCTTTACAATGCAAGAGAATAATGTACGAAAATATCATATATTCGGTGGATTGCTACTGTGGTTGCTGCTATTGCAATTTTGCTGTACGTGTTATTGCAACTGTAATTTAGCATTCGCAGAGCGAGGCATAATCCTCGTAAAGATATAATTGATAGCCTTACCATCCATATTTCCAATGTCCATGGACACGTGACTAATAAAAAGTGTGCGCATCATCATCTCGAATCACGCAGACCCGACATATTAGTGCTAACGGAAACAAAAGTATCTCATTACATCTACGAGAATGAATTCTTCTTCAAGCGCTTCCAGTTCAAACAATCATTCGAGTTGCAACGTGGAGTGTGCGTATTCATTAAAGACCACAAACCGTACGCTCGACATCAAAAGTACGAAATGTTCTGAAAGACCCCTCAAACTATTGTACTTAAAATATCCCTGTTTTAATTAGTTTATATAGAGCTTTCTTTGAGAATTTCTTTGAGGTTTTGTCAGTCAAATGTGATGACATTCGCAATCAACATCCCTACTACGAATTAATTATGGTTGGTGACTTTAATGCCCACCATAAAGAATGATTGAATCACCAAAATACGAACTGTGCTGGGCGTCAGATGGAGTGGGTTGCTTTTTCGCATGACCCTACGCAGATTGTCACTGATTCCACATTTGAATGTCAAAATTCAACAAGCAGTCATATTCTGGATCTTTGGCTGGAATTGGAAATTCTGACCACAACCTGATAACGATTGAGAGCCATTGTTTTTATAACAATCGAATAGACGACGCCGTTTCCAAGTGATTTTTCTCCAATAACGTACACTGTTATGAAATTAAATTTTTTCGATCCAATAGTTTTCCTAATATTAAAATATATATATAAAATTCTCATCCTGAATGAACTAAGATGACATTACTCTCTCTGACCATCACTACATCTCCTTCTCTTTAATCAGCGATAAAACTGAAATTAGAGAGTTTCGAAACCCAAGAAACACTGATTGAGAACTTTATGGACTCCATCTCAACCAGTCATCTATCTTCAGTAATGAAAATCAGAAAGTGCGGCGGGATGGAAAGGGTGGCTTACAAGCTTTAAGGAGCACTAATCAGCGCCCATGACAAGAGCTGTTCTCTTAGTAAGCCTGAAAAAACTGAGACACCATGGTGGACTACGGAATTGGGCCGACTTACGAAGCAGACGATTGGGACTTGTATCCGAAGTGAATAAAACATCGCAATAACGATCTTTCTGTGAGGAAGTGTATAGCAATACGGCAACCGCTTAATTCAAGAAAGTCCTCTGCGGTGACATGAAGGTAAATATTGGAACTTTGGAGAAACCTGATGGAACTCACACAAGTATAAATCAGGAGTCTTTGGATGTTCTAATGAAAGCTCATTTCCTTGAAAGTGAAAATTCTAATGTAGAAGATGGAAATCCACTCCCACACCAACTTTCAAGTCTCAGAGTTTGAAACTTGGTAGTTAACCACTTTGAACTCTGATATCTTCAGAGCCAGTTTGGCCCAGAGATAAAGTCCAAGATCGTAGAGAAAATAGAGGGTAGTGTTTATTCCGAAGGACAAAAAGCCTAGATATCCTAAGGAGCTATAAAATTTGGACTCATTGGTTTTGAATATTTGAAAATAAGGATTCTTGTTGTTTCGATTTATTTCTTTAAAAAATTGAGTTTGTTGTTATAATTTGAATTTATGCATAATCTATAGATAAGAGGCTGTAAACGGTAAGAGCCGTCTCATCTGAAACCGTATGAACCATTTTAACGTATTGGTGCACATTGAAGGTAGTCAGCCCAACGAATGCTTTTACACACAACAGCTTTTTCGAGCATCCGGTGTACGTTACTTTTTGGTTATCCATGAGAAAATGACGATTCTGAACAGAAGATGTTTGATCGTTCTCTTCTTTGCGGGGCCATTGTTTTTTGACCGAGATTTTATCGCTTACCAAAAAAAGGTTCTTCTTTAAACGACCTTTCAACAACACGCTAGGGACTGTAATTTATTATAAATTCCGTTTAAATATTTATCATCATGAGGTATTGGTCACTACGTATTCATTTTTCAAAGTGACTCTATTTGTCCAGAAACAATGAACTTGTCACTTTGAAATCATCATCATGAATTGACAATTATTTTTGGAAATCTACTAAAGCATCATTAGTAAAGTGTAAAATTTCCGAGATTAATTATTTTAAACCAAATTACTCCTAAACAACCAAAAACCATAAACTCAAAATATATTTGGAAATAGTTCAAAAATAGATAAATATGTTTGGAAGAAAATTATTCGAATAGTTTGGACGGTTTTTCCAGGTCATTGTAAGCATGTACCGTGTCAACAATCTGACTCGATCGGTTTCGATCACGAGCACTTTCTTCATAATGTTGGAAGCAACCATAAGAAGCCGGATCGCTATCTACGTCGTGAAACCATCGTCGTCGACAGCGACGTTTTCGCCTACCGAAAGGCGATCTCCCCTCAAATATTGCTGTATTATTCGGTTTGTATGAACACGTAGAATGTGGCCGAGCCAGCGTACTCGCTGTCTATTATATATACACGATATCCGGAATTTGCATTAAATTCCTGATCTCGTGATTGAAAAAAACTTGGTATGTGGCATTAACATCACGTTTTGCGCTTTATATCACATGTATGATTATTCTCTCGCATGTTAGAAGCCATTTTTCGTACTCATCGAACAAGATCCAACTCTCACATCTATAAATTACAACGGGAGTAATCAACACTTTGTACAATTCCAGCTTATCCGCATTTGTAAGATATTTTGATTTCACAAGTTGGCTTAGAATATACAAAGCCCGATTGCCAGCGGAGGAGTGAATCTTGATATTCTCTTCCACACTATTATCGTGGGTAATTAGACGTCCAAGATACTTGTTTTGTTGATTTTGAGGCCAAGGGAAGCTGAACAATATTCCAGTGGCCCATGCCAATGGATCAATCTCTTCCACTTCGATGCCATTAAATCCAATCACACAGATATAATCTTCATATGCAAAAAATTGATTGAATGGAAGGGATAAGATATTTTCCAGAGGTGTTTCCTTTTACCAAGGATGTATTCAAACATAAGATTAAAAAATATCGGGGATAGCGTATCTGCTTTCCGAACTACAGAAGTAATTGCAAAAGTTCTCGAAATTCTGTTCTCACCTTTGATATAGCAATGTGACTGCGTTACTGTGATAACACACAGATGTATACGTATTTGTTTGGCATTCCTTAATATTGAAGTATGGTACATACCATAGTCTCTCTCGATCGATCGAGTCATATGCTGGTTTGAAATCTGGTTTTGTGGTATTTGGAACGAATCATCCGTAGCGAAAAACTTTATCAGTGACTGAACGATTTGGACGGAATCCTCCTTGGTAGTCACCGATAATTTCCTCCAGAAATGTATAATCAGTATCCCCCAGCGGAATAATACTCCCCAAGATAATGAAAGCAAGTAACTTGTATGATGTGCAAAGGAGATCTATACCACGATAATTCTCGCAGTTCACGCGATCACCTTTCTTAAATATTGGCCATAAAGCAACCTTTCACCTTTCTTTATCAATAACTTCATTTCATCATACCGATCGAACAAGGTCGAAAAGAGAATCCTACAAAATTAGCCCACCGAACATCAAGAGCTCTGAATTAGTGCAATCAACTCCTGGTAAAAGATTTGGCTTAATTCTCTACATAGACATGGTAAATTCCTCGTAGGATGGATGCGGTCTGTATTTGAGGGTATTTAAATACAGCATATGATATATGTGGAAAATGAATAAGGTCAGAAAAATATAAGAGAACCACATCGACTTTAACACATAGGGCTCCATCCGGGTCCCGAATGTCCGTTGACCGAGATTTTAAGGCAAGGTGCAGATCGGTGACTTATTTAAAGATATCACGCGAATTTCGCTCATTGTTGAGCTGTTGTACTCCTGAAAGCATAGCCTTTCACTATTCGCGCTTCTTCTGTCTACAAATTCGTTTGGCTGTCCTCCTAACAATAACTTTGCTAAACCTGAAAGCAAATAATCCAAATGGGGTTAAATCACACGATTCATGCTAGCTACTCGTGGCACAAACAATTTTGTAATCATTCAAAAAATTTCACCGCTCACCATTGACAGTAACATTTTGGACCAATTGCTCCGCCAACCCATAAAGCGCACCAAACAGTAATTTCCTGTAGATGTAATAGTGTTTCGACAAAAGCTTGTGAATTATCCACTTTTGTGCTTAAAATTGTTAATAAAAATTCAACATCAATATCAATTTATGCTTCAGCCCATTCGCCGGATTGGCGTTGCATATGATTCTCGTTTCGCTTTTGACTCCTGCACAAGTTGAAGAAGCGCGAATGGAGGAAGGCTATGCTCTCAAGAGTACAAAAGCTTAGCAATGAGCACAATTCGCGTGGTTTCTTTCAAAGAGTCATCGATCTGCACCTTATCTTAAGATCACGGTCAACTACCATTCGGGACCAGGATGGAAACCTCTGTGTTAACTTCGATGCGGTACTCGATACTAGGCGTGAATATTTTTCTGACCTAATTCATTTTCTAAATGTATCATAAGCTGGATTTGGATACCCTCAATTACAGATCGCAGAGATGACCGTTGAGGATCCATCCGATGAGGAATTATGGCCATGCAGAGAATTAAGCCAAATCGTTCACCAGGAATTGATTTGCATTAATTTAGAGCTCTTGATGTTCGGTGGGCTAGTTTTGTGGAACTGCCTTTTCGACCTTGTTCGATCGGTATGGCGAAAAAAGGTATGTATGAAGAAAGGAAAGTGGTTGCATTATGGCCAATATTTAAGAAAGGTGATGGCTTGAACTGCGAGAATTATCGTGGTATAGATCTCCTTTTCACAGCATATTAGTTACTGTCATACATCATTTTGGGAAGAATCATTCCTCTGGAGGATACTGATTACATTTCTGGAGGAAATTAACGGTGACTACAAGCAGGATTCCGTCCAAATCGATCCGTCATTGATGAAGTTTTTCGCTACAGACGATTTTTTCCAAGTACTACGAAACAAGATTTCATGCAAGCCTCTGACACGTTCGATCGAGAGAGACTATGCTATGTACCATAATTCAATATTAAGGAATACCAAACAAATACGTACATCTGTGTAAAATCACAGTAACACAGTCACATTGCTGTATCAAAGCTGAGAACAGCTATCGAGAACTTTAGCAATTACTTCTGTAGTTCGGCAAGCAGATACGCTATCCCCGATATTTTTTAATCTTATGTTAGAATACATCCTTCATAAAAGTGAAACACGTCTAGACAATATCTTATCCCGACAATCCACTCAATTTTTTGCATATGCAGATGATATCTGGATTAAATGGCAACGAAGTGGAAGAGATTGATCCACTGACATGATCCACTGGAATAGTGTTCAGCTTTCCTTGGTCTCAAAATCAACGAAACAAGTATCTTGGGCGTCTCATTACTCACGGTAATAGTGTGGGAGAGGACATCAAGATTCACCTTGCCGCTGGCAATCGGACTTTGTATACTCTACGTCCACTTCTGAAATCAAAATATCTTACAAAAGGGGATAAGCTGGAATTGTACAGAATGTTGGCCAGACCCGTTGTCATGTATGGTAGTGAAAGTTGGACCTTGTTGGTTGCGTTTAAAAGATGACTTCTTGCATACGGGAGAAGAATCATACTGATATACGGTCCAAAATGTGACGTTGATGGCACATACCGAGTTCATTTCCATTAAGAGTCAGGAATTTAATGCAAATTCCGGATTTCGTGCATGAAATCAAAAAAACGTTTACGCTAGCTCGGCCACGTTTTTCGTGCCGATTCGAACCGAATGATACAGCGATCTTTGATGGAACAGCCGCCATTCGGTAGGCGAAGAGGTCGCTATCGGTCACGATGGCTCCACGGCTTAGAGCGCGATCCGGCATCTTATGGTTGAATAATAAAGAATGAAGTGCTGGTTCGTGATCGAAACCGATGGAGATTGTTGACACGGTACGAGAAACACTGGCCTGTAAAAACCGTAAAAAATAAACTTCTTATGCGCATTAGGTGAGGAGTTTGGCGACTTTAATATATACAGGTATACTTAGGGCAACAAACTCCTCCTCTTATGAGCAAAAGTGGTGTTTTCCAACCCCCGGAAAAAAATTGTTCCCAATTTTTTTTTTGAAGTACGATTTAGACTCAAAATGTTGAAAGGCCATTATCGGTCATTACCAGTAATTTGGACTCAGGTTCGGAAAATACATCATAGAGGCCTCTTAATTCTTCATCTAATGAGCATTAGTGGTGGTCGCCAACTCCTGGAATAAATTGTTTCCAATTATTATTTTCTGAAGTACGATTTAAACTCAAAATGTTTAAAGAGTATTATCGGCCATCCATATAGTTGTTGACTGGCTTCTGTTTTTTTATAGATATTGAAATTATCTGCTTATTCAGTATATTCAGTAGCTTTTTCCAAAAGGTTTAAGGGTTCAGATATTTTGCTTTAAATTTATGTCCACAATCAACAAATCTCACTCATATTTTCCGCGATCTATGGCCGTTATCGGCCACTTGACATGGCTATATTATTGTAGATTTCCTCGTAATACAAAAAAGCTTTTTGAAGTGACTTTAAATTGAACCAAGATACGGTGAGACAGAATTCTTGCACTGCAAAGATTTTTTAAGCAATTCAAAATGGACGTTAAAGTTTAAGAACAGAGGTTATACTTGTTAATTTTAAATGATTTTGTTTCTCACTATTACAAATATGTATTATAGTATTTATGTTAATTATTGTTGTCAGCTTAACCAATAAATTATGTATGTTAAATGATAAATTAAATAACGAAGTAAAATATATTAAATGTTAATTGTGTGTCAAGATAAAACATGTTATATTTGAGACTTCGATCTGAGAATATACTCTGCGCTTATCGGTAAGTTGGACACTTTTGTGAACTTGCTTTTTTTCCTATCGAAACTTGTAATGGTAACCATTTGTACTTGAAACATATAGTCCCATTAACAATTAATTAATCTAACAACCGGAAAGGAGGTCCCTCGCATAGCACGTGTCCGGCTACTGACTCACGGCATTGGGGTGGAATTAAATTATTTAAGGGTTCCTTTACTGTCATAATCAAGCTATGCGACGCCGGTTTGAATTAGCCCAATTCTAATTAGCCACTCACAATACTTATGATTTAACACTTACTCATAATTAATATTTAATTATAATAAGAAAATAATAGAAGACAACAAAACAATTTGAATAATTAAAAAGTAAACAAAAAAACTATCTGAAAGCAAGAAAACAGAAAGCATTAGACCGATCCATACTGTCCTCATGCTGGATCATGTGTTTGTATATATTCAGAATATCTTCAATCCGATAATCTCCAACACAAAAAAAAGCTGAAACGCGGCACTGCACAACCAAAACAAATCCAAGCTTACACCACTCTCATTGTCAGTGTATGATGCACGAAATAATTCAATGATCAATGTTCGTTAACATAACAGAAAATTGCAGCAAAGAATACACTCCAAAAGGTTTTATCTCACACACAATCAAATGTAGATTGAAGATTTGATTTGGGTATAACAGCACCTAATAAGCTATGTTGCTTTCCCAAAATTTCCAACATTAGTGATCGATATTATCATGTTTTTGCCAATCGTGATTTATGCACTGTTATCCGTTAATTCACAAAAATGTTGATTTAAGTATCAACAAAGATAAAAAAAAAAGGATAACACTCATACATACACAAAATAAATTACAAGTTTTCACGAAAAGCCAATGGCTGTTATATAGAAGAAAAGAGAAGTCGGTACAGTCCCAGGAAAAAGTCAGAATATTCGAGGGTGCTAGGATCGGGCTCGGGACAAAAACTAAACCTCTTGCAGGTCAGGGTAGGTCGCAGAACAGAATACACTCCAGTTCAGTCCTTTCCTAACATATTGCTGGGGTACCATTGTTCCCTGTTAAAGGTTCTACGGATGCCACCAGAGATATGCTCTCTAGAGAAGACAAAAGCACTTCCAAATACTCATGCTAGGCTGCATTTCGGTTTCTCTAAATCTAAGTTTTTGTTATCCATAGTTAATAATCCCACGAGTTTAGAAGAGAAAGAGCGGTCCGTCTGTGCAGAGATACATAAGCCAACAGATAAGCCAACTTATTTTTGAAAAACTGTTAAAGTTCTACGCTGTGGTGTCAGTATCATCCATAACAACACATCGCATCCTCTATAGTTTACATCATCTAGATGGCTCTGATATTGCCTTCCGTTGCGTCGACAATGGTTCGCATTCAGTTCACCATTGACCTGATTAAGTTTTTGATTTCGACTTGAGCGATTGCACCCCATCCCTCATAATAATCGGACTGCGAAAATTATTCTCATCCACGCCTGCAGCCGTGGCCTCTCTATCACTCCTATGGAGACATATTCTACACTCGTCAGTAAATAGAACGGATAAATAACAGACTTCTAGCAGACGTGCAATTTTATGTTGGTTGGTGTTAAATTGTTCATTTTACCGTCATTTTGAACAATTGAAATACAAAAAAAATTGAGTTGTAGGATAAAACACACCATAAAACAAAACACATGTTAAAACAAAATTTTTGTTAAAATTTTAGGGGTGAGTTTGCCTCCTTCTGTGCGGATTTTATTCGATTGTTTTTGGAGAAGTATTGATGATTTTCAGGAAACAGCAAACGAAACTGTTAGAGATTTGTTCACGTCAATTTCTGTTTTGTGGCTGTTGCCAAATATTACATCATTGTATAACTTGGATCATAACTTATAAATAGTTGGAATTTTACGATTTCGAAGTCGGTGGTTGGGTGACGTATGTCAGTCAAAGCCTTATATAACAACTACATAGAAAAAATAGAAAATACTCGAAAATGTCACGTTATTTCATCATGGTTGGTACCAGTAATATTTTTAGTCCCTTTCCACCCAATTTTTCATCATATTCGGTTTTTTCTCGTTCGGTTTTATCTCGTTGATTATAAAACAGTAAATTAACAATCATAAATAAAAGTTTTGAAGTTCTTTCTACTTTTGAAGCCCAATAACAGATGACAGGACAACTTCGAAATTTTTTTTAATATTTTCATTGCACAACCGAAATCAAAAACTTAAGAAAATGTTCGTAGTAATCCTGTTCAATGTTATTGAAGGTATTCTGTCTACAGGCACAAAAAACAACAACAAAATATTTAAAAAATATTTTTCTGTGTCGAATCAAGAACATAACACATCTGAGTCTTGTAAATGGTGGATCTAAAATAAAATTAAAAAAAATGGAAGTGTTGAAAAAATAAAAATTTAAATTGTCTGTTTAGTTTACACAATAAGTTGACTGATTGGAAAATTGAAAACTAGTCGAAAGTTTCCATCGTGTAGTGGTGATTAAATATAGTGAATAAATCACTAAAATTTTATTGAAAAAAAAATTGTCGAACTCACAAACTATAATCTCAGTGATTCTCACAAACTATAATCTCAGTGAAGTTATCAGAGAATAGTTTGGCGTACTTGTGCAAACAGTGTGTGTATACTACTTTGGTTTAATTAAGAAAAATATTATAAAATTATTTTCCAATTATCCAGGTGCTGTTGGCTGAACGATACAACAAAAGGCGATTCCAGTTCATCATTAACGTCAGCAATAGATAAAAACTATTTGTAAGTCAACATTTATACATCCACCTCAAAGTAACATTGTTATAGTTTTGAATTAAATTATTTTATGCAATCATAAATTGTGCGATAAGTGTTCGATTCTTAACGTATCTCGCGAACTTTTAAAATTAGTTTAATAATAGTTTTATAAATCAAATATGAATATCGAA
This sequence comes from Tipula lateralis, assembly GCA_963932295.1. Taxonomy (NCBI): domain Eukaryota; kingdom Metazoa; phylum Arthropoda; class Insecta; order Diptera; family Tipulidae; genus Tipula; species Tipula lateralis. The sequence goes on along the minus strand of OZ010739.1, from coordinate 30,188,586 downwards.
CATTTGGACGCTGACGAATTTCAAAGTGAGTGTTCTGTTCCATTAATCAACGGTTCGTCATTGCAATGTTCAAGAAAATTAAAGAATCAAATTGAAATCGAAAATGAAAATCCACTGCTTGCACCGAATTATCCACATATAGCGGCCAAATTTGATCCGTTGAACGAACTGGGTATATTGATAATAAAGCTTCGACGTATTTATTACGGAATGCAAATCCTACATTCAGGTCTATTCGATTACTATTTCTTGAGTCCGCTGTCGTCGCGTTTACAATATTTAAAAATTCGTCTGAATCGTATTCGATTTATTAGAATGACTTTGTACAACAAAATTAATCAATTGTTGACTATTATCGAAAAACTGATTGCTGTAAATAATCGAGCAACAAGTCGAGACATTAATAAGAAAATATTGCTCGAGGAAATTAATTTAATTGAATTTCCACATTTATTCAGCGATGATAGGTCTCCATCTCATATTACCTCCATCAAATTTTCCAACTTTTCCATTGAATCGATGACTGTGACTTATTCAAATCATGCAACTCAATCATTTATTACTACACCACAACCTTTAGAGGAGGATCATACTAAATTTGGGAACCAGCGCTCGGACAATAAACCAAAAGTTCATTTGGGTGAAGCCAGTCAAACTGATGAAACCCTAGGTGATACCCAATTCATCGACCATGAAATGGGTCAAACTGAACAAGACTGCTATGAACGTAACATAATGAAATGGAATATAATATTTGATGATTTGCCCATAAATGGTTCAGTTAAGAGATTCGTATTTAAATTGGAATACCTAGCCAATGAAAATAAAATTACAACCAAACAATTGATCACCGATGTGTCCTATATCTTAAAAGGGACGGCCTCGGAATGGTATTGGAAGTATATTAGAAAAAATCCTACTACTACTTGGTTAGAATTGCGAGATAATATTATTGAACGTTTCCATAAAGACCAAACTGATGATTATTTTCGACGCGAACTCGAAGCGCGCAAACAACAGTTCCACGAACCATTCCTTAAATTTTACAACGATTTATTGTTGACATGACTCGAATGTACTGTCCCCTTTTCTGACAGCGAGATAATGGATACAATACGACGTATTGTGCGTCCCGGCGTCCACGACAGACTTGACGACATGCATATTAAAACATTGAACGAAATGGTTCAGATGTGTGTCTCATACGAACAAATGTGGAAAGAAATTGGTTTTGTACCCGAAATAATATGTCAACAAAACATTATCAATAATATTTTTCCGAACGATTTAACGAATAAAAAAGACAAACAACTTGATGGTGGTACAAGTTCACCACCAAGAAAAAGATGTGGTACAGATGACATAAATAAGCCGTATTGCAAAAATTATCAATTTTGTTCAGGAAATTTTAAAAAACCAGTTGTAAACGATAATTTCCGGTATCCAGAAACGACTTCAGTTCGATTCAGACATATAACTTCATCACGGAAAAAACTTAATACCAAAATAAATTTGATTCAGTCACAGGCGACAAAACCATCTACTTCCAATGCATTGAGTTTTTTATCATTGAGGACACCGTTTAGAAATTTATCGGTAGGTTAGGTGCAGTATGATGTGGCTAATCCGAAATAAAATTAGTAAATTATTAGGACTGTTTGGTCATTGTTGTGTGTACAATATTTGCATCGATGATTTATATTCAAATATTATTTAATTAGAAAATTACATTTAAAATAGGGAAAAATTACAGGAAAATACTTTAAATCAGTTTGATAACATACTTTAACTTCATAGGAACTTATTGTGGTAAGGGCTTCTCGGTCAATCAAATACAAAAAAAACCAGCTCGAATCTTATCCTGGTGTATTCTTCTGGTGTATTCTTCCACCTTTCCGTCCTTACAGTGACGTTGTCAAACTTCTTGGGTATCTCGAAGTACAACTTTACCATAAGACCGAACATGTGTTCCTCATGATGGACACTTTCACCTTACTGTCCTTACAGCGACTTACAAACTAATAAATCTATATAATAAAAATTACTAAATTTAAGTTTTAAAATAATTATAATGATATATCTAAATAAACAAAATTTTAATTCATATCTTTGAATAATAGATAATAGTTTCGGGTTTGAATTTATGTCTAACGGAAGTTTATTAATTTGTAAAAGTTGTTTTCATATGTGATTTTTTTCTTTAATATAAATTATAAGTATTAAATAAATAAATAAATGTAGTTTGTCGTAGTAGAAATTTATTTTATATCGGTGATTTTCTTTAAAAATTTATATTTAATATTTAAGATGTATTTCGAGATGGTTCAAATATTCACTGTAGTTTCAGATAAAGGACTTCCTATCAATAAATAAGTTGAATTTTTTATTATTTATTTAAACTACAATCGTTTCGGCAGCAAGTCCCTTATGAAATTTATACAACTACTAAATTAAATTTTATTATAAAACTTGTTTAAATACTTTTTTTTTTCTTTTCGATTACGGTTTTGTTCCGATACACTATCCTGTTTTATTGATGTTCCGCCCCTTTTTATTAAAAAAAATTCGATTTATTGTTTATTGCGTATGTGTTTTTAACGTAAAATGATGTCTATGCCCTATTTTTTTTTATCAAAAAATTGAGTTTATTGATATCTAATTCGTTAGCAGTTTTTTCTTCGTATACTACGTATCGTTTTCTGTGTATTATTGTATTAGGGTATATATTAGGTCTGTCGTGTAGCCATTTTGTATATTCATGTATTAAATTGATTCGGTTCTTCTATGTAGTCCTGTGTAGTTCTGATATTAATACTCACCAGACAATAATGATACATGTATTGTGGGAGATTTTACTATTTTTCGATCTAAGTTTTTGAATCTAATCTTATTTAACTCTGACACGGCTGTGTAGTAGATTTTCTCGTAATTGAAATCGGTTCTTTGGATGGATTGAGCCAAGATAAGGTTAGGTATAATTCTTGAACTGCAAAGATTTATTGGGCAATATATATTAGAATTTAAGACATGAGGTCACACTCGTTAATTTTAAATATTTTTGTTTTTTAATATTACAAATACGTATCTTAGTATTTATGTTAATTATTGTTGTCAATTAAACTAATAAATTATGAATGTTATATGATAAATTTAATAAAAATAACAAATATTAAATGGTAATTGTGTGTTAAAATAAAAATGTTTTATTTCAGACCCCGACCTGAGAATATACTCTGCGCTTATCGGTAAGTTGGACACCTTTGAGAAATTGGTGTAAAATTTGATATAGTAGCCAACGATGCAACCTAGATTGTCAGATCAATAAGGTCAATTAAATTAGAATCACCTACGCTCCAAGCGAAGCTCCAAGAGTTTGCGACTGTCAATGCAATTCGCTCACTACAACATGCCAGTTGAATATGCAGAGTGGATTAAGATGCCGTCACTGAAAGAATATAAAATCAACGTTCGCAGAAACCAACAAATTAATGTACTTTGTTCGTCATAGTAGAAATTGTACGCTTGAAGGATGGATTGGTTATTCATGCATAGCAACGTTTAATATTGTTCTATAGTTCTTTTGATTTTTGTGTATAGGCATTTTAAGAAAACAGAAATTTCCTGTCATTTTTCTCAGAGGAGTAAAGTTATTTTAAAAATCTTTACCAAACCTTATTAAAACAAAGGTGACATATACGTTGTTGGTTTACAGTTTATTCACCAATACAACCACAAAACGAAATTTTGTTTCTTTTATTATTTTGTTGTAAAAATTATTAAACAGAGAAATAATTAAACTGAGAGTTGATACTAAGACTGTGTGTTTTTGGGAGTATATGTAGTTTGGTTTTGTCGCTGGCTCTCTCTCTCTCTCTTTAAATATATTGTACTTTGTGTTTAAATACCAAATCATCAAAAAGTGTATGACAATAAAATAATTATGAGGAACACAATACAGGGTATCTAAGCAGTTTTATAAAACGAGCAGTTTAAAAATTATGATGAAATTTAAAGGTCAGAAATGAATAATTTGTTGAAAGAGCGGGGTTTGTCCAATTTTAAACTCAAGTTTGAGATGATGGTTGATACTTTAATTATAGTAAATATTATTGAAACCTAGAAGGTTACAGTTGACAAATTTTTGAATAGAAAATATTTGTAAAATGATTTTGGTACTTGAAGTATAAATATGTGTTTTTTTTGTCACAGTTCGACAGTTTTCAACACACACCAAAATTAAAAAATCAATAAACATTCCTTAATGAGACCCCACCTGTTGTAAAAATATTTGTTATTGACGACATCTACAAAAAGAAATTGTAGAAAACAAATTAATAAGCCAAGATACTCATTTTTATTATTTCAAAGCATAAAACGTAAATGAAATATATTTCACTGAATTTTTTTTTATATTTTATTCTATGCTATCTTTTTTTGGGGCTCAAGGCTCTCCCAGCTCTTTCGCGGTTTGCTTATTAACGTCCTACTTTACGCCTTAACGGCCAAATCGAGGACGTACGGCTATAGGTCCGATTTTCGTAGAACCATCTGCGCATTGCATAGCTCCATGCCAGCCTATAGTACTGACATGGAAGATGGGTCGGCCCATGAGTTCTGCACTCCAACAGGGGGTCATAGATGTGTTCATTAACACCACCGATCGTAATCAGATGGTGAAAAATCCCTTTTGCATCCTGCCCCTATCGGGATTCGAACCCGGTACCTCCCGCTCCAACTGCCACAGCTTTAACCACTGAGCCACCTGGGCGGTTTTTCACTGAATTAATCGCAGTTTTTATATTATTATTATTCATAAAGTGGTAACCAAGTAAATTTCTGTATTATGCAAATTTTAAATTAGCAAACCAGTGTTTTTGAAAATCGTAGTTTTGATCTTATTTGGATATCAAATCTCTAACAGCCAAATTAAACCAAACTTTGACATAATTGTCGTAGAATTTAGTGATATTACAGAAAAGAGCCATTTTAGATGTGTCTGGATCTAAATTATTCACTAAACTACCACCATATTGGCTATTTTGGCTTTGTATTTGAGTACAAATGATTTTAATGTCTATATGGCTTAACTTTTGAATCTGCTTACCAAATCATAAGATGACGATAGACCATCTGTGCCTGAAGACCTAATTGGGGTCCGTTAGTATAAAATAATAATAATATTTTAAATAGCTGTCTGATTAACACATGGCCTTTGTAACCGGAGCTCAAGCGGTTAAGTTCAGTTAAGTCGTGGGGTTGGTGGTAATCAACTTGCAAGCTAATCAAATTTTCAATCTCACTGACATACCTACCTACCGCTACCACTAAGCACCACAATCTACAGTTTTTCGTTTGCCTCAATACATTTTAAATAAAAATCTTAGAAACGTGATTGATTTAAAATAATTATTATTTAATCATAAAACAAATCAAAATTAAACAATTTTTTAATCAAAATACAATAAAGTAACTCTTCCGTTTTTTTCTACTTAAAACATTACTTATAAATTAAAACAATTTCCCTTCAATTAAATATGTAAGTTAACTTTTGTTTTGTGGAGCTCGCTAAAAGCGCTTCCATGGAACCTAAAATATCAAAGACTAGAAGAAAAAAGTAGCTAGTATGTTAAATATTAATACGGCAACGACACAAACAATGGTTAGAATTGAAAAAATAAAAATAGAAACTTGCATATATGTGTCCTACAAATGTTTCTAACCGCGTGGTTAGGACCGATCCGAATAACTCTCAAAACGAATGACTGCTCCCAGTAGCGTCACTGTGTTTTTGATCTCGATCCAATGTATAACATGAGTAACGCGGTCCAATACTACGCATTTGACTCCGATCCGACAAATAATCCATGACCACGTGCGACTCCGATCCGATAACTATGTGTGAATTCGATCCGACCACTATATGACCACGTGAGTGATTTTACTCATAAGTATGTGTTACCAAGTGTGAGACTCAGTTCCGACAACTATGTCAAGTGCCTCGCCCACGTTTTTATTAAAACTTTCAACTCACGCTCCGAGTTGCGTATTCGTGTTGTGCAATTTGAATCGTCTATATTTTTACTAATCTATTCATTTGGGTAACAATTTGGGCTGCAAATATACTCTAAAAGCGCTTAAAGAGCTCTATAATAGAGCAATTAGCCCTAAATAATGCACTAGCAGCGCTCCTAAAGCTTATTTGGATGTTATATCGAGCTCAATTGGCGCATTTTAGAGCAATATTTTGCCTCTTGAAGAACCGAAATAATGGCTCATTTTCTCTCTTTTTTTAAACTTGGTGCTCTATATCATACTTGTATGATTTAAATATAGAGATAGTAGCTCTATTGGGTTGTATCATACGTTTTATTAAAGCAATCAAAACAAAATTTAAATATCGGTAATTGTTCTGTCATTTTGAGTCAAACGATCCATTTAAGCGTAAGTAGTTCAGTTTGCAATCAATTTTTTTAAAATAATAACTGTTTATATATTCCAGATATCACAAAAATTTAATTTAAAAGAAAAACTAACTAATGTCATTTAAAAGAATACAAGAAATCAAGGACAGGAAATGTGCTGGCAATTATTCCGGAAGCGCTAGAACAGTATTGTTAATGTATTGTCACCACTCCAATCCCTGATGCCAATATTGTCCAGTACCTAGAGGTATACAATATTACAATACAATATTACTCTTTAAGGGGTTTCTAAAAAAGTCCTTGGATCTTGCGGAAGCCCTTAATAACGCAATACCTTTGATGTCCTTCAGTCACACTTTGATGAAATTCAATATTTACGGGTTCTATTTAATTGGTCAGTCAAATCAACAATATCTACCCTAACTTAAAATTTGTCGATTTGTGATTTTTAACTTTTATCATCTATTGAGTAATAGTTTGTTGTCATTTTTATGCTCTGGAGGTCGATTCTCTTTCTGTGAAAAGTAAAGTGAAAAGTATTTTCAGTGAGAAATATTCATTTTCGATTCTCGTTCTATGCAAATGAAAAAAATACGTCAAAATGTTTTCATATGAAAAAAACTTTTTCACCGACTATTTTGGCTGTGAAAATACAAAAATTATTTTGAATTACTTTTTTTTAAACTAGAAAATGTACAATTTAGATAAAAAATTATAATTGATGGATTTCCAAATATATTTTAAAAGTAATTTATATAAAAATTTTTTTTTAAAAAAACTTCAAAGCACTCCCAACTCATTCGCAGTTCGCTTTTTACGTCCTTACTTACATCATTACGACCAAATCGAGGACGTACGGCTATAGGTTCGATTTATGTAGAACCATCTGCACATTGCATAGCTCCATGCCAGCCAATAGTACTAACATGAAAGATGGGTTGGCCCATGAATTTTGTATTTCAGATTCTACGCAAAACAGTCATACTCACTGATAAAGGTGAAAGTAGGTCAAAAGCCATTGAAATAAAAAAAAAAATAATAATTGATATTATATCCATAGATTCGACCATCAAGCAGCGTTCAGCCATCAACTGACTTTTGCGAATCAGTGGGAATCGCTAAAAAGGTTTCACAAATTCCAGGGACATCAGTGGATATTGAAACTGATATAACCTTAACCGCGCAGCCAGTGGATGCTCAGGCACCAACTTTTACTCGGTCATCAGTCAGAAGAACTAAACGCGACAGACCAAACGTGATGAATGAAGAAAACTATTTGGCCAAGATGATAAAAATGAAGAGAAACTGAATATTGAAAAACAAAAACTAAATATTTCGGCAAATATTTTTTAAAGTTTAATGAAATAAAACATAAAATAACAGACACTTTTAATTTTTTTTTTTTTTTTTTTTTTTTTTTTTTTTTTTGCGGTTTTTACAGGCCATTATTGGCCCGTACCGTGTCAACAATCTGACTCCAACGGTTTCGATCACGAGCCAGATCTTCATACTGTTGCAAGCAGTTGGAAGATGCCAGATCGCTCTCTACGCCGTGGAGCCATCGTCGCCGACAGCGACCTCTTCGCCTACCGAAAGGCGGTTCTCCCTTTAAAGATCGCTGTATCATTCGGTTCGGATCAGCACGCAGAACGTGACCGAGCCAGCGTATTCGCTGTCCTTTGATTTCATGCACGATATCAGGAATTTGCATTAAATTCCTGATCTCGTGATTGAAAAGAACTCGGTAAGTGCCATCGACGTCGCGTTTTGGACCATATATCACACGCATGATTCTTCTCTCGAATGTTAGAAGCCATCTTTCGTACTCATCCGTCAAGGTCCAACTCTCACATCCATACATGACAACGGGTCTGATCAACACTCTGTACAGTTTCAGCTTATCCGTATTTGCAAGATATTTTGATTTCAGCAGTGGACGTAGAGGATACAAAGCCCGATTGCCAGCGGCAAGGTGGACCTTGATATCCTCGCCCACACTATTATCGTGAGTGATGAGAGATCCAAGATACTTGAATCTCATCACTCCTTCAAACGTGTGGTTTCCACTACTGAAATCAATTGCGTCTTGGTCTCTAAAACCCGAGATTAGATATTTGGTTTTTGACTCGTTGATTTTGAGACCAACGGAAGCTGAACACTGTTCCAGTGGATCAAGTATCTCTTTCACTCCGTTGCCATTTAATCCAATCACACAGATATCATCTGCATAAGCAAAAAGTTGATTGGATTGTCGGAATAAGATATTGTCCTGAGGTGTTTCACTTTTACGAAGGATGTATTCCAACATGAGATTAAAAAGTATCGGGGACAGCGCATCTCCTTGTCGAACACCGGAATTGATTGCAAAAGTTCTCGATAGCCTGTTCTCAACTTTAACACAGCATTGTGACTGCGTTACTGTCATTTTACAGAGATGTACATATTTTTGTGGTATTCCTAAATATTCAAGCGCATACCATAGCCTCTCTCGATTGATCGAGTCATAGGCTTGCTTGAAATCCAGGAATACCTGGTGTACATCGCAAGATGTTTCGTAGTACTTGGAAAGAATCATCCGTAGCGAAAAAACTTGATCAGTGACTGACCGATTTGGACGGAATCCTCCTTGGTAGTCACCGACAATTTCCTCCGCTAGAGGAGTAATTCTTCCCAAGATAATGTATGACAGTAACTTGTATGCTGTGCAAAGGAGAGCTATACCGCGATAGTTCTCGCATTTCATGCGATCACCCTTTTTGAATATTGGGCATAACGCGGCCACTTTCCATTCGTCAGGCATAACTTCATTTCGCCATACCAATCGAATAAGGTCGAAAAGACAGTTCCACAAAGTTAGCCCTCCGAATATCAAGAGCTCTGAATTAATGCAATCAACCCCTGGTGAACGATTTTTCTTTAATCTCTGCATGGCCATTGTGAATTCCTCATAGGATGGATCCTCAATGAACATCTCCGCGGTCTGTATTTGAGAGTATTCAAATACAGCTTGTGATACATGTGGAACATTAAGTAGATCAGAAAAATGTTCACGCCATGTATCGAGTACCGCATCGACGTTAACACAGAGGTTTCCATCCTGGTCCCGAATGGCAGTTGACCGAGATCTTAAGGTATGGTGCAATTCGGTGATTCCTTTAAAGAAACCACGCGAGTTGTGCTCATTGCTGAGTTGTTGTACTCTTAAGACCTTGGCCTTCCACCATTCGCGCTTCTTCTGTCTACAAATGCGTTTAGCTGTCCTCCTAGCAAGAACTGCCTTGTTTTTCCTTGCAATTGTAAACCGAGTCTGCGCTTCATTGTGGGCTATATTGCGTTGCTCAACAGCAAGACGACACTCCTCATCAAACCAATCATTTTTGGGCGTAGTTGTCACTATACCGAGAGTGTGCTGGGCAGCATCGACAACCGAGGTTTTCAATACTTCCCAGACACTGTTCACATCATCAGATTGGTAGTTGGATCCTAAAATGCTATTGCTGACAAGATCTTGATATTTTCGTTGCGTTTCTTCATTTATCAGACCTTCACAGGAGAATCGCGTTTTATATTCTCCTGTCCTCCTTGACTTGTACGAAAATTTCCATCGTAGCTTTGCAGCAACCATAAAATGGTCACTGCCTACGAATTTTGTTGACGACCGATACGATCTCACGTCTTGAACAACCCGAGCCCGGTCTTTTGAAATCAACACATGGTCAATTTGGCTTCGGGATGTTTTACGTGGATGTGTCCAGGTTTCCAAATGGATGTTTTTGTGGGGAAAGAATGTACTTGCCACTTGGAGATCATGTGCGATCGCAAAGTACATCATTCTTTCCCCATTTTCGGTCGCAGTTTCGTGTCGGGAGTACGGACCTATGTTGTTACATAAGTCGGTCTGATTTCGGCCAGCTCTAGCATTAAAGTCACCAATCACCAATCTGATATCGTGCTCAGGTATAGAGCCCATCAGATTATCCAAATTATTGTAAAATGAGTCTTTATCTTGGGGTTGGCTTACATCAGTGGGCGCATGCACACATACAATTGACAGGTTGGCTAATCTCATGTGCAAGCGAAGCTTACACATTCGATTATCGACTGCTTGGAAGTCCAACACAGCCTTTTTTACCTGCGGCCCAATGAGAAAGCCAACTCCAAGATTTCCGAGGTCATCTCCACTGTGTAGCAACGTATAGCCTTGGGACACATGGACTCCACTTTTAGGCCATCGAGTTTCTTGGAGCGCTACGAGTTCCAGCCGATACTCCTTCATACATGTGATAAGGCCGTCCAACGCGCCAGGTTTTCTTAGTGACTGCACGTTCCACGTGCTGATCCTCAATCTCGTATCCGGGTACTTAAGCGGGGGGTCATTGTTATTTAGGCGGTATCCGATTTTTTTGTTTTTGTTGACATTTTTAACTGTTATTGTTTTTTACGGATGCGGGTCGTCAGCCCAGCGATCCAACCAGATTTAGTCGCCTCCTACGACAAGCTCTGGATACTGTGGTGGTATTCTATGGATCTCATGTTTCGTTCGAAATATTTACGATACATGGTTGCCCCCACCCACAGGGCTATACAGACACTTTTAATATTAATTCAAAATCATTAAATCTATGGACGTATAAACTAAACAAATGGCTTGTGTTGCAATTTTTCGATTTACACATGTGTATATCCTTGCCGATTTCTTCTGCCCTCTCTATAATAAAGTGAGCATAAGAGCTCATTATATTATTAATTAAATATTAATATTATTAATGATAATACAATAATATATTTGACAGATGTATATTAATAATAAAGTGTCAAAAGGTATTCAGCAATCTAGTCCAAAATGAAAACGGTTTATTCAGCGTAACTCAGCAAGTTTTTTTTCATAAGGTCAACAGAAATCGCATAATTTAGTTTTGTGAAATAAAAAATGAAAAACGTGTGTGAAAAAAGAAATGAAATTTTTTTTTTCACGCAATTTTTTCACAGAACCAGAATCGACCCCCTGGTTAGAACATTGATATTTACCTTATCATTCAGTGGTTCCAACTATGTGAACGAATTAAGTAGTCAGCGTTCGTATTAAGTTTTCCAACTTTGTGGATTATTTTAAATTGATAATTCTCTGACGAAAATGATTGACGTTTCTCAATAGCTGCGTAATTCTTTTCTGCTTTATTCTTTTAATCCAAAATAGTAATCCAAAAATTTGTATCCAAAAATTATATTATCTAATGAAATGAATAAAAATTCTACAAAATGAGTATATTACCATGTTTCCATGACAGAGTTAACCTAAGTTTACTCAGGTTTACGTGCATGGAAACGCAGATTAGGTTATAGTTTCGTCAAAACCAAATTAACTCAACGAAACCAATACGTTTGAGTTAGGTTTGCTTTACATTTTATTTTATTTTGTTGTTGTTTGTTTAGTTGTGATCAAAACATGTCTCATTGAAATACAAGGAAACTTCACTCATTGATATACATCAAAACGTAATAAAAAGTATATTGAATTGATTTTTATCCTTAAACTCATCTGTCAAATTAACTTTACTCTATACTTGTGCACGGAAACGATACGGATTAACGCCGCCATGTTATTAACTCAACGAAACCTAAACCTAAATTAACTCGGTTCATGGAAACATGGTATATAATGTACAGACCGTACTGTATACCATGTCATACTATTGCTTTTACACTCTTCTGTTGTATATAATACGCTGTTATGTTTTATAAAATTACTACATCATCAATTCATAATACAAAATGGCGTTCTCTTCAAAATACATTTAACACAAATAGTATGCCATATCGAAATCTACTACATAAAAAGTCGTCTGGCAGAAACACAGTTAAAGGTTCCTGCCAGTGTATATATACGCCCACATAGAATAACGTAATTCTGTATAAATTAAAAGACTATGTAAAAACTAACCAACACGAATAAGAGAATGTAGGAGAAATACTATATAATGCAATAATGAAAAATTTTGTCAACGAGCAAAACCACGAGCAAAACCAGTTTTTAGTTTATTATCTTAAATTTACATTGTATTGTTGTTGTAAATGACTAACACTATGAAATGTCTGGCAATTCTAAATGATATGTGATTTAAAACGTTTGACCGGCTTTTAGTACAGGAAGTTTTGGCCATATCCATAAATGTATTGAAAGAATAGATAAAAGCAGTAACGGAACCGTTAGGGATTATTTTATTTATTACCTTTTTTGTTAATTAAGTAACGTGTGGCAAATACATATACAAAATTGAAAGTTTTATAAAACGATAGGTTTTGAGTTTTCATCATATTCGGTTTCTTCTCGGTCTGCTGTTTTTGGTTCAAACAAAAATGCAAAAGTGAATTAACAATCACACATTCTCATTACAATTATCAAAGGTAGAAATTCACTCTTTACTAACTTCAATCAGCGGACTAAGTTCTATTTTAAGGATACACGAGTTGTTGTCGACGCAACGTGATTGAATCAAGAAATTTTAACAAACCATACAATAGACTTTGTCTAGCAAAAGGTTTGACGTTATTTATGTAATTTTTGTTAAATGAAGCACTAAATTTGCACAACCAAAATCAAATGTGTATGTGTCTGTTGTTATATACAACTGTTATGTATAAGTGCGACCAAATAAATAGTAAAAATTTGGTGAATACAGTATCAGAATACAACTATTGCTCGAAGGTAGTGAATCGAAAATTAAATTATAAATATTGGAAGTGTTGAAAATATAAAAAAAAAATTCAATTAACTGCGTAGTTTTCATACTAAATTGAGTGATTGGAAAATTGAAAACTAGTCGGTAGTTTCTATCGTGTAGTTGATTTTAATTATAGTAAATAAATCACCAAATTGTTTTTGGGAAAAAAAATACTGAACTGACAAACTATAATCTCGGTGAATCTCAGTTGTCGGTGAATAGTTTGGTGTGTATAATAGTTTTTTTAATTAAAAAAATTACAAAATTATTTTCCAATTATCCAGGCGCTGTTGGCTGAACGATACAACAGAAGGCGGTTCTAGTTCATCATTAACGTCAGCAAAAGATAAAAACTATTTGTAAGTCAACATTTATACATGTGTTATAGTTTCATATTTATAGTTTTGAATTAAATTATTTTATGCAATCATAAATAGTACGATAAATTGGAAGTGTTCGATTCTAAGTGCGTTTCGCGAATTTTTTTCATAACAGTTTAAAAATAATTTCATAAATCAAATATGAATATCGAACTTTTGAAGGAACATATTTATTTTAAGAAACAGTACCTGAACAACATACCAAAAGCTTCTGTCTCTGAAGTCATTCAATTTGATATAACACTACAGAATCGTATACTCAATCAACGAAAATCTGATACCGTATTATTCGACCATGAAAGGGATGAAACTGAACAAGGCTGTTATCAACGCAACAGAATAAAATGGAATATAATTTCTGGATTATGGAAATTCATTTCAAAATTTTCTTTGTGTTCAATTAAATAAACATTTTCTTATAATATTTATTTACAGTGGAATTTCGTAATTTTATTTAATTAATAATTGTAACGGCAAATATATTGCCAGCTTCAATATATTGATTTTGAGTAAATGTGCATGTTAATTATGGATTTAATAGTTTTATGTACTAGGATTCGTTTTTTGTTATTGTGGTCTGCACATTGTATAATTAATATTTTATTATTAGTTCATTAGATAAAAATTACAGAGAACTACTTTTTCTCAATTGGATCAAATACTTTAACCTGAGAGGAACTTAATGTGGTAACTAGCTCGAATCTTTACAATGCAAGAAACAACTGTACAAAAACATCATCCGTCGAAGTAATGAAATATTGGGCGAAATGACATTTATTTGGTCTGTTGTTTGCTTTTGTTGTTGCCATTGTAATTTTGCTGTAAGTGTTGTTGTTGATTTTGCAATTTCTGTTGTTGTGTCAGTCCAGGATATGGGATCCAAGTAGCACATGACATCTGTACTTAAAGGTAGTTCCATCCAAGCTGGTGTTCAATATTCTTCTTCCAGCTGATTTCCTTTTTGACTTCTTCTTGGCTCCATCCCTAAGTGATATTGTATAGTTTATTTTTCTGATTTGCACAAGTCGCAACATCATGTGTTCCTCCTGATGAACACTTCGTTCTTAAAGCAACGTAGTCAAACTTGCAAGTTTTTTGCTATTTTTTCTTGTGATCAGCTTGCATAGTTTTTTATAATTCTTTTCGTTAACTGGTTTTCTATCATATTCTCGGTTTTTGTAGTTCGTCTTCGTATTCTTATCTGTACAGTTAAATTTGAGCGCAGTTCCCTTGTATAGTTCATATACTTACTTGTTTATTAAACACTTAATTGGTTCAATATTCCACATTTTCCCCCTGCTACTGCGGCACTGCTTTTGTTTTTAAACACATTTGGTTCAGTATAGTAGACTCTTTCAAAAACTTAAATAATTCTGGCAACTGAAATTGAGTTTGGACATATGAGTTATTTTTTCGAGGATGAATAGGTGTGATCTTCGTTGAATATTGTTACTATATTGATTTCGCATATTGAAGTCGAAAACCAACAAAGTGCTTTATCACAAAAGAATTGTGTCATATTTGTAAAGACTCATTTCATATCCATGTATGGCAATTTGTTCAAGATAAGCGATGCATTTTAGTAGTATAGGATAAGCGATACATTTTAGTACTTAAGTTTTTATCTGGTATTTTAGGGTACCTAGGTTCTTTGTGTCTGCTTAGTGTAGAGTCAGCATTATGTGTCATGGGTCTCTTTTTGTTGAAGAGCTAATGCTCTTTATTTTGGTAACCTTCTCTTGTTGTAATGTCTCTAATGATCTGAGTTATCTATGTTCTCTCAAATTTGCAAATAATATAATTACTGTACTACTATTGCTCATTGTGGGACAATTCAAAATTCAAGACTTACGGAGAAAAATCTTCTACTGGTGTAATTTATTAATATAATTAAAGAAAGTGAAAATTTAAGCCATGTGATACGCTAGAAGTTGTGCTTACATTAAACTGGTGACATGTATCCAAAATTGGTTGGGATTGAGTGTTGTCTTCTATTTGATGGTGCCTAACCGGAGCCAATTATTCTGTACAACTGTCTCTTATGATGCACTAAACCACCTAACATCGACTTATCCTGAGTTGAATATATCAAGGGTTGAATATTCTTGACGTCACTCTCACATTCAGGTGATTTAGGAGAGAGGCACCGAATTTTTTATTTTCGTCGTGCAAGACTGGGGCCGGTGTACTGTTTCTTCTTCTACATTTTTAAAACTGCGACAGTAACAATCTGAGTAATTATGTCGGCGTCCCTAGCAACTCCTCGACCTCTTTTATCTGATATCGCCAAAACCTGATACGAGCGAGATTTTATTGTTCGATCTGCTAAATAGAAGAAGGTATATTGTGCTATGACGAAGAATTTCGTCTACCTCTTCATTTCGTGGTGCCCACTGAAATCCACGACTGGTGGATGTCGGATTGATCTGCCATCTCGTTTAGCAATTCTAGGCTAACGTCCTCATAAGTAACTCTAGTTGAAGCATTTAAGGGCAGCTTTATCGTTCTCATCAGATCAGTTCTTTAATTTGTGTTCGGTATTAGCACATCTCATCAATATTATTTCGCTCGTATCTTTGCCTCGTCCATACCCTAAACGGGAATGGCTCGGCCCAAGCACCAATTAAAGAACTATCAAACAATGCAATCGTTTCATTTGTGTCAAATATTTTTAAGACCAAAATTTTATAGTTTAACATTAATATCTAATATTGATGTGGCGATGACTAGAGAACGATCTGACATCTTCTAGTAGTTTTGGTCGATAAAGACTGCAATTAAGGTTATACAATGAGACAACATTATTTCAAAAGAATCTCTGAACTGTTATTATCTGTTAACGAGATGGTGATCACTTAGGAAAGAGTAATTAGGCGAGATAGAACTCTTGCACTGCAAAGATTTATTGAGCAATTCAAAATGACGAATTAAAATTTAAGAAATAAGGTTATACTAGTTAATTTTAAATAATTTTGTTTCTCAATATTACAAATATGTATGTTAGTATTTATATTAATTATTGTTGTCAGCTAAACCAATGAATTCTTTATGATAAATTTAATAACGAAATAAAATATATTAAATGTTAATTAGTGTGTCAAGATGTTGTCAAGAAAAATGTTTTATTTGAGATTTTGATCTGAGAACATACTTTGCGCCTATCGGTAAGTTGGGCATCTATCTTTGTGAACTTGTTTTTTTTAATTTTCAACACTGTCAAATGAATACACAAGAAAACTGAACAAATCGAAGATTATGATGGACCAGCACATCGTTGTAGCTTTTTGAGCAATCAATAAAAATGTTTACGGATCATTTTATAGACCCAACTACCAACGTGTATTTTCCTCATTAAAAAAAGAAAATAATAAACTGTGGACACACTTACCATGTCATCCGGCGGAGCTCGCCCGTTCTAGAATGTAAGACATCTGAAACGCAACGTTATTTTTTCCTGTTTTTGAAGTACAACACCACCATTTTTCACACAAATTTTTTTCTCAAGTTTGAGCCAGTCCCAATTCCCAACAACACTTCAATACTATAATATGTACATCAAGCACAACACGAAAGCATCCGTAACAAAACAAGTCCAAGTTCAAACTCTTCCAAACTTGAAGCTGAAGAAAATGCCTACGCATGGTGGAGTAACGTTGAATTTATAATTTAATATCTTTGGCATGAAATTTTCCTATCAGCTTGAATTTTTCATCGGATACTACATAGTGAACGTCCAAGTAGGAGCTAATTTGGCTGAATAAAAGTTCGAAGTATTACTAAGATGATGTTGATGAACGTTAACATATTGAGCAACTTCAAAGAAATTGGTGCAACATTTACTCCCTATTTTGTTTTGAAAAAACAAATATTTTATTGAAATGTAAATAACGAGCTTCTTGGCTTGAAGTGTGGCGATGATAGCACATTATTTATACATGCCGCATTTATACAATCCGGAAATTTTTAGGGATATTTATGATGCATGTCTATAGCAAGGTATATTTCCTGAGCAATGGAAAAGTAAACGACTGGTACCAGTTTCAAAATATTAATTAATAATTTCAACGGTAATAATCATCGGTCTACCATTGATGCAATTAGCTAAGTATGTGACACTGCGCAGAAGGCGTTAGCGGATGATAGGTGGTGAGAAACAGTTTTGTAACTATGCTAATTGAAGTAAAATTATACGTTCTTTAAACGATGCATGTTCCTGAGTACCTTGCATGTTCCGAAGAATCCTGATATATGACACCGAGGCAGAATACAAGACGTACAATATCACAGTTCTGGGGTCTCTCTTGTGGAATGTCATGTACAATGATAATCTCAAAAAGCGAACGTAAAAGGACACCACGATTATCGGATATGCAGATGACATTGCCATAGTTAGTAGCCAAAAATAAATTACACGTTGTTCATAATTGTAACCAGGTGATTGCTAGTGTTACGTATCTCCGGCAACGAACACGTGGCTGCATCTCGGGCTGAGCAGCGTCGGCTGGGAGGGTTGTTGTTGCCGTTATAAATCGAGATTGTACAAATCCCACGTGTTCTATAGGAACTTTACACATATCCGCATTTCGAGGTCTAACCACCATCACCACTTTAAAAAAAACTTAATTCATTTTTGGTACTCGTAAATATAAATTTATTTCAGAATCACCCAATAATCTTCCATCAAGTGAAGTCTGATAAACAAAAAAAAACTTACACTAGGTCTTTAACTTCCAAAGAATATACTTAATAAAAAGAGAAATGTACTTTATTTATGTATATATATGAAAAAAGTTAAAATAATTTTTTTTAAAAGGTAGCCAAAGGCTTAGATGTTTACAGATACAAAAAAAAACTCACCCAAACCGTGTCCAGTTCCTTCGAGTACTCCAAGGTTGCTGGGGGGCTGGAATATAATGTTAATTCTAATCCCATATAAAAAAAATTCACTGATTTTCATATATGTACATATACATATATATGTAAATTTTGTAGATTCTTATAGATTTGATTAATTATTATTAACAAGACTAGTCTATTTCACTTGACTAACAAATATCAAATTTCCTTATTCTAAATACACTTTTAGGGTCACTAACTACGCTTAATAAAAAAAACTGGAACTTGTGATCACAACTATATATAATAATACAGGAAAAAAACCCGTATGGCTAGTCTGGATGACTTAATTTCTGTGTTTTTCCCCCGGTCTTGTCTGGTTGAAACACTGTTGTCTCAAGTTAAGGTGACCTTGATTTGTGTTATATTATTGAAATGAATTTCAATATCAACTACGAGACCCCGTCTAAATAAGATGTTTGGCGTTTAAATATAATATATATATATATACTTCGATTTTTTTATTTTTTATTATTTACCTTGCGGGTTCGCTAGTACAGCAACGATATTTCGGTGTATATTTCGCGGTGCCTTATAAGGTTGCACCGGACACCATTTACTTTACGCAAACCTCAATATTCTTTATTCTTCTTTAGTCATAGTGTTGTGTATCCACGCACTTGTTACACTCTTTTGCTTAAGTTCTATAAATTATAACACTCAGTTAAATAGTTGTATAGTATTTTTTATTTAGTTATAGATGTTAAAGGTTTAAGAATAAGAACTTGACTGTTTTACAGCAACAGAACAGTCGGTTTTTATACAATACAATACATACATTAACAATTCAATATACATGTAATTACAATTTTAATTGCAGTGGTGCACAACATTGTGACACACAACAGTCCTCCCCCCAAAGTAATAAATTATGAAGTAATTTATTTCAAATAACTTATATACTAAATTGAATTATAATTCAAAATTATTAAATTTAATTAATTTTTATAACTTAATAATAATTGCATAAAGAATTTTAATTTAGAAGTTCAATTCAAATGAAGATTTTTTTTTTTTTTTTTTTTTTTTTTTTTATATAGCGTAATTGATAATTTTTGATAATTCATTAGTACACGTAATGTTTTAATCTGTTGTTGTGTACTGTTTTGACTTGTCGATTTACTATAATTTGAGTGTTTTCAGGAGAAATGACTTTAATTTAATTACCTCGTATGGTCCAAACCACGGTGGGTCGAATTTTGTTTTTGACTTTAGCTCGTTCGTTAGCAAAACTTTATCACCTATATTAAACGTTTTGGATGAGCAAGATTTGTCGTAATAAGTTTTAGATTTTTCTTTACTTTTAATAATATTATTTCGTGCGACTTGCCAAGAGTTTTGAAGTCGACTTTTCAGTTCTAAACAATAGTCTGATACATTATACGTCGGCTCAGGATTTCTTTTTATTGAATTTGGAATTGCAGGTACACATCCGAATAATAATTCAAATGGCATATATTCGGTTACACAGTGTGGAGTTGAGTTGTATGTAAACATAGCATACGGTATCCATTGATCCCAGTTTAAAGGATCGTTTGAAGTATAATTACGAAGATATTGGGCTAGATTCAAATGTGATTTTTCCAGCGCTCCATTAGATTGGGGATGATACGCAGAAGTATTCAATTTTTTGATATTTAATAACTTGCATATATCTTTAAACAATTGACTCATAAAATTACTTCCCTGATCTGTTAGTATTGATCTGGGTATTCCGTATCTACAAACAAAATTCTCTGCAAATGCTTTAGCAACTTCAAAAGACTCTTGTGATTTCAACGGTACGGCCAATGAATATTTCGTTAAGTCATCTTGCATCGTAAGTATAAATTTATTACCCTCATATGAAGGAACAAGAGGACCTACGATATCAAGGAATAGTTTTTCAAAAGGTTCCGTAGAAGTAGTTGTTATTCGCATTGGTATTTTAGTACGTTTTCCAGCTTTGTTCTTTTGGCATAATGCGCATTTTTGAATGAATTTTCTTACACGCGACATCATTTTAGGAAAAAAGTAGTAACATTTTATTCTACGCGCTGTTCGTAAGACACCCTGATGTCCACCTAAAGGTGTACAATGGAATTCTTTGATAATTCGATTTATATCAGATTCAGATTCAAGATTTGTAACGATGTTTTGAGGTGATGATGAAGGAGAAGGAGAACCATTAGGTGTAGAATAAATTGCAGGAATCGGTAAAATAGGATTTATAGGAGCAGAATTCATCGACAGATTATTGTTTTGATTTTGAATCTTGGATTGTGCTCTAGTAATGGCTAGAACATTATTTGTAATATTTGAACAAGGACTAACCATACGACTTAGAGCGTCTGCATTTTGATTTGATTTTCCTGGTTTGTATAAAATTTCGTAATCATATTCATCTAAATCGATTCGCCATCTTAAGAGACGTGAGGAAGGTTTTGGATTTTTCGAAAGCCAAATCAATGGACGATGGTCAGTTTTTATAACGAATTTTCTTCCATAGACGTAGGGATGGAAACGTTTAACCGCCCAAACAATTGCCAATAATTCCTTTTCAATTGTTGGGTAATTTCGTTCGGCAGAGTTTAAGGAACGACTAACGAAAGCTATTGGAAGATCTATTTTCTGGGATTTTGGTTTTTGAGATAAAATTCCCCCGATTGCAAAATCACTTGCGTCGGTAGTTATGATGAAAGTTTCAGTGAAATTCGGATAAATCAAAATTGGTGGTGATGTAAGCTTTTGTTTTAATGTACGGAATGAGCTGTCGCAGAATGCATTCCAATTAAATGGAACGTCTTTTCGCAACAACCGATTGAGAGGTTCAGCAAGCTTGGAGTACTCATTGATGAATCTACGATAGTAGCCAGTGAGACCCAAAAATGACTTAATTTGCGTTTGATTACAAGGAATAGGGAAATTTAGAACAGCTTCTAATTTTGTCGGATCTGGTTTAACGCCCTGATTCGTTACAATATGCCCAAGATAAGTTTCTTCGGTTCTCAGAAAATTACATTTACGTGGTTGTAATTTTAGATTGTAATTTTTAAAACACTGTAGAACGCTAGTTAACTTTTGGTTATGATCCACTAAGTCGTATCCATATATCACAACATCATCGAGATACGTGAAACATTTAATTCCATTTAACCCACTTAAAACTTGGTTCATTAAACGTTGGAATGTTGCAGGTGCGCCTTTTAGACCATATGGCATCCTGTTCCAACACAAGGTTCCCCAAGGTGAATTAAATGCTGTTTTCGTTTTGTCATTTGGATGCATCGGAACTTGGTGATAACCACTCGCTAAATCTAATGTTGAGAAATAGTTCGCATTACCCAATTGGTCTAAAATCTCTGTTATGTTTGGTAATGGGTAAATGTCATCTATGGTCATTTGGTTTAATTTTCTAAAATCGACTACTAACCTCCATTTTTTTTCATTGTCTTTTGATTTTTTTGGTACGATTAGTAGGGGTGAATTATATGGACTTGAACAAGGTTCGATTATATTATCTTTTAACATTTCGTCTAATTGTTTTTTCATTTCATTTTTGACGGCTTCTGGATGTCGATAATTCTTTGTGTGAACTGGTCGAGAGTTAGGAGTGAGAGGGATTTCATGATATGTTGCATTTGTTGTAGACAACTTATCTCCAGGAAGATGAAAAATTTCATTGAATTCAAAACAGATTTGTAAGATTGACTTTTTTTCTAATTCATTTAAATGTTTCGTATCAATTTCAGATTTTAATATTTGTAACCTATTGGAAATTTGATTTGTAGTTGAAATATTGTTTAAATTAAAAACTTTGTAATCACAAAGTGGTTCAAATGGAATAGATAAATTATCGATTTTTGTTATGTTTTCATTTGTGTTTATAATACTTAAGGGAATAAATGAATGCTTAGGATTTACTATAACACTTGCCATAAAAACGCCTGGGAATATTTCCTTTGATGGACAGAAATAGTCTCTATCAAAATTTTTTGAGATTGGTAATTTTAAAATAGTTTCAACTCGAGCGGGAATTGTAATTGAAACTGAATTTATAAACTCTTGACCCGCAGGCATTGAACAAAATGGAATAGTAATGTAGTATTTATTTTTAAATGGAATCTTGACAGACTTTTCAGCATAATCAATTTTACATTTATTGTTTTCGAAAAAATTTCTACCAATTATTCCGGCACATGGAATTGGAAAATCATTCGGAACGATTTGGAAATCTTGAGAGATTGACTCATTATCATTAAATTTGATTATAGAATGACATAATGCTAAAGTTAAAATTCGATCTGAAGATATTCCTCTTATATAACAATTTTCATTCAAAAAGCAAAGCACGTTGTCATGAATGCATTCGCGTTTAATTATGCAAATGTCTGATCCGGTATCAACTAAAAAATGGTTTTTATTAGACTTAAGAATGTCTATGGACAATTCAACAAATTTATTATTGGAATCTTCATTATTAAATGCAGGTAGTTGATAAAATATTTCATGAACTGTATTCAAACTAGAATTAGAAGTTTTCTCATTACTATAGTTTGTATTTATGGATTTAGAATTAGAAACTATGGGCTTTGAACTAGAACAGTTGTTTTTCTTAAATATAGCTGTGTTAATTATTTGAGTTGTATCATTTTTGTATGAATGCATTTTTAAATTTGGGAAGCTCGGACCACTGCATTCGTTTGGTCGAGCTGATTGCAGTTTACCGAACTAGAAGATGTTGTTTGGCCTGGATTTTCGAATTTACAACTATTATTTGTTTTATTAAAATAAGCAGACTTGCGGTTATTGAATTCACGCTTTCTACAATCGTTTATAGTATGACCAAAATGTTTGCAATAATTACATTTATTAGTACGAATATTATTTGATGATTCAAACGTCGAAGATCCTTGATTATTTCTATTTAAACTTTGATTGTAATTTGGATTTAATTCGACTAATTCGACTTGTAATTGTTCGACAGGGCGAGTATCAGAGAACTGTAACTCTAATTCCGCTCTTAATTCTTTCCACGTTTCGAAATTTCTATACTTAATAATATCAAATGGTTTCTCGCCTAGTTTTGATTTCAAAATATTCAGAAATAATAGTTGATCTTCTTTTAAAGTTAAAGGATTGTACACTATTTCACAACACGTAATGAATTTATTCAATTTATTAGAAGATCCGTCGAACTCCGGTATAATTTTCAGCATTTGATCGATATTTAACTTAGACATATTTTGCTCTTGGTATAATTCAGAAAAAGATTTATTTAATGATTCCGTATCAAAGTTTATAACACTTTGTCTAAAATTATTAGGATGATTTATATTGTGACAATTATTTTCTTCGGAAAACCTCAAATTATGATTTAAATCAGCTAACGAGCAGTCAACAACAGTTTTATTATAAGGTGAATTTAAATTATCAGAATTATCATTTACACTACTTACGGTTATTATTGAGTCTTCTTCGCTCACTTTATCGGACATATCGGCTTCATCTTTTATTGATTCATTACCTTCTTGCATGTGAATTGAATTACTATACAATTTTCCTATACGTCACGACAAAAAATTAGGAACTGCTTGATGAAAGTTGATCACGAACGATGTCTATTGAAGTAACAGTTGACCACGTGTTATACCAATGATGATTTATCGGGACCACAGCTGATAACTGATGTGAATTAACAGTTAGAATTTCAAAATGAATTGCAATTATTGCTAATATAATGTTATTCGACGGCCATAAAGATGTTTTTGTTGATTTTAATTTTGAAATTCGACAAAGATTTTTTTTTTTTTTTTTTTAGAATACTCGACGATTACTTTTTAGAATACTCGACGAAGATTTATAAGTCGATTTTCATCGCCATTTTTGATGCTTTGAATTTGGTATGCTCGAATAGCCTTTGATTATATGACGTCGACGATACACTTCTTTAATTGAAAAACACGTTGTATCTATACGATTAAAATGATTGTTGTATTACAATATTTATGATTTTTTTTTTCTATTCACTCGATACTTAATCTTGTATTTTAATGAACTCGATATATAACATTCAAACATTCAATGCACTTTTTCTATGCGGAGTTAACAGTATGTACAGTACTGTATATGATGTGTATAACAAGGTACTACACAATTTTACCAATAATTTGATTTAACGATTTATTATTATTATTATTATTTTTTTTTGCTTTTGCTCGCACTTAATTCACTTTAACGTTATTTTCACGTAATTAATAAATGTTTGTTAAAAGTTTTTGTATAATTAATTTTGCGAGATTAGCAAAATTTCCGCTGTCACCATTTATGTTGTGTATCCACGCACTTGTTACACTCTTTTGCTTAAGTTATATAAATTATAACACTCAGTTAAATAGTTGTATAGTATTTTTTATTTAGTTATAGATGTTAAAGGTTTAAGAATAAGAACTTGACTGTTTTACAGCAACAGAACAGTCGGTTTTTATACAATACAATACATACATTAACAATTCAATATACATGTAATTACAATTTTAATTGCAGTGGTGCACAACATTGTGACACACAACAATAGAATATCTCAATTTTTGTTGTTTTATTAAATATATCTCGTTAATATCTCTAATTTTTTTTTCTTTTTGACTTTATCGCACGGGAGTCTCACTTTCATTAAAAATCCGACTATATTCGCAGTTCTGGGGAGCTATTATGAAATAAATCCGGATTTTTTTCATAATAGACCCCCTGATGAAGTATCATATAAAGGTGGTATATATATACAACGCAACTATATACAAAGAAATTCAACACATTCATAAAAGGCAACAGTTTCATGCGTTCTATGGACCAATTACTCTTCCGTGTATGTAAATAAGAATCCTCACACTATGAAAAATACTTTCTTTATCAATACTTTCAAATATTTTTCAAATATATAAGAATCACTACCAACCACAACATGACCATTAGTTATCATGCAAGCAAGTATATAATGTGAGTATATAACAATAACAACAATGTCCAATAATTCGAGTACTATATTTTCCCTGTACGAAATACCAATAAACCTTTTGTATACTAAAGCTAATGACTCATAACATCGAAGACTTGAATATTATATAAACATTAAAGCAAAAACAATTTCAAGTTCATCAACCTAATTTACGATGATGTATATAACGTATCATCAAAAGGGAATTCCATGAGGTGTTAAATAAATAAAACCGGCCAGCTGAACTAGTGTATTTGTTTTTTTTTCTTTTTATATATATGGCACCATTGCAACCGTAACACTAGTGATGGCTCAATAATGCAGGTTTGCAATTAGCTGAACAAAAAACGGAGGTTGTGTTGATGAGTTGCCGGAAAGTGGTAGAAATCATTCAGATTTAAGTCGGGAATTAAACGATACGAACGAGTCCATACCTGAAATACCTTGGGGTCATCTTGGATCACAGCCTGAGTTTTAGGGAGCACTTGAAGTATGCTGGTGACAAAGCCAAGCGAGTTAGGACTGCCTCTGCAAGATTGATGCCAAACATTGGTGGACCGAAACAGCCGATAAGGAAACTATTGGCCAGTGTAAACACATCTATTTTGACTTGGAGACAACCAGTACATACGCGAGGACGTTTAAGCATCTAGCATCAGAGAATGGCAAGATAGATGGAGGACTTCCATGAAAGGACGAGGGAGTACCTGTACAAGTACAAACATGTAGAAGACCCAAATTGCCTCTTTTGCGAGGGTTTAAGTGAATCTACGGAACATGGAATGCGTACGATTTGAAGCAGCACGTCACTTGATCGAACACCACACACGTGAGCCAATAACGCCACATGGCCTCATACAATATATGCTTCGCTGTGAAGAAAACTAGAACAAGGCGAACTTGATCATTGCCAGCATAATGCAGAAAGTCAGGCAAGACGAACGAAGAGCAGCCATGTCTGTAGCAACGTGACACCAGGATTGGAATACGCAATGGACCAATCGTGGCTTGTCTATGTGTGAGCTATAAACTCTTCCCTGCCCTGCGAAGGAATGCCTTATTTGTGGTACTGTAGGGATAAAAAAGGATGGTGAAAGTGTGATGGTTTTACCCGGTAAAAATCCATTGTCGTTTGGAAACACGTGTTTCCAAATGTTTCGTCTTCCTACGTAAAACTTTCAATTTTATATTCTTTTAACTTTAATTCTTTTTATTATGATAATATGGTATGGTTCAATTATGGATGGAATAAAATATCGGCCAAATGGCCGCCGCGACCTCGGCCCAAATTTTCGATGACGCTTAGGCATAATTGAGGTTCTATTCCGTTAATGTGCCAATTATCTCATCCTTTAGCTCTTGAATTGTTGCTGGCTTATCGACGTACACCTTTTTTCGAATGGCACAAAGAAAGAAGTCCAACCGTGTCAAATCACATGATCTTGGCGGCCAATTGACATCGCCACCACGTGAGATAACACGACCATTGAATTTGTCGCGCAAAAGAGCCATTTTTTCGTCAGTTGTGTGGCAAGTGGCACCGTCCTGTTGCAAACCACATATCGTTCACATCCATATCTTCCAATTCGGGCCATAAACAGTTCGTTATCATCTCACGATAGCTAACACCATTCACAGTTACTGCCTGACCAGCTTCATTTTGAAAAAAAAAACGAACCGCTAATGCCGCTAGCCCATAAACCGCACCAAACAATCTCTCTTTGTGGGTGCATTGGTTTTTTCGACAATCACTCTTGGATTATGATTCGCCCAAATGCGGCAATTCTGCTTATTGACTAATCCACTGAGGTGAAAATGTGCCTCATCACTGAAGATGAATTTCTTCGAAAATTGATCATCCACTATTGCCATTTCTTGCCACCATTCTGCCCATTGACGACGTTTGGAATGGTCAAGAGGCTTTAGTTCTTGAGTCAATTGCACCTTATAATCGTATAAATGCAAGTTTTTACGCAAAATGTTCATCAACGACGAGCGTGAGTGGTGCAATTGTTGGGCACGATGAACAAGCATAACATAATCAATAGTTTCCAAAAATGCACTGTTTTGTGTGGTTTATGGGCATATGGCATTTTCAGACTGTATTTCTTTAAAAATTAGGAACTACAGAGCAATGATCAATGAATTTTAATTCCAAAAAAAATTGTGGGTACAAAAGGATGGTGCAACGTGTCACACAGTAGGAATGTTAAACCTGAGTGCTTTTAAGCCCATGCTGCCTGCATATCCGATAGATTATAAATGGTGACACTATTAATGGATTTAGTTGAGCCCGACTATGGACAGAGATACCTTAGATTCTGTTTCAATCTTCTTAGCTAAAATAGACTAAAAACATGCTCATGGAATTCAATTTTGATTGGAATATAGTCCGAAGACAATGGGTGAATTTTAAAAGTGCACTCAGATTACATCCTCAATGTGGTCAGTACAGCATCCTTTTTGTCATTTCAACAATTTAAACATCGCTATGCGTGATACTTTATAGAGTATAGGGTTAACGCATTTTTAAAGATCATCTTTGGTGTCAATCCTCAGTTACTATATGATAAAGCTATCTACTGTACAAAAATCACATGTGGCACAGCTATTCTATATATTGAATTTCTTGGGGAAAGTGCATCGTTAAGCCATACAGAACACGGACTCCTAGCATCAACTTTGCCTCCCTATCATGAATGCTTCTATCATTGTTTTGTGTTTAGGAAATAATTCTTCATGTCTCGTTTCGTGTTCGGCACGGGAAAATGATCTGGATGGATTAATTCGTATTAATTCGGTAGTTGTCCCATTATTTGTGGTTTTACGCAAACTTCTTGCTCCAGTAATCCAAAATATTTGTCTGATGTTGTAGAATAATGATAGTGATGCTAGGTGCACAGTGTCAATCGTGACAGCTAATGATGAATGGTAGTTGAACCAGAACTCCACAGAGTGGCATTTATTGACAGCTAGGGCTTTGAATTAACCAGCCGATGTAGACGTTTGTCTTATGAAATGTATGGCACCTTGAATGTGATCTGTAATGTTCGTTTCGCTACGCCGGTTTCGATCTGATGACGTCATTGCTTTGTTGTGTGATCGAAAAGATCAAATCCATCTCATCAGGCATATGTGATTGGACTTGATGTTTTTGGTTTCGTTTGTAAATATGTTGTGTGGATTTGTTGCAATCTGTTGATTATTTTGTTATACTTAAATATTGTGGCGGACTATTCGTTGTTTTTGTGAACGCCACGATGTAACTTAATAATGCGTGTGGTCCAGCATGAAGATTTCAAGAATGATAGTATTGAAATAATAATTTGGAGAAAATAAGTGATGCAGTGAGATATTGATGCTGATACTTGAAGTTAATATGTGCATTATTTAGGCGACTACTTACTCGAATAATTATTTCAAGCAGCTCGCTTTCTACGCACGAACATGATGTGGGTCAACATGATGTTGGGTCATTATTCCCAATAATCGAAAACTCCAGAAGATTTTTTTTTTTTTTTTTTTTATTTGTTTAAGAAATCTATATTTCTGTATAATATTACAACTAATCTCAGCTCAGTGATTATCTAGTAAATGTTTTGTATTTTTAAGCAGTGTAGCATCTTATGGGATGAGAAAAATCGGTTCATCCCATTTCGTCCAGTCCTTTGATTTCAGTAGTTCAGGGAACCACTAATTCTAAAGGCTTTGTTCTTTTTAGGCGCTTTGGTCCATTGGTGTGATCCAGTAGGTTCCGCAGCTCCTCGTTGTCATGTTGCTGCAGTCGCAGTACATGACTCCTTGCAAGCTTAATTATTTCATCACTGACGTATTCCATGTTAAGGTCTCGATGGAGGTTGTCATTTCTAATATACCATGGAGCATTGACAATGCTACGTAGTACTTTATTTTGAAATGTTTGTATGATCTTAACTGTAGTTTTCTTTGCACATCCCCAAAGTTGAATGCCGTATGTCCAGATAGGTTTAAGGATTTGTTTATATAATAGTAGTTTGTTTTGCGTTGTCAGCTCAGAGTTTCTTCCAATAAGCCACTGCATTTTTCTGAATTTAAAATTCAATTCTTGTCTTTTCTTTTTAACATGTGCTTTCCACCTAAGCTTAGTGTCTAGTGTCATGCCAAGGTATTTCGCATTGTCTGAGTAAGGAATTTGTTGAAAATTCAGTCTAATCGGGATGTATTCTACTTTCTTGTTGGTGAAGTTGATGTGTGTTGATTTTGATTCGTTTAGCATTATTCTCCAAGTTTTTGTCCAAGTGTTTACTGTATTAACAGCATTTTGTAGTTTCCGTGTTGACTCGAAAATACTAATATCAGTAGTCATAATTGCAGTGTCATCAGCAAAAGTCCCTATTCTGGCTTCTGCTATATTTGGTAAATCATTTGTATACAGAAGGTATAACACAGGGCCAAGCACACTACCTTGTGGGACTCCTGCCAATATTTTCTTTAGTTTTGAGTACTCTTCTTCTTGTCTCACTCGAAAATAACGGTCATTTATGTATGACTTAAGCAATTCAAAATGTTGTTTTGGTAGATCTCGTTGAAGCTTAAATTCCAGACCATGGTGCCAAACCTTATCAAATGCTTGGGCTACGTCTAGGAATACTGCTGAACATACCTTCTTCTCTTCCAACGCCTCTTCAATCATATCAGTGATTCTATGTACCTGTTCTATTGTTGAGTGGCCTTCTCGAAACCCAAACTGATGTGGTGGTATAAGTTTCCTAGTCTCTATAATTGGCTTGAGTCTCTTCAGAAACAATCTTTCGAAAATTTTTGATGTGGTTGTTAATAAAGAGATTGGCCTGTATGATGTTTTGTCATTTAACGGTTTATTAGGCTTAGCAATCATTATTATTTCGGCTACTTTCCACTGTCTCGGAACATAACTTTGTCTAAAGACAGCATTGATTATGTGCTGTAGCTTCCGTAGTGCTTTTTCTGGTAGTGCTTTGATTATTTTTGCTGTTATCAGGTCGTAACCAGGAGCCTTTTTATCTTTAAGATTTTTTACTTCTTCTTTGATTTCTTTCACAGTGACTGGTAGGAGAGGTACCTCGTCTATTTTGTTGACCGGTGTTAAATATTCATTCTCTACCTGCCCAGTTGGTGGTTTGAAGGTTATTTCTAGGTGTTCGGCAAAAAGATCAGCTTTTTCTTTATCGCTGCGAGCCCAGGTTCCATCAGCTTTTTTTATGGGTGGCACTTGCAGTTTAGGTCTTTTTAGACTTTTAGTGGCCTTCCACAGCGAATAGTCCGTGTCAGATTTACCTGTCAGGTTACTTAGAAAGCAAGCTACTGACTCATTCTTGATCTCTTTTATAAGCAGTTTAAGTTTGTTGCACAGATTATTTAGGATTGTTTTATCTTCAGGAGCTCTAGTTCTCTGCCAAGTCTTGCGAGCTCGTCTTTTTTCGTTAACCAAGTCTCTCACTTCAACTGGGTAGCTTATACTTTTCTGTATTATATCATGCTGGATGGGAGTACTTTCCCATGCCGCTTTCTGTATACTTTCAATGAGATTTTCCAGCTCTTCTTCTATCATATGATCGTTCGAGATCGGCACCTGTAGATTGACGCTTTCTTCGACTAGCTGGCGAAAGTATTCCCAGTTTGTTTTGTTATTTGTTAGTCTTGGAGGGCTTGCTTTCCTTATTGCCGTGGAACTTATTGTCATTAAGACTGGAGAGTGATCCGATGATAGTCCTTCTTCATTTTCAACTACTAGGTAATTTTCGGAGATACCTCTGGATATATAGAAGTCTAGAAGATCAGGAATTTTATTAACGTCTGTAGGCCAGTAGGTTGGCTTTCTACTGGAGTGGAACTCACATTTTAATATTCTGCCTGCTTCAAATAGCTCTCTTCCTTTGGGAGTAGTTCGATTTGATCCCCAAAATATATTTTTTGCATTAAAATCGCCTCCAATAATGAAATTTTTACCAAGCGATTTAAAAAGTTTGATGTAGTCTTCCTTTTTTGGGTTATATCTGGGTGGACAGTAGATTGCTGATATAGTGTAGCTCTTGTAGTTTTTGGTTTCAATAGAAACAGTTGCTACTTGCATAGCTTCTTCCTCTATTTTAAGTTCTTCTTGATGTTTAATATTTTCCTTGATGAAGATTGCTGTTCCGCCTCTAGCTCTTTCTGCTGGGTGAAGAGCTTGATAGCACTGGTATCCACGAATTTTGAAATACGAGATTCTAGTAGAGTGACTTTCTGAGATTAGGCATATATCAATGTTTTTTGTGTTTAAAAATACTTCTAATTCTGAAATGCGTTGCGCAAGACCATTTGCATTCCAGGTAGCAATTCTTAAATAGTGTGTCATTATGTTTTCTTGTTTAATTTGAATGAAATAGAATTAAGGTAGTCAGTGATTTCTCTAGTTTTACCTGTCGCGTCTGTTATTTTTTATTTTGGTTCATCGATGTATTTTCCAGTGTTTCTAGTCTTTTTTCTTGTTGTTTTAGTAGCTCACTCATAGATTCTAGTCGTTGATCTTGCGTCGCCAGATGAGAATTTATAGTGGTTAACTTCTGCAGTATTTCTTGCAGGACATGATTTTCCTGACTGGGTCCTTTCTTGACATTTTCCGTTTGGCCAGCCATTTGGGCATATGTCGTGCCTTCTCTAACTTTCGCGCTATTAAGAGGGATTTGGTTTGGATAGGATGGCGTCCTAGGTTGAGAACTAAGAGTTCTAATGTTCTGTGTTGGATTTTTTTAACTATTTCTCATTCTTTGCAGCTGTTTGGCAACCTCACAGCCTCTGTAATTTGCTGGGTGGTGATTCCCACAGTGTATACATTTCGCTGGATCGCTTCTACTTTTGTTGCATTCTTTTGATGGATGTTTCCCAGCGCACTTTACACATCTAGGCTCCCTATTGCAGTATTTTCGAGTATGGTTATATGCCTGACAGTTGTGGCATTGTGGAATTCTACTGCTGTTCTTTTTTAATGTCTCAATTTTGACTTTCATGTTCAAGATTGCTTTGATTCCATATATCTTATCAATGCTCTCGGTGTTGTTAAATGTTAGCATGAATAGGGGTAGGCCGATTTTGGTTGTTACTCTTTCATCGTTTGAGTTTTTGGTAACCTTTTTCTTCAGAATGTTTACAGCATTTATGATTTTGAATCCTTTCTGACTAAGTTCCTCAATTATTTCATCAGTTGGGCATGTATGATGTAGTCCTCTGGCCATAACTTTGATTTGTTGCTCTGCTTTGTTTTCATACGTGAACCATTCAATGTTTTGAGCACTAATTGCATTTGCTAACATTCTGTAGGTTTCTGGATCAACTGCATATACTTTCCAAACATTATTATTCAGTGCAGTGACCTTATATTTGTCGTTTGGAACTATTTTGACTATTTGTTTAATTGTTTCGTACTCACTAACATTAAGAATATTAATGGGTGGAGGTGGTATCTCTTTCTTCATTGGTTCATTTAACTCTGCTTTTTTTTGTTGAGACACGTTAGATGTGCTAGCTGTTTGGAGTTGTACATTCTTCTGTAGATTAACTAAGTCCTTGCGTGGCTGACCAGATTGGTAAATCGGTGGTTTTCTTACGCCTTGTATTGATTGTTCCACCTCAGGCGAGGATTCTGCTTTCCTTTTTTTATTTTGGCGTTTAGTTTTAACAATTTGTTTGCGTATAAAACTCGTTTCATATGCCAATTCATCGTCATCTGTTTCATAGACGACTATAGCATTTTGGGTTTCATTTACTTGTTTCTTCTCACTTTTAATTACAGCAATTTCTTCTTTAAGCTGTTGAACCTCTTTAAAGAGTTGACCATTGAGTTGCATTAAGTTTTCTAGTGATTTTTTTAAACCAGCGTTTTCTCTAGTGACATCGTAGAGGTTTTCTTGGCTCACGCTTTCCATGCGATCCACACTAGGTTGAGATATCATATTTGGTATTTGGTCTGATGGCTTACGAAGTTCTTCGTTTTCTTTATCGTGGCTACTTATTGACGATGTTGGTGATCTCGATAATTTGGAGCTACGTCCAAATGGATTTACATTATTTGACTTGGTCGAATTATTGCGGTCGTATGATGTCGACGACTGGGAGCCCGCTTCCACACTCCTACAAATCGCCGGTACTGGGGATCCGAATCCCTGCACCGTAGTATTTGCTTCATTATTCTCCGCCATATTGGTTTTTTGTCAGGTTTCCTTCCTCTAGCATTTTAAACCTACTGCCAGGTATTTAAAACAGCCGCTTCTAATATGAAGAACAGACGCTGACCAAGGAGCCGCCCAATGTGAGTTCGTCGCGCTTGGATTTTTCTATTTCAAGTTATACTGCCCTGACTTTATTACTTGTCTAGTAAAATGCACTAAATGCAAAACAAAACAAAAATAAAAATAATACACAACACAACAACAAAAAATTAAACTGTGTACACGTAGTTATTATGCATATTTGTCAAATGTTTTTGATTTTTCTAATTATTTGAATAAGATCATATTTCACCATATCTTATTCATTTATCACTAATTCACTAACTTAACACATGTTCACTACAATTTTTACCTATTATAATGTTTGTCTACCATTTTATTTCATTTATTTAATTCAGAGCAAATATAACCATACTCCAGAAGATGAGCTGTATCATAATGATGAACATGATGAAATCCCTCGTGAGGCAAGTATTCGTTTTCCTTCATAGTTGCTATCTCTGCTTCTAATGCGGTTGAATCTAGGGCCGTCCAGATTTTCCAGTTGATGAGCTGACCTGTGGAATGATTTGCTGATGTTGTTGTATGCAGTTCCCACAGCTATGGTGAACAATTCCTTATCTCTCAACATTCAACCTGCACTTAAGGTGTCTACTCCAGATCTTTGGACGTTATAGGAATCTATTGTGGAACCACAAAGCAAATCAACTGGCGTTTGGGATCCACGAATATCCAAACGGGTATCGATTTTGCTGAATCCATTCAGTTAAGAACAACCAAAGGGGCAACAAGGCATACAAAGAAAACATAGCATTATTCGTTGGTATGGTGACAAAAGCCTTTCATATAATACCGTAAGCTGTTTGATTTCGGAGGCCTTTATTGCGGCCTACCAAATATTCACTTCCTGTTCCAGGCGAAGACTATGCACGGATATCTATTCGGACAATGGATCTTATTTTGTTAAAGCAAACTCTCAAATGAAGAAAAATAATTACAGCGCAATAACATCTAGATGAAACCACTTAGTATTTCATACCACCCCTTACACCTAATTTCGGTTGGAATAGCATCTAGTCACAACGGTCAACCGCATCTTAG
This sequence comes from Tipula lateralis, assembly GCA_963932295.1. Classification (NCBI taxonomy): domain Eukaryota; kingdom Metazoa; phylum Arthropoda; class Insecta; order Diptera; family Tipulidae; genus Tipula; species Tipula lateralis. The sequence continues at coordinate 30,153,867 of OZ010739.1, read as the reverse complement.
AGGCGGCCTATTGTAAAACTATGCAAATTGAAGATAATACCAAAAAGACCAATAGCACCAAATCCAATTCTAGCACCAACCAATACGAGTGATAATCCTCCAAGTTCAGGTCAGAATAACTACCCATTCAGAAGACGACAACCTCATAGACAAGCAAGGAGTTTAACCAGAGCCAGTTATCTAGCATTAGCTAAGGGATCCATTTGTAATGTGCTATATCTCTCAGAGGTTAACATTGAAGTACAACAATTCAAGCACTCGGCTGGAATATACTTCGAAGAGTGTTACTGTATCTATTATAGCGACCAACACGTGTTAGGTGGGTTTGCTCGATCGGATGGGGGGGTCACTTGTCGCCATAAGTTTAGATACACACAAAAACAATCACGTGTTGCTAAATTTATAACTGAAAAAAAAATGAATGGATGTAAAAATATGACAACTGCACACACCTTAACCTCCATGGTCACATCACCAACGACTAATTAAGATTGAAACTATTTCATTTTGTTTTCTTATTTATATTTCATATCTAATAAACCACTTGACAGTCTTAAAACTATGGACATGATACGTCACATTATTTATATTATTATTTAATTATAGTATTATTATTTATTCAATGAAATATTATCAAATAGTAAGAAAAATTATATATTTAATAAATAAGGCCAAAAAAAAAGATAAAAAGGTATAAAAAAACTCACCCAAGTTCCCGTAGAGTACTCTCGGACACGTGGTATGGCTGAAAATTAATTTGTTTTAACACTTACGGTGAGGCCCAACAATAATTTTTCCTTCAGTTGATAAATTTAACTGAATATATATATACAATTTTTTTTTTTATATAAGAATGTGTAAAATAAGAAAATAATTGAAAGAAAGAAAGAAACACATATGCACACTACACTTATTTAAACGAAAGGCCAAACATATATGTATCTTAGGATCTGGATCTGTTCGGTTGCTGTTTATTACCAATAAACAGAAGCGGGACTGCGGCCTTCCCTTTAGACTCTCTTTGGATTTGTCGATCTGATAGGTATATAGCTGGTTTTTATAATATAACTTTAGAATTCAGACGGATATTCTAGGTCGTTTCACAGTCAAACACGTGAACTTGGTATATTTATTTAATTTTGCCACATTTCCGCAATATTAAACCCTTTAACTCTCTTTGCCGAAACTTGAAAGTGGGTTTCGATTATAAGATACACCAAATTGTATCTATTTTCTAATTTTAATCAAAATTTTTAATTTTAATTTTATTGACGAGCACTAGATAATGGCGTGACTATGACTCTATCATGTCTTCTATAGATATGATCTTTTATTTAATTTTAAGGAGGAACGGCAACTATATGTATATCAAAGTACGTATATTATGTACTTACTATGAATATATAAGAATTTAAGAACTACCGTTCCTCTTAGCAACATTCAGCTACTCAATAACCCTCAGTAAGCTCTATGTCTATATTGTATATCGTATAATATAATTCGTTAAATACTATTGTATTGATCTCTAAAACGATCGAAAGGAGAATCCGATAATGACGTAACTAACCCGCCAAATTTTTATATAAACAAAAAAATAATATATAAGAATAATTATTGGTGTACTTGTTTCTATACTGTACGTCCCTCTATACATTCATATTTTCCTATATATAGGTCATCTTTCACAATGTTCATATACCGAGAGTTCATTGCCCTACGAGATGTAATTATATACATAGATGACAAATAAATGCAATTTTGTACATCATCCAACGAATATCAGGGTGGATTGAATATTCTTTCGTTTTATGTCAGATTGAATCAAACTCACTGTATTAAGAGCTAGGCAACCCAGAAATTTTGGCAATGAAATGGACTATCGTTATTTACTACAACATGACACCTTATTGGGGGAGATAGAAGCTTTTAAACAAGCTTATTTACAATGACAAGAAACTTGTAAAGATTTGCCTGATTTGAACTGGAGTACAATTTAGTAGGTATGCTATTTTCTTTCAAACGCAAATTACTGCAATTTTGAGAGCATCACTCTTTGGAAAGGAAATACATTGCAAAGAACATCATATCTGATAATTGCCGTAAATCGACTAAGCAACCTGAACCATGTTAGACTTAACTGGATACCCAGTAACATGGGTATTGGCTAAGAAAGTGTGTTGACTAATAAATTGGCCCGTTTGGGTGCAGTTTTTGCAAACCCGAGCCTGCTCTAGGACTGACATTATCATCTCTTAAAACAGATATCGATTATCACTTTGGTGATCTGCTTCAGAAAAGATGGAATAACCTCATCTCTTGGATCAATAAATCAGCAAAGATCCCAGTCCTTCTTGAATTATGATAGATGCACTTTGATGATCTTGTTGGGCATTATGACAGGGCTCTGTGAACTGTGGGATATAGAAGAAGAAAGTGCTGAGCACTACATGTACTCCTGTTCTTCATACTCTTTCCATAGACCTCACTCCCTTGGCTCGCAATTCCTATTTGAAGATCAACTGATGACCTTGAGGATACCAGATATCTTGGAGTTTTTTTAGAAGAACATTTAGAAATATGCCTTTCTGTTCAATCTTCCAATCGAAAATACTCGATTTGTTTGATTCTCGGGTTTTGATTTTTTGCAGACCAGGGTTGGTCGCAGAAAGGATACACTCTAGATTAGCTTCCTCCTAGGGATGAAGTTTCGGTACAGTTTCGAAGCCCAACTTCAGAGTTCTATCGCTTGGACACCGCATTCTTAGTATTTCGGTATACAGACCACAGTCCTCAAAGCAGACGTTATCTTTTATCAAGATCCTCGAAAAGCTTAGTTTCGGAATTGCGTCTGAACCTGGGCTTTCATCCCGGTTGACCAGTGGCTTTATGCAAGGGAATACTTTCTGTGTCGACCTGCTTTTTCTTCAAAGGAAAGAAGGAGTTTCGTCAAATCTGTAATTTTAGTATCTGCCGCTGGTATCCCGAGATCTTCTTTATAATTGAAGAGCTTTCAACCACATGCACCCCGATGGTTGTGCATTTTTTTGTAAACATATTACCGGGCACCATTGTTCCATTCTCTAGAGGCTGGACGAACCTCCAAGTTCTCCTGCTCGACTGCCCTGTTCCGATCTTCTAAATCTCTTCCGATCTTATCTGGCTACGTATTTTTGAAAAACTGGTTAATTGTTCTACGCTGAGCGTGGTCAGTTTTATCCATAACAACACTTTGCATCCTCTAATATTAACATTATCTAGATGGCTTTGATATTGCCTCCCCTTGTGTCAACAATCCGAAGACAAATCCGTAAACCATCCCGGAGTGAGTTTAGCTTTCTTTCACTTTCTAACAGCTTCATCACGATCTTGTCTTATCTCCTGCTTCCCATTGACGCCAATGAGATGCCGATTTCACAGGGCAATAAAGATGATAGATTTTGAGTTATTAGGAATTTGTTCACGTCAATTTCTGTTTAGTGGCTGATGGCAAATATTACATCATTGTATAACTTGGATGATAACTAATAGTTGGCATTTTACGATTTCGGAGGTTGATTAACGAATGCCAGCGTTTAAAATTATATGGAAACATAAAGAAATAATTTAAAGTTTTATAAAACGACGAAACCTCTCGTTAGTTATTTCATCTTGGTTGGTACCAGTAAAATATTTAGTCCCGTTCCACATAATTTTTCATCATATTCGGTTTCTTCTCGCTCGGTTTTGTTTCGTTGGTTATAAAACTGTAAATTAACAATCATAAATAAAAGTTTTGAAGTTTTTCTACTCTTGAAACCCGATAACAGACGACAGGATAGCTACGAAAATTTTCTTTACTTTTTTCATTGCAGAACCGAAATCAAAAACTAAGAAAATTTTCGTAGTTATTCTGTTCAATGTTATTGAAGGTATTCTGTCTACAGGCATAAAAAAACAAAAACAAAATATTAAGAAAAAATATTTTTTGTGAAATCGAGAACATAACACATCTGAGTCTTGTAAATGGTGGATCTAAAATAATATTAAAAATATTAGAAGTGTTGGAAAAATAAAAAAAAAAATTTTAAATTGTCTTTATAGTTTTTACAATAAGTTGAGTGATTGGAAAATTGAAAACTAGTCGATAGTTTCTATCGTGTAGTGGTTTTTAAATATAGTCAATAAATCACTCAAGTTTTGTTGAAAAAAAAATTGTTGAACTGACAAACTATAATCTTAGTGAATTTCAGTTATCAGGGAATAGTTTGGCGTATACGTGTGCAAACAGTGTGTGTATACTACTTTGTTTACTTAAGAAAAACAGTTATAAAATTATTTTCCAACTATCCAGGTGCTGTTGGCTGAACGATACAACAGAAGGCGATTCTAATTCATCATCAACGTCAGCAATAGTTAGCAATAACAGCAATTAAATAATTGTAAGTTAACATTTATACATCCACCTGATAGTTACATTGTTATAGTTTTGAATTAAATTGTAAATCATTAATTGTACTTCCAGTGTTCGATTCTAATTGAGTTTTGCGAATTTTTTCATAATAATAGTTAAATAAATCAAATATGAATATCGAACATTTGGACGTGGAAGAATTTAAAATTGAGTGTTCCATTCGTGCGATCGACGATTCGTCATGGAAATGTTTAACAGAATTAAAGAAGCAACTTGAAATCGAAAAAGAGCAACCAGTACTTGCACCGAATATACCACATAACGCGGCCAACCTGAATCCAACGGGTGAATTGGATTTATTGATAACAAAGCTTCGAAATATGTTTCACGAAATGCAAATAATATATTCAGGTGTGTTTGATGACTTGTTTCTGGATATCCTGTCGTCGCGCTTACATCATTTAAAATGTCGTGTGATCCGTCTACGAAATATTAGTTGGTCATCGTTCGAAAAAGTTGATTCAATGTTGAATACTATCGAAAAGTTGATTGATATAAACAATCGAACAATAAGTGGAGAGATTAATAAGAACATTTCACTCAAAGAAATTAATTCAATTGAATTTCTCCATTTATTGAACAATATTTCCGTCAGGAAATTTTCCAACCATTCCATTGGGTCGATGACAATCACTAATGTGATTTCTAATCCAGATCAGAAAGAATCATAATGTGAGATAGAATTCTTGCACTGCAAACAGATTTATCGAGCAATTCAAAATGGCGGATTAATGGCGGATTTTGTTTCTCAATATTACAAATATGTATGTTAATTAATATTGTCATTTGAATCAATAAATTTTGCAAGATAAATTTAATAACGAAATAAAATATATTAAATATTAATTAGTGTGTCAAGATAAAAATTTTTAATTTGAGACTCCGATCAAAGAATATACTCTGCGCTTATCGGTAAGTTGGACACCCATGTGAACTTGTGTTTTATTCAACACTGTCAACTAAATTTCCCAACAGAGGGGAACACTTACATTTATTTTGACATGAATATATGACAAAATGTTAGTTCGATGAGTTTTTTCTTAATCGGCCATTAACAAGACATCCAAGAGATTATTAGAAATATTATTTTGTTTAATTGTATTATCACAGAGTAGATAATTACCCAGAGACACATCTTTCAAACGTATATGACGTATATAAAATAAATTAACAGGAATTCATTTGAATTTTCTTCAAGTATTGAGACAAAACAGGATAACAATATATACATAACTATCTTGATCCTTATCGATCCTATGATTTATTAACAAAGTAAATATTTTATAGCTCATCTCACTTTACATTATATCATTGTGTTTATATATATAGAGAAATCATGAGCTAAAAAAAAATACAATATCACCTCACCAGGAGCGCGGCAAGCAAAATCAGATGCTTTCAATGTATTTGTCCTTCCATCATTACACTATTACGGGCACTATTCATACACATAGTAAAATAAAACAAAATAAAACAAATTGGAAAGTCCAAAACAAAATTTTTGTAATGTTTTCTTTTTAGTTTTTACTTTTTTAGTATTTAAAAGTTGTTGTTGTTGTATTGTGTTTTATTTATTTTTGAATGAAATTTATTTTGTTATTTTTTGTATAAAGTAGAATCAGCATTGTGATGATTGATTTGAAATGAAAATCATATTATGGATAATGTATAAGAAACCTGGCAATGAAACCTGAATTAATTTTGCATGAAAACTAGCCCTAAAGCTGCTGACAAACAACATAAATCGTTTTGAAACTATACAATTAATAATTTTAAGATATTGGATATTGTATTACAATCTGACTATAGGTCGCATTTTGAAATTCGTCGTTTATATGTGAAAATTTGTCTCAGTAACTGGAGAGCAACACTATAAGCTCAACCCCAAACTTGACAGCATTACTCTCTACTTGACATCAAAAATATGAGGAACAAATAGTTATTTTCGTGTAATTAGTTTTCAGATTTCATATTTCTGAATTAAGCTCTGTTGCCACGTCAAGGCTTACACTTATCAGAGTAGGGTTACCCCAAACAAACTTAAAATATTTCAACAAATTAGTATTTAACAAAAATAAAATAAACTTCATTTTCAATGACAAGCTTAATTAAAAAAACATCTTATAATAATTCAAAAAATTAAATTTTAATTCATAAATAGCTATTTTTCAATCTTTCATTTTGTTGTTGAAAACAATTAATAGTTCTTTTGGAATAACTCCCTGACTTCCTTTTTTTATTTAAAGGTCTATTGTTTTGCCGAACTTTTAACATTTATTTTTAATATTATTGTCTTAAAGAGAGTTATTAAAATGTTTAATAGTAAATCTAATTAAAACTTTCACAATAAAATTTAATATTTCGTCTTTATGAGATTGGCAATGACTGAAGAATTCTTTGTTTCTAGATATAATGGAAATCATATTAATTGACACATGTGGCTTTGATTTAAAATGTTTGAAAAATTTATCGAAAATTAAAGTAATTTCCTTTAAATCATTTTCAAACATATCTGATGGCGTAGTCAAACTTCCGCAAGGCAAGCGCTGCTCAGATGGTTTTGATTTGTAAACACGTAAATTAATGAGTTTTGCCGTTTTCTTCTCCAAATTATGAGATCGGCAACGTATGCATTCGCACAGTTTTTTAAAGCAACACACTTAATAATTTTATTCTCGTTAATAATTTCGAGAATGTCTTTTATATCATTTTCCTCATGATTTTCTATCGCAGCTTCAATAGTCTCCAAAGAAGTTTCATTGTCATCTATTTCACAGGTTATTGATGTGTTTAATGAGGTGCGCGACGTTTGTTCTAATAAATAAGTCGAATTGGAACATTCATATCCACTATAACTAGATGATTTTAAATTTTGAAAACAAATAATTTTGAGATTTCTACATACACGAAAGGCTGAAGGATTTTTTTAGTAGCTGCCTCTATTTGTGCGAATCATCGAAATATTATTTTCAATTGGATCTTGATTTAAATGTGATGTGATTAGAAAATACTGTTCAGGATCCCTAGAAACGTAATACCATAAACTTACTACACCATTAATGGTTTGTTGAAGGCCTGAAAAACAATAAGGAATCGTCATTTTCCCTTCAGATTTCCAAGAGGATATTTGTTGTGAAGCATTTTTTAAATTCTCAAGAATATCAATTTGCTCTTTGGAAATTGCATTCTTATCTGCATTAGATGCAAACCTGCTAACACTATTTAGATTATCAAACAGTTTATTGAGCCATCCAATAAACGTAGCTGTTGAAATAGCAGTACTTTTTTCAGTTTCAGTAAAAAAATCATTTGCGATCGCTGCAAAAATACCCATAGATATTCCTTTGCTGAATACTTGAGTAGCCAATTTTACTGATAATTTTTGAAAGGCATTTGGCCTTATATGCTCGCTCGTCAATTTATAAAAAACCTTAATTGTGCCTTCTGTACCGAAAGTGTACCGAATTGCGTTAGAATGTCTGCGTTCAATAATCTGTTTCTTACACTTTTGATCAAATGTGGCACATCGTTTAAAAGAAATATCTTCTTCTCATTAAAGACAAAGTAAGGCTTTGAAATAGAAGCTCCTAAAATTTTATAAGCACTTCTATTGTTACTGCCTTGATCACAATTGACGGCACATACATCGAAACCCAAAAGTGTTATTTCTGAAATACAGTAACTTATAATTTTGTGCAGATCTTCTCCTTTAACGCTTCCAATATAAATTCCCAGAGATTGTTTCCAATTGCTATTTAAACCAGTGATGGGCACTTTACATGTAAAAAACGTTATTTACATTTTTATGTAAATAACGTAAATTACAGTAAAAAACGTGTAATTTACATTAAATATGTAAAAACGTGAAAACTGAAAAATAACTGGAAATAGTGTATTAATGTAACCAATATTTATTTATAAGAGTTATACGCATCATATATATTAATAAACTCGTTCATTTAGACGGTCAATCATAACTACTTTAGACTTTTAGTTAACTACAAATTCTAAGCAAAGTTCATTTATGTATCTTCACTGGCATCTGTGTTTGTCTTAAACAAGCTCTAAAAACAAACGATGACTGACATCTTTAGGTTTAGTTTATCTACATATGAGAAAGATATTATTTTTATAGTGTAAAACGTGCCATCTATTATCAAATTGTAGCATTTTACACGGTTTCTTCGTTAATGTCAACCAGACGAGTAAATGTCATCAACATATCGGTAAGTTAATTTTTTTTCCACCACCAAAAAATCCATATATATATATATATATATATATATATATATATATATATATATATATATATATATATATATATATATATATATATAGTAATAAGTTTAATATATCGGATGATGTTTATTACATGTCGAAATCATCTGAAACCACCATGAGGCTCAAAATGGAGGAGGGAATCTTATTCAATTTTTAACTCCGTCTAATACCTACGAGAGTTGCAAAGAATTATTGCATCTGGTGTTGCTGAAGTATTCTTTATGAGAAATCTTATGAGATTTGGCTATTCGGGTTATGTTCGGTTGAGTTTTATGAAGAACATTCCCGTTTACTTTACCAAAATTTTTGACATATTAATTTGTTTTTTTTATTTGTAACGTTACACAGTCAATTTTTACAATAATTAAATTATTAGTTATTAAATTATGTAATAGATAGCGCCCTTGTCATGAAAAAGTCGTTATTTACTTTACGTAATGTAAAACATAACTTGTGTAATTAACATGTTAATTACAAGTAAATAACTGTGTAAACTATATCGTGTAATTTACACGCCCAACACTGATTTAAACCACGAAGCATAAGAATAAGAGCATGAGTTGCAATAACATCTTTTCACCTTAGATGTCCGTGATCCATAAAGCCATATATTATGTCTTCAGATGATATAAATTCTAATTCTGGCTTTATAGCCTAATAGTGAAACGCATTTTTTATTCATTTGGGAGAGTTGTGCACTCTTAATACGAAGCATATCGATTACACTCTTCATTAGTCCCGGTGAGAATGGAATATTTGAATGCCACCTACGAATGGTTGATACTGAAAGCAATATAAATTAAATAATTTTAATTAAAATGAATTTAAATATAAATTCCAGAAGGTATTTGAAAAGCGCAGGAGATTTATAATAAAATTTTAAAAAAAGATCTCGCTCGTCATTTTGCCAGTGAGATTTAGGTTTATGGCGAAACTGAGACAAAATAAATGTTCTGACAGGATCACTTTTACTGCTGAATAGTTCATTTATTTTTCCTGTAACCAAATTATCTAATGGCTCTAATTTCTTTTTTTTTTGGGGATCGAAATATAAACCGCGGAATTTTAGAACAAGAAGGTTCTTTTAAGACCTTCTTTGCAACATAATTTACTTGAGGAAAATCTTCTTCTCTAACTTCTTGATCTTTATCACCATTATTATTACAAATATTCCGTAGCCGGTTTGAGTAAACTCTTAAATTAGGGCCGGCCACAGGCAAATTTCCCTCCAACGACAATTGATTTTCCCCAATGAATGGCGAAATTGATTGCACATTTTCTTTTTCCTCGACTGGACTATTTTGATCATCTTGTAAAGATTTGTCTTCTAAAGAACGTTTTCGTCTAGTTATGGTGATGGCTTTTATATAAGGAACACTTTGCAGAACTTTACATTCATTATCCATATTCCTATGATTACACGAACAAATATTTTGATAGTGGATAGGATACACATTCGTATTTAAAAATTTTTTTGTACCTAAAATACGAATATCTGTGTCGTAAAAGTGATTCTCGCAAAATTTTATCGGCGTTTTCGAAATTTCTGCAATATTTTTAAGATTTTTGTTGCCAGAATGTCTAACCCATACATTTCGTCTATTATCATTTGGCAAACTAAAAAATGACAAAAAACTACCACTTCTCGAAATATTTAAACAACCTTCGTAAGCACAAGGATAGGAAGACATGATTATAATTTATATAACTCGTAAACAAGTACTGTAATATACGATCGACAATTATTTATTTTGCTTAGTCAACATGAATATTATTCTGAATTTTTTTGAAATAATTTTATTCTTATGATAAGATTTGATACACAATAATGATATGTTTTAAAATACTACACCAGCTCGAATGCGATTAAGTTAAAAACTTAAAAGCGTGTTATAAAGTAAAAATATAAACATGCATATTTATATATACATATATGAATAGTGATATAGTATGCAAGATCAACTTTTCCTACGCAAACGAAATTCATAATAATATTATGTATGTTTGTATACGTATAGATTTGCGATGCAAAATAAAGGAAAAAATATTCGACGAGATTTACGGTTACTACCATGTAGATCCACCGATACATATGCACTGCAAATAATAATGTAGAAAAATTTAAACCGTACATGGAGCGGTATCTATGGAGGTAATATTGTACTTTCGGATAATTCCACTATATATATATAAACACAATGATTATATCGCAACCATTTTGTACTATGAAAGCAAATATTTATATAAAATAAATGCACGTGTTTTGTGTGTGTCGATCGAAAAAAGTAATGAAATGCAAAATTTAAAAAATACTCTAGTCTACAAGGTGAACCATTTTTTTTATAATACATTCAGGGATGGAATTTTCGATACAATTGTACTTTTTTCGATAAAATTAATTTGTAAAAGTTCAAAAGTACAATACAGCGGGATCCAGTACAATCTGAAAAAAATACAATACACAACTTTCCTTTTGCTGAATAAGTTTACTTGATGGGTATTGGGTTAATTTTTATTGAAAACTCTTCCAAATAAAAATGCTTATTATGCTAGTTCAATGAGCATTGACAATTTCATTTTGAAACTCTTCCAGTTAAAAATACTTTAATGATACTTCTATTATTCTATTATGATTATTCATTACAGTATGGACAGGTTCGGTACTTTCCTTTTTCACAGTTTTAAATCAAAATAGTGATTTCTAGTGGTTTTCGAGTAATTTTTTAAAATATTAATTAAAATAGTGCAAACTTTTGTGATAGTGAGTTTACCGCAAAATTGTGCAATTTTTTTTCTATTTTGTTTAGTGAGTGAGTTACGTTTTCAGTGGTTAATTTACCGGTGCTATAGTTGTCGTATCAGCCTTAACAATGGATAGGTAAAGAAATTTTTTATTTATTTTTACTAATTAATTTATCATTATTTTCAATATAAATTTGTTTAAGAAAATAAACAGATGGCTATTGCGAAAAGAGACTCATAAAACAGAAAATCTGGGATCAGGTAATTCGGTGTCACCACCCAGAGAGCAACTTCTTCATCCATAATGGAAGTACCTGTAATATCCGACGTTGTTGAGGAAATTTTTGGGTATGTTTATTAAATTTTTAATTCATTGTAAATCTTTTTTTATTTAATATGTTTATTTGTTAAACTGAGGTTCGAACTCGCCCGACGAACCAACAAAAAAAAAGAAGTATTTAAAAAAATCAATTACATTTAGGGAAGAATGGAAAATTCAATATAAATGGTTGGTACAAGATAATTCGAGGCAGGGTAAAAAATGCCTGTTGTGCAATACTGCTACTGTTGGTGGTAAAACCCATATTGAGCGACACGCCGCCAACGATCCGCATAAAAAAGCCTGGCAAGGCGCCAATCAAACGCCAAACATTAAAGAATTTCTATACAAGGGTACAGAAATAATTTCGGAAAACGCTAAAAAATTAGAAATCTCTCTTGGATTTTTTGTAGCTGAACATAATTTACCATTTGCGGTTTTGAATCATTTGAATTTGCTTCTAAAAACCTACGTTACCGATTCAAAATTTATAAAAAAAAATGAGTATCAATCACCACAAAGGTCAACAAATTATTAAAAATACAACAGGGCCACAAAACACAAAAATTATTTCGGAAATAGCCTCTCAACAGTATTATTCAATTTTCATAGATAAGAGCACCGATATTACGATGGCAAAAAATTTAGCCGCAATTATAAGAATATTTGATAAACAATGCCGTGATATGTTTTTGGCCCTTACTTCTATTGTAGACTGTTCAGCTTCGGGAATTTTTACTGCGTTAGTAAAAACTCTTCAGGAAATAGGAATACCCTTAAAAATGTAGTAGGATTCACAGCGGAGAATTGCGCTGTGATGATGGGGAGAAATAATGGCGTGCCAAGCTAAAAGTGCTTGTACCGAAATTAATCGTTAATGGCTGTATTTGCCATAATCTGAATTTAGTTTCGATAGCTGCGGCGGCAAAGTTACCAGATAATATCGACAAACTGTTAAAGGAAATTAACCACCATTTTTGCAATAACCCCAGTAGAAAAGATGATTTTAAGAAATTTCAAAATTATTTCGGTTTGGAAGTTTTTAAACACGCGATTCTGAAGTTGGTCACAACCCGATGGTTATCACATCAGGTATTCTTATTCTTATTATATATTAAATATAGATTTGGCTTTAGTTATTAAACTAAAATAAATTTCAAAATTTACAGGCTGCACGGAAATGAAAATATATCATTTATTTGTGCTAATTTAAATGATAATTTAATTCATTTATATTTGATGTTTCTATCATACGCCTTAAAAATAATTAACAATGTCAATTAAGAAATGCAGACCGAGGATGCAAGGATGCATGTGTTCATACCACGTATGAATTATTTATTTTTACAATTTAGCCGAAATTTTATATCGAAGAACTACTTGGATGAAACTGTTATATCAAACATTAATTTAGAAGAATATCATATTCCAAATGGCCAAATCTATTGTGCGCCGAAGCTGAAATATATTATACGGCTAATTCTTTTTGGAGTTCAAAAGTAAAGTTAAGCTGTTCTACATCACCTTCTGTGATAATTTAAGAAAAAAAAATTTTGATGATGAAATTCTAAATTTTCTCCCGAAATTTTCACCTGAAAATGTGATTTCAGGTGAAACTTATACAATTTTGCCTTTTATCGCAAAATTCTTTCAAGACGATGAACTGAGGAACATTGAGGTTATTATTACCGAATTCCGAGAACTAGCGGATTGCGAAGAACTGAAGAAATTTAAAAACTATTCAATTTGCGAGTTTGGGCAAAAATCGGAACAATTAAAAATGAACTGAACGAGCCAATATTCGGCAGTATTTATCGTATTTCTCAAGGTATATTATCAACACCGCATTCATCGGCGAATGTGGAAAGAATATTTTCGTTTCAGAATATAATTAAGACCAAATGTCGAAACTGGCTTCAAATTGATACATGTTCTGCACTTATCCAAACTAAAGATTTAATCAAAACGGAACCGTGTTATAGTTTTAAATTAACTAAAGAACTCCTAAAAATAAATTTGCAGAATATCCCACTAGAACTCGACGAAATATTAGAATAATTTGTGAAAACCACTTAATGTGATTTTTATTTATTTTTTATTATGTGAAATATTTATTGATTTATAAATTTATGTTTGCTTGAACGTTTAACTTTAACCTAGCAGCACTGAGCCTGAAATATTTAGTTTCAATTTATACTATTTGAAATATTTATTTTATAAAATACATAAATATATCTACATATTTATTTATGTATTATACTTTATATTTTATGTGAATTAATCTCGTATGATTAATTTACTCTTATAATTTTGAATTAAAATTGGTTTAAATAAATTTAAAACTTTATTTCGGATTGTTTTATTTATATTGTTTTATCGGTAAATGTCCGAATTTACCTATCCCTTTGGTAAATGTATGTTCAATCTACGTTTACCTGAAAATTTAGACTTTATTCACATTTACTCTTTCATTTTTTGTATTAATAAATGATTTCGTAGGAGACCCTAGAATGATTTCGTAGTAGACCCTAGCATGATTTTCTAGAATTGCAAAGGCTTACGCCTTCGGTTACTCTCACGGGCACGCGGGAGGTTGCTGCAATCCCCCCGCTTAGCCCTTCGAGGGGCTTTAGATTTCAACTTCTAGGAACGAATTTTATAGAATCTATTAATGGATTTCGGTCACTTCGGTTAACATTTTGGTAAATTCGGCCATTCATCGATTTCGGGCTTTAACCGTAACATATATATATATATATATATATATATATATATATATATATATATATATATATATTTATATATATATATATATATATATATATATATATATATATATATATATATATATATTTATATATATGTATATATATATATATATATATATATATATATATATATATATATATATATATATATATATATATATATATATATATATATATATATATATATGTATATATATATCTATACATATATATATATATATATATATATATTTATATATATATATATATATATATATATATATATATATATATATATATTTATATATATATATATATATATATATATATATATATATATATATATATATATATATATATATATATATATATATATAAATATATATATAATAAATAAATATATATAATATTAATATATGTATATATATATATATATATATATATATATATATATATATATATATATATATATATTTATAAATATATATAAATATATATAAATATATATATATATATATATATATATATATATATATATATATATATATATATATATATATATATATATATATATATATATATATATATATATATATATATGTATATATCCTCTTTAAATTGTTTCCAATTTAGTTTTAAATTTTCTGAATCGTCTAAATCATTTTTGGGATTAGTTTTCACTATAACAATAATGTGCTGGGCAGCATCGACAACCGAGGTTTTCAATACTTCCACACACTGTTCACTTCATCAGTTTGGTAATTGGATCGCAAAATACCATAGCTGACAAGATCTTGATATTTTCGTTGCGTGTGTTTATTTATCAGACCTTCACAGGAGAATCACGTTTTATATTCTCCTGTCCTCCCTGACTTGTACGAAGATTTCCATCGTATCTTTGCGGTGACCAGGTTATAATGACTGTCTACGAATTTGGTCGAAGACCGATACGATCTCAAGTTTTAGAGAACCCCAGCCCGCCTTTTTGAGATGAACACATGGTCAATTTGGCTTCGGGATTCATGTCGGGAGTACGAACCTATATTATTGCATTATATATGTAAATAAAAATATATGTCTTTATCTTAGGGATGGCTTACATCAGTGGGCGCATGTACACATACAATTGACAGGTTGGCTAATCTCATATGCAAGCGAAGCTTACACATTCGATTATCAACTGCCTGAAAGTCCAATATAGCCTTATTTACCTGTGGCCCAATGAGAAATCCAACTCCAAGATTTCCGAGGTCACATTTCACTGAGTAGCAACGTATAGCCTTGATACACATGGTCTCCACTTTTAGGCCATCGAGTTTCTTGGAGCATTTCGAGTTCCAAACGATACTCTTTCATACATGTGATATATATAAACGCGCCAGGTTTTCGAATTGACTGCACGTCCACGTGCCGATCCTCATTCTCGTTTCCGGGTACTTAAGCGGGAGGTTGTTTCTTTGCCTTATTTCTTATTTTACTATATATTTTACTATATTTACTATATTTTACTTATAATTTATTTACTATATTTTAAAACACTTACTATTTTAACTTTGTTAACTTATGACTGCATAATAAGTCAAAGAACATTTGATATTTTCTATTTTAATTTGTAGAACTTAGGGAAAATTCGATTGCTTTAGTGAATATCAATTTTTGCTCATATCTCTGAAATCATTGCTTAATAAAAACAAACACTCAAAAGTATAGGTTCTTATTTAAAAAAACCTAACTTTAGCCTATATCTCCGAAACTAATGAGTTTCAAGGTCATTGAAGATCACCACTAGACGTCCCTCTCGACTCTAAATAAATTTCATTATAAATAATTTTCTCCTATCTAGCACCGTTCTCGAGATAAAAGCCCTGCATTTATTAGGAAACTCACCCTGTATATATGTATTATAAAAAAATGGTTCACCTTGTAGACTAGAGTATTTTTTAAATTTTGCATTTCATTATGTTTTTCGATCGACACACACATACACACGTGCATTTATTTTATATAAATATTTTTCCTTTCATAGTACAACATGGTTGCGATTTAATGTAAAGTGAGATGAGCTATTAAATATTTACTTTGTTAATAAATCATAGGATCGATGAGGATCAAGATAGTTATGTATATATTGTTATCCTGTTTTGTCCCAATACTTTAAGGAAATTCAAATGAATTCATGTTAATTTATTTTATATGCGTCACAGACGTATGAAAGATGTGTCTTTAATTATCTACTCTTTTTTTTTTTTACTCAAAATTCTTATAAGAAATTATTTACAGTGTATTTACTAACACAAATACCGCCCAGATGGCGCAGTGGTTAAAGCTGCGGCAGTTGGAGCGGGAGGTACTGGGTTCGAACTCCGATAGGGACAGGATGCAAAAGGGATTTTTCACCACTTGATTACGACCGGTGGTGTGAATGAACACATCTATGACCCTCTGTTGGAGTGCAGAACCCATGGGCCGACCCATCTTCCATGTCAGTACTATAGGCTAGCGTGGAGCTATTCAATGTTCAGATGGTTAGGTAAATCGGACCTATAGCCGTACGTCCTCGATTTGGCTTCAAAGCGTAAGGTAAGGACGTAAATAAGCGAACCGCGAAAGAGTTGGGAGTGCCTCGAGCCCCAAAACAGAATGCATAGTAAACAATTTATAAATATTATCAAGCATGTGAAGTAAGTTCATTTTTTCATCCCAGAAAAACAGAAATTTTCATCAGACAACACTATTCTATCCCATCCCAGAATTTAATAATAGTTTATATAAAATCAGAGTCAAAAAAACCAAACAAATTATTTCTTATACATTTCACAATATCCCATCCCAGTTTTATTTTAATATTCGAATTTTTTCGCATTTTTCTTACATTTCTTTATTCAATAGTTATTGAAATATAATCATTATATGAGAAAATTATAAATAGAAGTGTTTCAATAGGGCATATTTAGGCTTTCCATTCATTGGGATAATCTTCACCCTGATATGTTCAAGTTGGACTTGTATAATTTCCAGTTCTCCCTATAGAAAACCCAGAAAAAAAACGATGCTTCACCTGTATTTGGCCACGTCCTTCGCCACCAAGCGGTTGGTAGTTGGTGTTGGAGTTGATTTCCATTTAACTTCATTAGAATTCTCATTTTCCGGAAAATAAGTTTTCATTCATACATTTAAAGCTTCCTGACTTGTACTCGTGTGAGTTCCATCAGGTTTCGCTAGAGTTTTGATAGTGACCTTAATGTTCCCACATTGAACTTTCTTTAGTTTAGCGGTTGCCGTAAGGCTATCCACTTCATCACGGAAAGATCTCCATTTTAATATTGTTTTACCTCAGATACATTTCTTGTCCTCTCTTTATGAAGATTTTTGTACTGGTCCCAACCTACCGTTGAACCGGTTTTCATGGTTTTGTTTAGAAGTTTTCTTGTTTGTTTCCTCAGTCTGCCCAATTCCCTAGTCCACCATAGTGTCCCAGTTCTTTTAAGCTTACTAAGAGGACAGTTCTGCTCATAGGCGCTAATTAGTGCTTTCCAGCTGCCTGTTTCATTCTCCCACACTTTCTGATTTTCATTAAGTTAGAAGTGACTGGTTGAAATGGAGTCTGTAAAGATCCTTATCAGTGTTTATTGGGTTCCTAAATTCTCTAATTTCAAGTTTATTGCTGGTTGGAGAGAAAGAGTTGTAGCGATGGTCAGAGAGAGTAACTTCATCCAAGACCATCTAGGATGAGAGTTTTCCACTAATACTCCGTGATGCAAGAGTAATATTAATTTATTCTTGCCTTGAGGATGTCAAAAGGGTAGGTTTATGGCCCACATTTTTGAGGACTAGGTTAGACGCGGATAGGTATTCCATAGGATTAATTTTGGTGCTGCACCAACAAACGTGATGAGAGTTTGCACTGCATCCGACAATGATTAGGACATCTTTACCATGTTCATTAACTTCAACGACGACTGCTGTAAGGTCGACATTACAACAAAGTTCATTTAGGAGTCTGTAATTCATGTTATTTCTAATAAATACACAGGCTCTAGGTCTTGAGCAGGTATAACTAACCAAGAGAGAACCTGAAGTCCTTGGATTGAGTCCTTTGATTTCGTTCCCGTGAATCCACGGTTCCAGAATCAAAAAGGCATATTTATAGAGCGGGTGACGCCTTTGAATGCTGCAAATTTATCTGTGTAAACTTTGCGCCAGACATTCTAATCAAGTTGGGATGATGGGGGAGAAATTTTCCGTGGCCCTCCTAAGCGCCTTTTGCGTCATATTTATTGTAACCCTATTTAGAGCAAAGAAGTAGACCCTTGAAGAAGTGTGCCTTTCGGCTCCCTCTTTTTGGCAAAAATGGTTCATTTGTTGGTGTTTAGTCCCGGGTTTTGATTATTTAACCCCTTCAGAATATATGAAGGTTCTTGCCCGATCCAAGAACAAAACGGGACAAAACCATTACCCCTTACAGGCCTGAATAGGTCGCAGAACAGGATATACCCGAACTCAGCTCCCTCCTAAGGATGTAGAGTTGGTACAGATCCAAGGACCTACTTAACAGTTCTATCGTTTGCGCACTGCATGCTTAGCATGCTGTTGTACAAACCACAATATAAATAAATATTCTGAAAGTTTTCGTTTTGTCAAAACGAAACAAAAATGAAAGAAAAAAAAATATCAATAATTAAAATATATATATATATATATATATATATATATATATATATATATATATATATATATATATATATATATATATATATATATATATATATATAAACCAAAAAAAAACCTAAACTTTCCGCTAATCCGATGATTGAAAATCGACGGCCGATATTCAAGCAAGCGATGACGTTTGCTCCCACTCTTTTCCTCGCATGTCGGATTTCTTTGAAACTAATGATGTAAAACTAATGCCAAATTTTTTTTCCAGTATGTTGTTCCTTGAGCCTAGCATCGTATGTTTCTCCCGAAATATTACAGACGCAGAAGCCGTAAGAATTATCCACCGTACAAATAATATAGAAAAAAACGTGGCTGTAGAACCAACAAAAAATACGCGAGTATCGTTTTAACGGTGGTTATATCATACCTAGGCCTGGTGCGAATTTCCGCACCAAGCTAAATATAAAAAAACATAAAAAAAATCCATATATTCATATATACACCGGTTACCTCTCCGGTGTTACGCGTTCATGTATTTAATCAGAGCCATCTTTATCAGAGCCGTAATAATATGACGTATTTTTTGTTGAGCTTTTTTTAGAGGAGGTACATGTTACATTTTCCCATAAGAATCAATGTAAAAATCACATTTTTCGAAATAATATTTATCTATAAAAAATTATATATTTGATTTCAGTTTTTACAGTGTTAAGTACATAAAATGTTGAAGTTAATCATATCTGAAAATCAGTTACCTAAATATCTTAATAATTTAATAAAACATAAATTAAAATTCAATATGAATTTACAATATTGAATGCACAGTAAAATATGTATATGTGTATGTGATGTTGATTTTAAAGTTAAAGAAGATTACAATAAGAGCAGAACATTTTTTTAATCTAACCGCACGTTTACTTTTATTTTGCAGCAAAATGTCCGTAGCTGTATTGAAATATATTAAGACATAAGAAATTATGTTTTTGCACATAAATAAAATTTAATAACTACAATAAACAATAATTTTAATTATATAATAAAAAAATGATTTTGCGCCTTTTGTGTTACCTACTAAAAACGAAACTAAACAATAAAAAAAAAATTTTTTATGTCGATCTAAAAGAAAAAAAGGGTGTTTCATACGAACAGAACATTTTATTTTTATTTAACTGCATAAATTTCTTTTAATTTCGAATCAAAATAACCGTAACTTCTTTTAAATACATTTATATTTTAGAAATTATAAAAATAAAAGATAATTATTGTTAAAAAAATAATTTTAATTATAAAATAATAAAATGATGGAGTGTTTATTGGTGTACTCTATAAAAACCAAACCAGAAACATGACATGGCGGAAAAGTTTTACAAGAGACATCTGACATTCATAATAAAATTAATTTATTTGTTTCACATATCATAATTATTATCAATTATAATTCTTATATTCAATATAGATAAAAGTAAATATATTAAGATTTAATTGATTGAGGGTAAAATGTTAAGTTTGAGTACTTTCGAGAACATTCAATAGATGTCAGCTGGGCGTTTTTTTTTATCCAAAAAGTCGTTAGATTTCGAAAAAAATTCTAATGGATTTGGTTTTACCAATTCAAGCTATCAAGTTAACGGTTAAAGTTTATATGTAAGTATATCTGAGGTAAAAAGGTAAAGTATCTTATCTCGACTTAAGACATTTTTGTTATTTTTATAAAATTAGTGTCCCTAAAAAATAAGCTATTTTTTCGGCTAATCACCGTATTTTTATGTATAATAAATTCAGAGTTATTAACTAAGTTCAAATAACTTATTTAAGAAATTAATATTAATTTCTATTAATATTAAACCTATTTCAAACCTAAAATTTTTTATTTGAAAAATACGCAAATTAAATTTTTTATGTGGATATAAGCTATTACATATTTAAAAAAATAGTTTAGTAAAATAGCTTGTTTATACGTAAGCCTAAAATATTTTCAATAAAATATTTTTTTTTAAAACAACTATATGAATTAAGATATTTTTCATTTTGTGTTTTGTTTAAATTGTACGTTTAAATGTATTTAAGTGAAAAAATTCAAAAACATGAGTCGCGGTCAGAAATTTGTTGCCATGGTGTTGGCTGAGAAAGTTGATTCTAGAAAAGACGAAGCAAGTTCATCTGGTAAGTTTAACTATTTAATAGTCAAGTAAAGATTGTAGAATAACTATAAACTATTTTTTCGCTCCTAAAGACAGGTTATTACCTTGTTCTAGTAAACAGGCAGCTGAAAAGAGCCTAAAATCGAAATTCGAAACTTTAGAAGCAGAACCATCTAATATTGATGGTTTTAAAAACGACGAATTAGCTCAACTGAAAGAATATGAGCAAAGTTTGGTCCCAACTGTTACTGACGTTGGATTTGACATCGACGAAGATGATACATACGACGATAGCGATGTTGATCCTCATTATGTGCCAAGTGATGAAGAAAATCTGAATGACATGTCAATAGAATCGAGTGTTAGCTTAAATGCTGCAGCAAGTCAAATAGAGGCAAATTTGGAAGAAACTTCCCCTCAAAACGAAACGTCAATAGAATCGAGTGTAGGCTTCAATGCAATCGCAAGTCAACTTGAGGCTAATTTGAAAGAAACCTCACCACAAAAGAGCAATAGACGAATTATAATTAAAATGCGTAATTTAGGACAAGAATATTACACACAAACCGGAAAACTTGTTTTGCGTAGAACTGTTAAGCCATTAGCTACAAAATGTAAAAAAAAATGCCTCGAAAAAGTAACGTGCAATGACCAACATATAATATTTAACGAATATTGGAATTTGGGTAACTACAATCTACGCCAAGCATTTTTCTCCGGTATGATTCAAATTTTACCAAAAAAAACTGAAACAAAAATTAAAACTTTACATGGACAAAGAAACCGAATTCATTCGTATAATTACTTTGTCGAGGTGAAATCTGACCGTATTCAGGTATGTCAAAAATGTTTTCTTGGTATATTTGGCGAAACAGAACAATTTATTAAAACAATAATTAAGAAAAAAATTACGAGTGGTGGCATAGTAATTTCAAGTGACAAACGCGGACAAAAAGTCCCTCCAAATAAAATATCTGAAGATAAACGAAGCAAGTTGGAGCATATCAATAGCTTTCCGCATTATGAAAGTCATTACACTCGTAGCCATATCGAGAAAAAGTATTTACAGTCTGACTTAAATATGTCCATTATGTATAAACTGTACTCAGAAAAATATGATAATCCTGTTTCCATAACCAAATACACAGAAATATTTAAATCTCTTAATTTAAAATTTAAAAAGCCACAACTCGATATCTGCAACAAATGCGAGTTATTGGAAATGAGTTGTTCAATCAAGTGTTCTGAAATTGAGGAAGACAAGTTAAAATTAACCATGGAAAAAACGAAACATTTGAAACAGGCGGACTATGCGTACGAAAGCAAACGAGAAGATCAACAACATGCGAAGGAGAATCAAAAATTAAAAACTTATACTTTTGATTTGCAACAATGTTTGCCCACGCCATATTTCCGCACGTCAATTAGTTTTTATAAAAGGCAACTTTGGACGTTCAACCTAACGATCCATGATGCTCAACAAAATAGTGCCTACAATATGATGTGGCATGAAGCTGAAGGACGTAGGGGAGGCAATAAAATTGCCTCTTGTTTATTTACGCATCTTTTAAACTTGCCACCTGAAGTTTCGCATGTAGTTCTCTATAGCGATTCATGTGCTGGACAGAACAAGAACTCGTTTTTGGCAGCGATGTTTCAAATTTTAATTCAAACGCTGCCGAATTTAGAGTTAATTGATCATAAATTTTTAGTGCCGGGGCACACGCACATGGAGTGCGATACGGTTCACGGACTGATCGAAAGAAAAAAAAACAACTGCCATAATTCACCATCCTCGTGATTGGTTAAATTTTATTAGATCGGTAACAGAAATTACAAGGAATAATCTTTATAATTGTTCGGGCTTAGTAAAAGAAAAGTTTACGTGGAGAAAAAATAACACAGAAGGTTAGTTTTTGGTTTTTAATTTAATAAATTAACAGATATTTTATTTATTGCTATTAAGCAGAAATGGATGCGATACACGCGTAAACTCGGTGATATTCAGTATAAAACAACGTTATGCCGAGAATCAAACTTTAAGATTTTAAATATACAACGGCGAGGCATTAGCTCTGTTTCACGCAACGACCTAAAATTGTGTTATGATTCCGCGGTAAAAATAAGCGAGAAAAAGAAGCAAGACTTGCTGGACAAGCTACCATTAATTAGCCAAGAGTTCCATAACTTTTACAAAAATTTGGAAACGGACGCTTTACCAGATGATGATCCGGACTTATTAGAAGGGTCTGAATATGAAAACTAATGGTTTTTATTATCAAAATACTTATATCAAAAAAAAAATTAATTAACAATGAATTAAATAAGAATATAGTATAAGGACATAATTTTAAGAAATGTTTGAATTTTAGTTGGAATAGTATCTTAATTATTTTCATTTTAATCAATTAAAGTTTTCAATATATCTTAGATCGAATTAAGCTACATTTATTTTTTATATAATAATTTAGAAAAATAGCTTATGTGACATAAGATAAGATGTTAAGAAATAAATAAAAATGTAAAGTAACCTAATTGTATTTGAATTATTTTTTTCATTAATTAAACCAATCAATTAGTAAGGATCCCTTGTAATAGATGAGCCATTAAATCTTTTATTACAAAACCTTGTGAAATAACCTTAAAAGTTCGTATTTTTTTCACAGAATTTTTTTAAGCGTTTTTGACTGTACTGAAAATGTCATAAAATCGAGATAAGATACTTTACCTTTTGACCACAGATATATACATACATACATACTCGTATATATCTTTATAAAATTTAATTTTCCTCCAACTCGAAAAAAATGCTAACCTTAAAATTCTTACATATATAAGTTTCTTGACAAAACACACAATTTTATCAGCAAACACTCGATTTCATACGGATTTTAGAATATGTTGAAGTATTTTATCCTGTAAAATGTAATAACATTTATGATAAAATTTGATACAATATAATTCTACTGTACGATTCTAGTTTTAATTCCTATAGAATTATAGTGGGATTCTAGTAGTTTGACCGTTTTTAGATAAACGTTTAAGTAAATGAGTAAATATTTTAAATATAAATTAAATTTATTAATTTATTTTACATTAGTTTGGATTAATTTCGAAATTTTGAATTTTGATAATCAAAAAGTTTTTTGTCAAATTAAAAGCAGTTTTATTTTTTTCAAATAGAGATGACTCTGTTGTCATTGATCGTACTCGATCGATATTTCATATTGCACATGCGTATAAATGAGAATATTTTTTTTCATATGATACGAGTATGTATGTATTTGTGCATATACATATTAAAAATTCTAATGCGATATTTGAATTTAATGATTTATTTATTTAATTATTTATAATATATTTAATTGATTTTATTTAAAAATATTAAAATGATATATTATATAAATAGTTACTTTTCATTGAAATATTTCATTTTAAAAAAATGTTTACTTCCCATACATTTTGTATGGGAATTACCGTTATTTCCTCTATTTTACCTCCTCTAATTTAAGCTCAATTTTTAATATTTAGGCTCTGTAAAATTAAGATGGCTCTGATTTAAGCCGCCTTGCATTTCAATTTATCCATGAATGGCACATCAAAACAAAATTCACCTAATTCTGTTTTTACGCGATAGATACGTTCCGCGACAACTCGTGTAGAAAAAAAATCGAGAAAAAATATTGCATTTTATGAAAAGAAGGCGAATCAAAAATTGAACCTAATCTTATGTACATTAAATAAATTAATAAACTTTAACATAACGAAAAAAATAATAAGAGCAAAATATGTAATCTGTAATTCAGTCTCAACCGTCAGTCTATTAACAAAATTGCCACAATTCAATATGTAATTATTAATTATCGGACCAGAGACGCATTCGTCCCGAGACAAATTTTGGATTCCATTAGTGTGCTCAATTGGTGTCGGTGGTTTCATGCGTCTAGTTACAAATTCCGACATTAAACGTTGAGTTCCGTTCTCGGTAGCTATACCTATCAATAGTTTTAGCTCACGCAGAAATTTTGCAGCTTGTTCTTCAATGTGATCATACTTTTGAAAATGGTTGCTTAATTGATTTGCTATAAGTTTTAAATTGATCTGAAGTTATGGCGACAGCCTCTTCGTCGGTTTCAATATGTTTTTCAGTGTCGGTATACTCAAGGGCAACATCTGCAATTTCATCCTCGCTATAAGCAGTTTATTCACTAGCTATTCTTCGATATCTGCCGATGATATGTGGTCGAATCTTCCTTTGCCTTCTTCATTAGCTAATGTTATGATGTTGGAGTACTCAATCGTGTTAGAAAGCACTGGCTTGTTGTTTGTATTTTGAAAATATGTACATACATTATACTACAATATATGAAAATAACCGAAAATTTAGTTGATCGCGCAAAAACAAGTGAAATTGTGTAAAAAGAAAGATTTTTTTCGATTTGCGTTAAATCAAATTCGCGTAAAAAAAGTTCGCGCAAAAACAGAATTGGGTGTATCTATATTTTTTTCCACAACAAAACAACTTTCTTTCAATAAAAAAGAAAGTTTCGTATCAATAAAAGGTATCTTTTACATTGTTTTTCAACAAGTATTGCACATGTTTAAGGCGTTGCCACATGCAAATCATACGACCGATTTTTTAAACCGACATTAACATTTTATGATAAAATTATAATATATACTATATATATAAATTAATGCCAAATGGTTTGCATATTTGAATTATATCATATTTTGCAATCAAAATTACAAAATTAGTAGATTTTTATTTAACCCTACAGTGCGCACAAGTTCGTATATGAATGAGCGACATTTGCATCACATAGAATTTTATTAAAAATTACAAATGCATAATCTCGTATAGATTCAAATATGAACCACATTTCTCTATGTAGTTGATTCGTTTTTTTTCTTATACGTACAAATTATACAGTTTTTTTCAACATTTTGTTTTCACAAGTCATTGCAACCAAAAATTATAACCGAAGAATTTTTGGAATCATATTTTGAGGCAAATGTCATTACAGAAATATCCATATTAATACCACCGGCCGACAAGTCAGAAAATACTACAGAGAAAGTATCATCAGTACCAACATCAAACGATACAATGTCGATCCCACCAGTCAATCTGAAAGATCTGAAATGGAAAAAAAAGACATTTGGAGTGTGTACCATCAACATTTACAGGAAATTCAGATTTATCAGCTACAATAAGTTGTTTGCAAACGCCTTATCAATTGTTCAAATACTTTTTTGACGATGACTTGCTGGATAAAATAGTGGAAGAAAGTTTGAAATATAGCATAACGAAAAATATGGAAAACCCCTTCACATTTTCTCGAAATGACCTAATGAAGTATTTAGGTATTTGTGTGATGTCCTCAGTTGCAACCATTTCCAATACTAGAATGTATTGGAACGAACATATCGGTATTGAAATAGTGCAAAATTCGATGAGACAAAAAAAATTTGAAAAAATTCGTTCAATTCTACACTTTAATGATAATTCTGTTGTCACAAATGATAAGCTTCATAAGCTAAGGCCGGCAATTGATTCATTATCATCAAAATTTTTGTCCGTTCCAATGGAAGAAATGCTGTCCATAGACGAACAAATATGAGCTACCAAAACATGTCACCATTTGAAGCAGTATCTACCGCTTAAGCCCAACAAATGGGGATATAAATTATTTATTCTTTCAGGAGTGTCTGGTTTCTGTTATAAATTTGAAATTTATACTGGTACAGAAAACCAACCACAACAACGTTATCCATCAGAATCTGGTGGTGGTTCGATTAGCCCGGGATATTCCACCGAATAGTTTCCATAAACTATATTTTGACAACTATTATACGTCAGTTCCATTGATCGCTTATGTAGCGAACAAAGGAATTCATTCACTTGGCATGGTAAGACGAAATCGAGTTCCTTCATGCAGGACACATACAGACGCTGAAGGCAAAAAAATTAAAAGAGGAACATCTGGTGAGTTTGTAACTGAATATAATTCCATCAATATAACGAACGTTTATTGGAAAGATAGCAAAATCGTTAATTTGTTATCATCATTTGTGGGTACGGAACCGACGCATTTAGTCGATAGATATGATCTAAAAGAAAAAAAGAAAATCCAAATCCCTTGCCCCGCTATTGTTAGGCAATACAATAAGCACATGGGGGCGTGGATTTACTCGATAGTATCATAGGTCGATACAAAATCAAAATGAGATCTCGTAAGTGGTATATGCGGCTATTTTACCATGTTTTGGACATTGCCATAATAAACGCATGGCTTCTTCATCGCAAGTCCAATGAACCGTCGATGAAGCTCATTGATTTTCAAATTAAACTAGCTCGCTCGTTATGTGCTATTGAAACACCTAGTTCAGTTAAACGAGGAAGACCATCTGAGGTTCAACGGGAGATAGAGGAAAAACGCAGAAAGAAAAATACAAACCCACTACCTACTGTCGATGTGCGATTGTATAATGCTAGCCACATCCCAATATGGAATGCAACTCGTTTGCGTTGCAAACATCCAAGGTGCAATTCACAAACATTTATTGTATGTGAGAAATGTAGTACTGCTTTATGTCTTAATAAGGATAAAAACTGCGTTAAATCGTTTCACCAGAATAATAATCAAATATAATGCGCAATGGTTCAGATATGAATCATCGATTCGATCATTAAAAATCAATTAAAATTTAAACTGTAAGATGTTTTATTAAACTTTCCATGTTTCTTCACCATAAAACACCATAAAATGGTTTATATCATTTTATTTACTTTATAAATTTAGTTAATGAGTGCCAAAAAAAAAGGTCTAATCTGCGGGTTTCATTTGCCCGGCTGTTTAAGGCCGAATAATGCATTCCTAGTGGATCTGGAGCGGTGGCTAAAGCAAAGTGGAAACACTTTAATAGTCTATGCTTCCTAAGCGAGTTTACCAGAATGCCTAGGTAATTAAGTTTATTATAATAACCCACCGGGTTTGATTTTAATTTAACATTTGCGATATTAATGTTTTTCATTTTGAGTACAATGAGTAACTATGAGAGAGCCTCAGCAATATCAGAGCCACAACCAATCAACTCCAGTAATAGCAACGAGTTTGATGAATTAATCGAAATTGTGGATGAAGAGAGTGAAATTACAATATCACCAAGAAAAAGGCGGCGTGGAAAAACGGACATTGCTGAGAAAATATTTGAGGCAATAAGTTCCTTAAACGAGACACCAACGCCGCCTTCATCACCACCGTTGGAACAATTTTTCGTTTCCTTAGCTCGACAGGCGATAAACTTAGATCCACACCAACAAATACAACTTCAAATAAAATGTTTGAAGGCTCTAGAAGAAGTTGAGTTTTATAATAATTCTTAAGTTGTATTATTCGTTATTTTATTTTATTTTTAGTTTAGCTTTTAAGATTTATGTGTAATATATATCTTTAAGAAACCAATTTTGTTGAAATATAGACTTTATTTATAAAATAATATTAACAATTTTTTATTTTCAAATCATGTTGTACTGAAATGGCACATCTCCCTCACTGACACACCAATTTGCAAATTTTTCTCGAATGTCATACCCTTGTGAAGCGACAACTGTACGTCTGTTTGATGTGTCCAAAGGGGCCTCTGCATTACTAATATTTTGTTCGATATTTTTCAACAAATTAACATCTGTTTTGACAATATTATGTAAAATTACACAGGACATCACGATCCTATTCATTGTTTGGTGATTTTTCACTTCTATCCTTTTCAACAGTATCCTCCATTTATTTGATAAAATACCAAACGCATTTTCCACAACCCTTCTTGCTCGTGATAATCTGAAATAAAAAAAGGCTCAATTAATAAAAAAAACAGAAAAATGATTTAATATTTTTAATACCTGTAGTTAAATATTCTTCGAATTTGTTGTAAATTTTTGCCTGGATATGGCGTAGGTTTTAATGAAAAAGCTTCATCTCCTATCAAAACGTAGGGCACAATGGTATTGGTTTTAAGCAAGCATTCATCAGTTGGAATATTTTAAGTTTCTGGATTGTTTAACCACCTCTGGCGAAACTCTGAATTCTTAAACACGGCAGAATCAGAATAAGATCCATAAGGTACAATGTCTACGCTTATAAATTTATATTCTGCGTCAACGATAGCCATGAGTACTATTGAAAATGGCTTTTTATAATTATAATTCAAACTTCCAGAGTTATTTGGTGCAAACGTATCGATGTGTTTGCCATCGACTGCGCCTAAACAATTCGGGAAGTTCCATTTTTGGTGAAAATCATTCGCTATACGTATCCAATCATTTATTGTTGGTTTGGGTAGTGCTATTGATATTAAACATTTGTTGATGGTGAGTATAGTCTGTTGTACGCATTTCTCTATAGTAGACCGCATTAAGATGGCACTGATTTAAGCCGCACTGCATTTCAATTTATCCATGAATGGCACATCAAAACAAAATTCACCTAATTCTGTTTTTACGCGATAGATACGTTCCGCGACAACTCGTGTAGAAAAAAAATCGAGAAAAAATATTGCATTTTATGAAAAGAAGGCGAATCAAAAATTGAACCTAATCTTATGTACATTAAATAAATTAATAAACTTTAACATAACGAAAAAAATAATAAGAGCAAAATATGTAATCTGTAATTCAGTCTCAACCGTCAGTCTATTAACAAAATTGCCACAATTCAATATATAATTATTAATTATCGGACCAGAGACGCATTCGTCCCGAGACAAATTTTGGATTCCATTAGTGTGCTCAATTGGTGTCGGTGGTTTCATGCGTCTAGTTACAAATTCCGACATTAAACGTTGAGTTCCCTTCTCGGTAGCTATACCTATCAAAAGTTTTAGCTCACGCAGAAATTTTGCAGCTCGTTCTTCAATGTGATCATACTTTTTGGTCACGCCTTGTTATTATATAATATTAGTTTATATTTAAATCATAATTATGTATTAAGATACTTGAATTATATAAAATGAATTATAGAATGTTTGTAAAACCCTGATTACATTTTAATGTATTCTCGAAAAAGTTGAATTTTAAAACTTGTCTAATGGTGGTCGAGAGTTTTCGAGAGGACATGTTTTATTGTCAATTAAGGTAATCAAGGTTTTTAATATCATTGTAGTTCAGATTGTCATAGATCAAAGTAATAAAATTTATAACCAAACTTGGTACACATTAATAAATAAAACACCATAAATTTATAATAAATATTTGTTGGCTACTTGGTAGCTTCATCTCGTTGTGTTAATATTGTATTTACCATTTTCGACAACGAGAACTAGAAGTGCTTCGAATTAAATATCTTTTGTGAAGATATATTATGTAATTGGCGTATTATTCTTCGTCGTCGCCATTTAATATATTATCGTAAAACAAGTAATTGGCGTATTATTCTTCGTCGTCGCCATTTTGGTCCTTCGAGCCGGATGTGAATTTGCACGTGGTTGTTCATCATTCACATCCTAACATTATCCTACATGCGGTAGGATACATTGGAAAGTAATTCCATAATCTACTCTTCGGCATACATTTATACGGAAACAAATCGAGTTGGAACTACTCCATCACTAAATTATACAATATTTCTGTACATCAAATTGAGAACGGATTATCTCATATCATCAATTCCATTAAACAGCAAGGTTTGTTGATAGCAATAAAAGTATTACCGGTCATTAAGGGGCACTACATCAATAAGTACTACCAGGAGCGAAGAGTGTCCTACAGGATAAGCAGTTTGATGGCTTAACACCAAGGGTACAGCACGAAATTAGTAGTTACGCGTAAGTTTAAGTTAAGTTTAATTTAGAAAAGGTTTAATATCAAGATAAATACTTTTCGTGTAACATTGAAGTGTAGTGTCGGTTTATTATTATATATATATAACCTCGCAAGTCGAAAGTTATTAGTGAAACAACATGACTGAAGAAGCTTCCAAACTCGAATTGTTGAAGAAACAACGCGCCGCGTTTAAAGGTCAATTGACATATTTTAAAAATCAGTTCAGTTTAGCCTCTACTTTGGGATCTCTTGAGTCTCTGTTACGTCGCATTCAAGTAGTGTATGACAAGTATAACGCAGTTCAATCCAAAATAGAATCTATTGATGTTTCCACGAGCGACCGTGAATCATTTGAAGATGATTATGGCGCTCTAGAATCGAGTATAATCAATAAAGTATACGAATTAAAAAGAGTGGAAGACACTTCGGCATCACAGTTGCATTTCATAATTCCTCGATTCATGAAGCTTCTACTGGGAATACCGTCTTCACGGGAATTCGCTTACCAGAATTAAAAATTCCCTCTTTTAGTGGCGCTGAGTCAGAATGGCTGGCTTTTCGGGATATTTTCAGCGATCTAATTCATAGTAAAAACATAGAGCCGACCGTTAAATTCATTTATCTAATTTTGCCATGTTCGATCCAGTTCAGCGTACAGTTTGATCGAAAATCTTTCGGTTACAGCTGAAAACTATGATGTAGCTTGGAAGACGATTTGTGACAAATATAATAATGAGTTCGCCATTCAAAGGTATCACATGCAAGAAATCTACGAAATTAAAGGTCCAATGGAAAATTCCTCTAAGGCACTTCAATCGTTTATAGATAAAGCATTAAAACATTATAATGCACTAAATTCATTAAAGGTAAAGGTTTGTGAATGGGACCTAATGTTAACTCATCATTAAACACACAAATTAGATAATGCTTCACGAACAGCGGTTATTAAGAATTCAAATCCGACAAGTATTCTTACTTTTGATGATTTCATAAATATACTACGAACACGTGTACGGTTACTTCAAGCGTTACATTTCAACCCCTCACATCAACCATCGAGACCACTCAGAGATGCAAAGAAGATATTACCAAAGATTTCTATTAATTCAAACTACTGTGCTTATTGTTCAGAATCTCATTCAATGTCTCAGTGCCCATCGTTTAACAATAAAATGCTAACGCCAAAAATGCGTTTTCAGTTTGTCAGAGACAATAAACTATGCGTAAACTGCCTTATAGATAGACACCCGGTTCGAGAGTGCATGCAAGCGCCATGCCAAATATGTTCGCTAAAACATCATGCCAGTCTTCACTTCAAAAAGTATCAATCGAACAATTCTGTAAGGATTCCACCAGTCCCAACTTCAACTGCATCGAAACATGAAGCAGCGTCTAGATCGGATATTTTATCTGCAATTGATTGCAATATATCAGGTACAAGCAAATCTCTGTCAATAAACAACATTTTAGAGCCAGTCTCATTGAACTCGTCAATACCATTACCTTCACGAGAGATTATTCTCATTGGCACAGCACTAGTAAATACTTCGACTTCGAATGGTCATCAATTGATATGTAGAGCTCTGCTTGATAGTGGCTCTCACATGAATTTTATAACTAATGATGCGTGCAATATTTTGAAGGCAATAAAATATCCAACCTTTAAAACTTTTGCGGGTATTGGTGGTAAAGAGTCAAGTATTAAGCACAAAATTTATCTTACAATTTCATCGCGTGTGTCTGATTATAGCATCGAACTAAAATTCTATGTACTTCCAAAAATTACAAATCATCTTCCCACTGTGCATTTGGACTTCAAATTTAGTTCATTACCCGTCGAAGTAAAACTAGCAGACCCATGTTTTAATGTACCCGATCGTATCGATTTATTATTAGGTGCTGAAATTTACAACCAATTGTTTACAGGTGCATCTATCAAGTTATGTAAAGAACTGCCGCCTTTTTTCGCCACCAAATTGGGCTTCGTCGTCTGTGGAAAGGCTGAAGGCATTAGTGGTAAGCATAGACAACAGCAATCACATGTAGCATTATGCAGCATCCAAACTCTTGAAACACAGCTACGGCAGTTTTGGGAATTGGAGAATATTTCGGTCAAATCCAACTATTCGTCGGAAGAAATGCTGTGCGAAAACCATTATTGTAACAATGTTAAACGATTACCAGACGGACGATATTCAGTTGCATTGCCAGTTAAACCTAATATAGTCAACTTAGAATCATCGCATTTATCAGCTCGTCGTCAGTTCTTATCGTTAGAAAAACGTCTTCGCGTCAACGAAGAGTTATATCAATCATATAGGGAGTTCATGTCCCAGTACATTGCTTTAGGTCATATGGTGCAGGTTTCCAATCCAATGGCAACCCAAAACTACTATATGCCACATCATTATGTGCTCAAAAATCAGAGTACCACCACCAAACTCAGAGTGTTGTTTAATGCCTCCTCGAAAACATCGTCACAATTATCACTCAATGATTGCCTGATGGTCGGACCTACTATCCAGCAAGACCTATTTTCCATAGTTCTACGATTTCGAAAGCACATTTACGCGTTTTGTGGTGACATAGCGAAAATGTATCGCCAGATTCTCGTACATGACGAACAGCAAAATCTTCAAAGAATTTGGTGGCGGAATCACTCTTCAGAGGAAATGCAGGTATTCAAATTATGCACAGTAACGTATGAGACGGCAAGTGCACCGTTTTTAGCAACACGAACACTGAAACAACTATCCATCGATGAGCATGATCAATTTCCGATTGCCGCAAATGTATTAGCCAGTGATTTTTACGTTGACGATGTTCTGACAGGCGCGGCAACCATTAACGAAGCGTTAGCATTAAAATCTGACTTGATAAATCTATTATTGCTGGGAGGTTTCGAACTTCGGAAATTTTACTCGAACGATCCATTACTTTCGTCGGAACATCAGCCACAGTCTCCTATTACTTTAGTATTGGGCCTCTCGTGGAACACAGATATTGATCATTTTGAAGCGCAATTGGACAAACTATCGATTCATACACTTTGTTCAAAGCGAAATATGTTGTCTGAGATATGTCAACTTTTCGACCCATTAGGATTATGTGCACCTATAATCGTAACGGCAAAGTTATTTATGCAGGAGTTGTGGACTCTTCAAACAATAAGCTGGGATGACCTCATTCCAGATAGTATTGCAAATAAATGGATCAAATTCAAAACTGAACTTAGTGATTTAAATAAAATACTTGTTCCAAGATCTATTTTATTGCCAGATGTCAAACGCATAGAACTGCACGGTTATGGCGATGCTTCAGAAAGAGCGTTTGGATGTGTAATGTACATTCGAATGACTGATAATTCAGATCACCATCATGTCAAGTTAATATGTGCCAAATCACGAGTAGCACCTCTGAAAAAACAGACCATTCCTCGATTAGAGCTTTGCGCAGCATTGTTGTTGGCCGAAATGACCAATAAGCTATTAAATATTTTGGATATATCATTCGATGCAATATACCTATGGTCTGACTCTGAAATAACACTTCATTGGATTAAATCAGTGCCACATAAATATGCCACGTTTGTGGCAAACCGAGTGGCCAAGATTCAAGACTACACTTCGCCTAATAATTGGTATTATGTTAACTCTCGGTCGAACCCTGCAGACTACGTTTCCAGAGGTTTAATGCCATCTGACTTTCTAAATGCAACATTGTGGTGGAATGGTCCAAAATACTTGCTTCAAAGCGAAGAAGAGTGGCCTAAATCAACTAGTCAACAACTTAGTCTAGATCAACAAGATCTAGATATGCGCAAACCATCAATGCTAGTGCATAGTCAAACAAAACCCGGTACCCATGATATATTTACTCGATTTCAATCACTTAACACCTTGCTACGTGTTGTAGCCTACATTTTCCGATTTTATCAAAATGCTGCAAATAAATCTGCTCGTAAATTATGCACCTCGATACATCTTCGACCTATTGAAACCAGTAAAACGTTGCATTGATTGATAAAACTAATCCAACAAAATGAATTCGAAGAAGACATAAAATGTCTTAAAACTAACCATTCAATACCCCACAAAAGCTCATTACGTTTGCTATCTCCTTTCCTAGATGCAGATGGTCTGTTAAGAGTTGGTGGTCGACTCGGGAATGCACCAATATCATACGACCGTAGACATCCTTTATTACTGCCAGGGAATCATGTATTAAGTAAGTTAATTGTGCGGCATGAACATATTCGACTACTCCATGCTGGACCACAAGCACTTTTATATAACCTTCGTTTATTGTAGTGGATCACTGGGGGTCGAAGTCTCTGTAGGACAGTAGTTAATGGCTGTATTCGATGTTTTTACGCTCGACCTCATATCAGAAGTCAAATTATGGGTGATCTACCGGCCGACCGAGTCACAAGGTCAGTTCGACCTTTCATTACCGTAGGTATTGACTTCTGCGGTCCTTTCATAGTCAAACAATCTGTTAAATCTAAGATAAATCTTAAATGTTACATATGTTTATTTATATGTTTTACCACCAAAGCAGTCCATCTGGAGATAGTTATGAATTTAACGACAGAATCATTTCTTGCCTGTTTTCGCCGTTTCGGTGCCCGACGAGGAATGTGTAGCAAAATTTATTCGGACAACGCTACTAATTTTATTGGAGCTCGTTCTGAACTTGCTGATTTGAAGAAATTATTTTTATCTCAACAGTTCAACGATGACATCATACGATACTGTACCTCGCATAACATCGAGTGGCACACAATTCCACCGCGATCCCCACATTTTGGAGGATTGTGGGAGTCTGCCATTAAAAGTACAAAATATCATATGAAACGTGTAGTCGGAGCATCGTTATTCACATTTGAAGAATTTAACACATTAATATCGCAGATCGAAGCTTGTTTAAATTCTCGCCCTTTAACCGCCATGTCCAGTGATCCATCTGACTTGACTGTCCTATCTCCAGGTCATTTTATAGTTGGATCACCTTTAACTGCGTTGACTGAACCCTCTCTGCTTGATCTACGCACAAACAGACTATCAAGATTCCAATTAGTTCAACGAAATTTACAGTATTTCTGGAAACGTTGGCACGTCGAGTATTTAACTGAATTACAACGACGTTATAAATGGCAAAAGGGCCAAGAAAAATATCCAATTGGAGCGTTGGTGCTTCTTCACGATGATAATTTGCCACCTCGGTCTCGGGCGGATTATCAACACGCATCCAGGTAAGGACGGCGTGATACGGGTAGTTACAATTAAAACAGCTCAATCTTTACTAAAAAGAGCAGTAAACCGAATAAGTGTTCTACCAACTGATGAAGAATCGTAGATAGTTCATTTATGTCATTAAGTTTCAATGTTAGACGATTATGTTATTATCGATTATATTTGTAATTTTTAAAAGAAAAATAAGTGAATTGTTGAAAGTTCACAGACTTTAAGGCCGCGGGTATGGTCACGCCTAGTTTATTATATAATATTAATTTATATTTAAATCATAATTATGTATTAAGATACTTGAATTATATAAAATGAATTATAGAATGTTTGTAAAACCCTGATTACATTTTAATGTATTCTCGAAAAAGTTGAATTTTAAAACTTGTCTAATGGTGGACGAGAGTTTTCGAGAGGACATGTTTTATTGTCAATTTAGGTAATCAAGGTTTTTGATACCATTGTAGTTCAGATTGTCATAGATCAAAGTAATAAAATTTATAACCAAACTTGGTACACATTATTAAATAAAACACCATAAATTTATAATAAATATTTGTTGGCTACTTGGTAGCTTCATCTCGTTGTGTTATTATTGTATTTACCATTTTCGACAACGAGAACTACAAGTGCTTCGAATTAAATATCTTTTGTGAAGATATAACGTTATTATGTAATTGGCGTATTATTCTTCGTCATCGCCACTTTTGAAAATGGTTGCTTAATTGATTTGCTATAAGTTTTAAATTGATCTGAAGTTATGGCGACAGCCTCTTCGTCGGTTTTAATATGTTTTTCAGTGTCGGTATACTCAAGGGCAACATCTGCACTTTCATTCTAGCTATAAGCAGTTTATTCACTAGCTATTCTTCGATATCTGCCGAGGATATGTGGTCGAATCTTCCTCCGCCTACTTCATTAGCTAATGTTATGATGTTGGAGTACTCAATCGTGTTAGAAGCGCTGGCTCGTTGTTTGTATTTTGAAAAAATGTACATACATTATACTACAATATATGAAAATAACCGAAAATTAAGTTGATCGCGCAAAAACAAGTGAAATTGTGTAAAAAAGAAAGATTTTTTTCGATTTGCGTCAAATCAAATTCGCGTAAAAAGGTTCGCACAAAAACAGAATTGGGTGTATCTATATTTTTTCCACAACAAAACAACTTTCTTTCAATAAAAAAAAATTTTGTATCAATAAAAGATATATTTTACATTGTTTATCAACAAGTATTGCACACGTTTAAGGCGTTGCCACATGCAAATCGTACGACCGATTTTTTAAACCGACATTTACATTTTATGATAAAACTATAATATATACTATATATAAATTAATGCCAAATGGTTTGCATATTTGAATTATATCATATTTTGCAATCAAAATTACAAAATTAGTAGATTTTTATTTAACCCTACAGTGCGCACAGGTTCATATATGAATCAGCGATATTTGCATCACATAGAATTTTATTAAAAATTACAAATGCATAATCTCGTATAGATTCAAATATGAACCACATTTCTCTATGTAGTTGATTCGTTTTTTTTCTTATACGTACAAATTATACAGTTTTTTTCAACATTTTGTTTTCACAAGTCATTGCAACCAAAAATTATAACCGAAGAATTTTTGGAATCATATTTTGAGGCAAATGTCATTACAGAAATATCCATATTAATACCACCGGCTGACAAGTCAGAAAATACTACAGAGAAAGTATCATCAGTACCAACATCAAACGATACAATGTCGATCCCACCAGTCAATCTGAAAGATCTGAAATGGAAAAAAAGACATTCGGAGTGTGTACCATCAACATTTACAGGAAATTCAGATTTATCAGCTACAATAAGTTGTTTGCAAACGCCTTATCAATTGTTCAAATACTTTTTTGACGATGACTTGCTGGATAAAATAGTGGAAGAAAGTTTGAAATATAGCATAACGAAAAATATGGAAAACCCCTTCACATTTTCTCGAAATGACCTAATGAAGTATTTAGGTATTTGTGTGATGTCCTCAGTTGCAACCATTTCCAATACTAGAATGTATTGGAACGAACATATCGGTATTGAAATAGTGCAAAATTCGATGAGACAAAAAAAATTTGAAAAAATTCGTTCAATTCTACACTTTAATGATAATTCTGTTGTCACAAATGATAAGCTTCATAAGCTAAGGCCGGCAATTGATTCATTATCATCAAAATTTTTGTCCGTTCCAATGGAAGAAATGCTGTCCATAGACGAACAAATATGAGCTACCAAAACATGTCACCATTTGAAGCAGTATCTACCGCTTAAGCCCAACAAATGGGGATATAAATTATTTATTCTTTCAGGAGTGTCTGGTTTCTGTTATAAATTTGAAATTTATACTGGTACAGAAAACCAACCACAACAACGTTATCCATCAGAATCTGGTGGTGGTTCGATTAGCCCGGGATATTCCACCGAATAGTTTCCATAAACTATATTTTGACAACTATTATACGTCAGTTCCATTGATCGCTTATGTAGCGAACAAAGGAATTCATTCACTTGGCATGGTAAGACGAAATCGAGTTCCTTCATGCAGGACACATACAGACGCTGAAGGCAAAAAAATTAAAAGAGGAACATCTGGTGAGTTTGTAACTGAATATAATTCCATCAATATAACGAACGTTTATTGGAAAGATAACAAAATCGTTAATTTGTTATCATCATTTGTGGGTACGGAACCGACGCATTTAGTCGATAGATATGATCGAAAAGAAAAAAAGAAAATCCAAATCCCTTGCCCCGCTATTGTTAGGCAATACAATAAGCACATGGGGGCGTGGATTTACTCAATAGTATCATAGGTCGATACAAAATCAAAATGAGATCTCGTAAGTGGTATATGCGGCTATTTTACCATGTTTTGGACATTGCCATAATAAACGCATGACTTCTTCATCGCAAGTCCAATGAACCGTCGATGAAGCTCATTGATTTTCAAATTGAACTAGCTCGCTCGTTATGTGCTATTGAAACACCTAGTTCAGTTAAACATTACCAACTGTCGATGTGTGATTGGATCATACTAACCACATCCCAATATGGAATGCAACTCTTTTGCGTTGCAAACATCCAAGGTGCAATTCACAAACATTTATTGTCTGTGAGAAATGTAGTACTGCTTTATGTCTTAATAAGGATAAAAACTGCGTTAAATCGTTTCACTAGAATAATAATCAAATGTAATGCGCAATGGTTCAGATATGAATCATCGATTCGATCATTAAAAATCAATTAAAATTTAAACTGTAAGATGTTTTATTAAACTTTCCATGTTTCTTCACCATAAAACAGCATAAACACCATAAAATGGTTTATATCATTTTATTTACTTTATAAATCTAGTTAATGAGTGCCAAAAAATATGGTCTAATCTACGGGATTCATTTGCCCGGCTGTTTAAGGTCGAACAATGCATTCCTAGTAGATCTGGAGCGGTGGCTGAAACAAAGTGGAAACATTTTAATAGTCTACGCTTCCTAAGCGAGTTTACCAGAATACCAAGGTAAATAAGTTTATTATAATAACCCAACGGGTTTGATTTTAATTTAACATTTGCGATATTAATGTTTTTCATTTTGAGTACAATGAGTAACTATGAGAAAGCCTCAGCAATATCAAAGCCACAACCAATCAACTGCAGTAATAGCAACGAGTTTGATGAATTAATCGAAATTGTGGATGAAGAGAGTGAAATTACAATATCACCAAGAAAAAGGCGGCGTGGAAAAACGGACATTGCTGAGAAAATATTTGAGGCAATAAGTTCCTTAAACGAGATACCAACGCCG
Source organism: Tipula lateralis (assembly GCA_963932295.1). Lineage (NCBI taxonomy): Eukaryota > Metazoa > Arthropoda > Insecta > Diptera > Tipulidae > Tipula > Tipula lateralis. The sequence goes on along the minus strand of OZ010739.1, from coordinate 30,113,618 downwards.
CCTTCATCACCACCGTTGGAACAATTTTTCGTTTCCTTAGCTCAACAGGCGATAAACTTAGATCCACATTAGAATACAACTTCAAATAAAATGTTTGAAGGCTCTAGAAGAAGTTGAGTTTTATAATAATTCTTAAGTTGTATTATTCGTTATTTTAATTTATTTTTAGTTTAGCTTTTAAGATTTATGTGTAATATATATCTTTAAGAAACCAATTTTGTTGAAATATAGACTTTATTTATAAAATAATATTAACAATTTTTTATTTTCAAATCATGTTGTACTGAAATGGCACATCTCCCTCACTGACACACCAATTTGCAAATTTTTCTCGACTGTCATACCCTTGTGAAGCGACAACTGTACGTCTGTTTGATGTGTCCAAAGAGACCAACAAATTAACAACTGTTTTGACAATATTATGTAAAATTACACAGGACATCACAGGATCCTATTCATTGTTTGGTGATGTTTCACTTCTATCCTTTTCAACAGTATCCTCCATTTATTTGATAAAATAGCAAACGCATTTTCCACAATCCTTCTTGCTCGTGATAATCTGAAATAAAAAAAAGCTCAATTAATAAAATAAACAAAAAAATGATTTAATATTTTTAATACCTGTAGTTAAATATTCTTCGAATTTGTGGTAAATTTTTGCCTGGATATGGCGTTAAAAGTGTAGGTTTTAATGAAAAAGCTTCATCTCCTATCAAAACCTAGGGTACAATGGTATTGGTATTAGGCAAGCATTCATCAGTTGGAATATTTAAAGTTTCTGGATTGTTTAACCACCTCTGGCCAAACTCTGAGTTCTTAAACACGGCAGAATCAGAATTAGATTCATAAGCTCCAATGTCTACGCTTATAAATTTATATTCTGCGTCAACGATAGCCATGAGTACTGTTGAAAATGGCTTTTTATGATTATAATTCAAACTTCCAGTGTTATTTGGAGCAAACGTATCGATGTGTTTCCCATCGACTGCGCCTAAACAATTCGGGAAGTTCCATCTTCAGTGAAAATAATTCGCTAAACGTATCCAATCAATTATTGTTGGTTTGGGTAGTGCTATTGATATTAAACATTTGTTGATGGTGAGTATAGTCTGATTAATGCATTTCTCTATAGTAAACCGCCCCATTAAAAATCTTACTGATAAATCATTAAAACTACAGCCTGTTGCCAAAAATTTAAATAAACAAGAAAAATCCAGCTTAAATAATTATCTTATACTATTAAACAATTTTTTATTACATAATTATAAAATAAGATACATACCTCAAAGTAATCACCAAGTTTTCTTTAGCTGAAATCGTATCTCTTCGAAAAGCCATTATGGATGGTTTTATATCCTTTAAAACTTTTGAATATAAATAATCAAAATGTTCTTTGGACATTCGAAAATAATTAAAATGTTTTTCAGGATACCGGTGCAATAATTTCACTATTGTGAAGTACTCTCCTGCTCGCTTTCTGCTTTGATTTATCGGATGAATCCACTATCTGTTGCGTCTCTCTTTATTATAAAAATATAACGCTAAATATAAAGTTAATTTAACTTTTAATGTTCTGGAATACACCATGATGAACATTTTCGCTTTAAATCACAATAATAACACTTGAATTGTTATTGAACACTTGAATTATAGTAACCAAATGACAGCTTTAATTTTTTGTTTATACTATGACGTCATTCATCGATTGTTTTATTTTTGTGTTACCGTGTGGCGTGTTTCACCGACAAGCCTACCGAATTGTTCGTTTTTGTATTTGCATGTGGCATACCCTTTACTATCATCAATTTTTAACAATATTTATTATCATCTATAGGCACAGAATTTTCTCCAATTAACCACTTATGTATATAACTTAATCCAAAGAAAAAAAGATAGAACTTATATTTCTAAACACTGGTTGCTTTGGTCCACATCATTTTTTTTTCGACCAAAACTTTTGCTTTATACTTTTTTAAATTATTTTTTTTTAAATCCGTCTTTCCGATCTCCCAATCTCTTCCAGCCATTTTTCTTTTTTTTTCACCGGGTGACCATTTAACCATTTATTATATTACATCACTGCAACAGAATACATCGCAATGGATAATCATCGAAAACATTTGACATTCCTGTCAATTGAAGAGTTGAATCGTTGTCAAAAAATCCAACCTACTCGATTTTTATGCGGAATATCAGTTATTTTTAACGCATAGACGAACAACGGAAGGGGCGAATTAGCGGTGTTGCTGCGAAATATTTCTTTATTGTTTGATTCTACAAACCAGTACAGTGCAAGGCTATGCAATCAACAACGCACAACCAGACATTCAAGCATAGCTAATTTTAAATCGACAAATTCGTTGGAAATGTTGAAATTTAATGGCCTTTGCTTATTACAAGGCCAGATGAAGCCTACGAAATTGCGGCATTTGTTTTCAAAGCATCCACTTTATTACCATCCTGTATTTTCAAACACCATGTCGTGACGTCGGTTTGAACAAATCCTTAGATGTTTAGATGTGAATTCAGAGCTAGGTGAGAAATATTTGAATAAAATAAATCGTTTTATAAAAGTATTTAACACGAAATATCAAGAAGCTAATCGACCCAATGAAAACCTGTCACTAGATGAATCAATGCTACTTTGTCGTGGAAGATTACACTTTAAAATGTACATCAAAAATAAAAAAACAAAATATGGGATAAAATTTTACGAGCTGTGTGATCCCAATGGTTATATACAGGGTGTCCGTCGGAAAGGTATACTAATTTGTTCACTTCTGTTAGCCTCACAAATGCGAACCCTTTTGAGCACATTTTTCATTACATTCTCACACATTTCACGCGGTATTCCATTAATTTCAACACGAATATTTTGTTTGAGCTGCTCAAGCGTTTCTGGGTTGTTTGCATATGTCTTGCTTTTCAGAAACCACCACAAAAAGAAATCCGGCGTAGTTAAATCAGGCGACCGTAAAGACCAATCTACATCACCATTTTTTGAAATAACTGGTTGTGGAAAGAGGTCCCGCAGTAATTTCATTGTAATCCTGGCTGGATACGATGTGGCACCGTCTTGTTGATACCACATGTTAATTAAGCCCAAAGCATGCAGTTGTGGCGTTAAAAAGTTTTCAATCATATCACGATATCGCTCTCCATTCACAGTTACCGTTACGCCGTTTTCATTTTCAAAGAGGTAAGGTCCAATGATTCCTCCTTACCAAATTGCATACCAGACTGTCACTTTTAATGGATGTAAAGGTGACTGATGAATAATTTGAGGTTTTTCTACTGCCCAGAACCGACTATTCTGTTTATTCATATATCCATTCAAATGAAAATGTGCCTCGTCACTCATTATGATTTTTTCATGAAAATCGGGGTTGTCATGGGCTATTGGCATATGTACGGCGGCGTAATTGGTCTTGTGGAAGAAGCTCTTCTGTCAACTGAATCTTAAATGGAAACAAATGCAAATCCTTGTGCAAAATTGTGGCCAAACATGTTCTTTGAAGACCAAGCTCCTGAGCACGGCGTCGAATTGTGGTTGATGGATTGTTTTGAACAGTTTCTTGAGTAGCAGTAATGTTTTCAGCCGATCTTGCAGTACGTCCTATCACCTACAGACCCTCTTTCTTCGAAATCATTCACAACACGATAAATAGTGCGTTTTGTTGGCATGTTGTTTCTCCCAAAAATTTGACGTAATTTTCTCATCGTCACAGTAATCGATGATTGATTTTGATAAAATGTTTTAACGATTAAAACACGTCGGTTTACTGCCAAATATGAATTTTCAAGACTAACGTTTACCAAAATGGCGGCAAAACAAATTAGTATACCTTCCTGGCGGACGCCCTGTATTTAATATAGAGATTTACTGTGGGAAACAAGAGGTCGATCTCAAATGCCCTAAATTAAATTCGCTTGTCCTTCGACTAATGAATTTTTACCTGGGAAAAGGCCATACTCTGTTCATGGGTAACTTCTATAATAGTTTAGGGTTATCAAATTTATTGTTAACCCATAGAACACATACGTGTGGCACGTTGCGGGGTAATCGCAAGGGTAATCGCTCGGATCTAATAAAAAGAAAACTTAGTAAAGATCAACACGTTTGGTTGCGAAAACGTTACATTTACGTATTCAAATGGAGAGATAACAGAGATGTGCTCTGTATAAATACCAAGTATCATGCGACGATGACCGATACTACAAATAGTTATGGGAAAGAAAGGAAGAATCCAATTGAAATTGAATGTTATAATCAGAACATGTCTAGCGTCGACAGAGCAGATCAATTAATTTCCTATTATTCATGACCACGCAAAACAATTCGTTGATACAAAAAAGTAATATTCCAAATGTAGCGTTACAGGGTGGCCATCACGCAGAATCGATTGGTGGCAACCGTTGTTGTTTTCCGCTTTCTTAAATCCCACCCAAATATACTCACCTGCATAACAACGCAAAACAAAAACAAATCTCGAACCGAACAAATGTCTTTGAGTTTAATGTCGTATTTATTTGTTACATGTAACATGCTGCGAGAGATCACGAGAGGTGCCCATAGCTGCGAGGAGATGACCAATATTTAGGCGGAGTTATAACTCGGCTAGATGGTGAAGAAGATAGGTGAGAGAAACGTCGTTCGAGAGTTTCGAAGTTAACCGTTGAATTAGAAAGTTCTCGGTTCGCTAACCAGGAGCGCAAAGAGCGGAAGAAAATAAGATGACCAGGCAGAAATAGGGATTAAGATTTGGACCATCAAAGGTGACAGACGAAATAAAGAGAAGAGGAGTTGACGATCAAGAGCTGGATGACGGCGGAAAGTTAACAGCATCCAATAAACTCACGTTAGTAAACTCATTAATAAAAACCCATGTAAATGTGATTAAGAAATATATACCATCTTTGTAATATTTTTCTTTCTCTTTGTTTCCATGTACTGATGTGTTAAAACGAATTGTACTCATAAACGGTGGATCATAGAAACGCTATATGATGTGAATTTTTTTGTTAGTGATCATAAATTTTGAGTGAATTTTATTAGTGTTGCTGTGATCATAAAATTGTAGAACAGATCAATAAAACGAAATAGGAACAAACGTTTGAAGTGGATTGTATTCCGTAAAAGTAAACAATTACAGTGAACAATTACATAAAATAGTTCGTCGCCGGAGACTCGTATATCATTGCTGTTAATAGGCTGCAGTGGATCAACGACAATGATATACAGGCGAGTTTTCCTTGTCTACCTCACTACCCGATTCTCTGTTTCTTTTCTCCATTTTCCGATCCTACACTTTCCCTTTATTCCAAGACAACGGATTGATTTCCTTTAGAATTTGCGTGGTGACTTTTTTTGTAGTATCAATAGGTACCCCGCCCGAGTCCACTCGCTCATACACAGAGCAAAGCTGGATATACGTGCTGGTAGAAGGGCGCCCAACGGAATTTATGTGTTTTTGTTGTCTACCCAAGCCACAACCGCGACACACGAGAGCACGTTACACATATTATAGATATGGCAGTATTCAACAGTTATTTCATCTACAACAAAATAATTCTCAAAATTACTTTTTTAAAGTTCTGAGAATCGTTAATTTATTCCTCCCTTGATTTTCAAAATATTTTCAATGTACGAAATTTAAAAACTTCCACGACACGAATGGAACTTGCAACAATATCTGCTCAACATTCTTAGGGAAAAAATAAATTCCCAAAAAACTGGAGACGAAAATCTTACTACCGGGATTGTAAGCATTGTGCCAAAAAACAAAATAAAACACAAACAGCTTATCGATGGAAACAATGCCCAAATAATCCTCCTTATGTTTAGAGTGTTTTGAAACCTGGCACACCAGAATCAAACTTATTAGCGATAAAATTAAAACTAACGTGGATTTCGTTTATTTCATTTTTTAATGGATTTTATTTATTTTTTTTCTAATCTCTAATCTGTTTTGGGGCTCAAGGCATTCCCTACTCTTTCGCGGTTCGCTTTTTAACGTCCTTGCTTTTACGCCATTACAGCCAATTTGAGGACGTACGGCTATATGTTCGATTTTCTTAACCATCTGCACAATGCATAGCTCTATGCCCGCCTATAGTGCTGACATTGAAAATCGGTCGGCCCATGAGTTTTGCACTCCAACAGGAGGTCAAAGTTGTGTTCATTCACACCACAAATCGTAATCTCATGGTGAAAAATCCCGTTTGCATCCTGCATCTATCGGGATTCGAACCGTAAACCGGTACCTCCCGCTCCAACTGCTGCATTTAACCACTGCGCCACCTGGGCGTTTGATTTTAAATTGTGTTAATTTTTTTTATTTAAATGTATACTGAAGTTAATTGTTTGTATTTTAATAATTAATAAACTAATAAGAATGAAAAATTTTTTCACAGGGACAACCACTGCATTTACTTTCCACTGCTTTAGCAGTTATGTCCATAGAGATCAATTTAATTTCTATGGGGGTCATCACTGCTAAAGCAGTATAATTTGCAAAAAAAAGTTTGCAATTGCAAAACGAAACTAAAAATATTTTATACACAAAACTTAAATCAGATGTAAATTATCTTTAATACCAGCCAGGTTTTAGTATGTGGCTTTCTAAATAGCCCTCATGTAAAAATATTGTCCATGAATGTGTTAACGATTTTTATATGTCATGCGAATGGTTATTGTCACATTGCTCAATTAATCAACAAACCGCTGAATCGATATGAATCCTAGATTATGTTCTTATATTACATTTGATTATTTCGCTCTGAAGAATTGCATTTGATGAAAAAGATGTCAGTATCGTTTAGTTGAAGATTTTTATGCCTGTACGCTAGAAACATGGTTTAGTGATTCATGAATAGCAACGTTTTATATTCTTCTATAGTTCTGTGGAATTCTATGCGAAGGCATAGTAAGAAAAGTGAAATTTACTGTTAACGTTTTTCAAAGGAAAAAAGTACCGTTTTTTGCATTTTTTGTGCTTCCGAAACATTTACAAAAATCCTGACCAAACCTAACACAAAAGTGACATAACCTTAACCTTAATACATTGTTTGTTTACAATTTACAGTCGTCATCAATACAACTACAAAACGAGTTTTTGTTTCTCTTATTCTCTTACTGTTAAAATTAGGATTTTTCTTAAAATGACGGAATAATTAAACAGAGAATTTATAATTTGATTGAGAATTTATTGAATTGAATTGTATTTTGTACAATTCAATTCAATCAATCCTGAACCGTCTAAATAAACAGAGTCTTAAATAAATAAATCATTAAATTCATATATCGCAGTAGAACATTTAATATGTGTATGCACAAATACATTTTTTTTTTTTTTTTTTTTTTTTGTTTGCGGTTTTTACAGGCCATTATTGGCCCGTACCGTGTCAACAATCTGACTCCAACGGTTTCGATCACGAGCCAGATCTTCATACTGTTGCAAGCAGTTGGAAGATGCCAGATCGCTCTCTACGCCGTGGAGCCATCGTCGCCGACAGCGACCTCTTCGCCTACCGAAAGGCGGTTCTCCCTTTAAAGATCGCTGTATCATTCGGTTCGGATCAGCACGCAGAACGTGACCGAGCCAGCGTATTCGCTGTCCTTTGATTTCATGCACGATATCAGGAATTTGCATTAAATTCCTGATCTCGTGATTGAAAAGAACTCGGTAAGTGCCATCGACGTCGCGTTTTGGACCATATATCACACGCATGATTCTTCTCTCGAATGTTAGAAGCCATCTTTCGTACTCATCCGTCAAGGTCCAACTCTCACATCCATACATGACAACGGGTCTGATCAACACTCTGTACAGTTTCAGCTTATCCGTATTTGCAAGATATTTTGATTTCAGCAGTGGACGTAGAGGATACAAAGCCCGATTGCCAGCGGCAAGGCGGACCTTGATATCCTCGCCCACACTATTATCGTGAGTGATGAGAGATCCAAGATACTTGAATCTCATCACTCCTTCAAACGTGTGGTTTCCACTACTGAAATCAATTGCGTCTTGGTCTCTAAAACCCGAGATTAGATATTTGGTTTTTGACTCCTTGATTTTGAGACCAACGGAAGCTGAACACTGTTCCAGTGGATCAAGTATCTCTTTCACTCCGTTGCCATTTAATCCAATCACACAGATATCATCTGCATAAGCAAGAAGTTGATTGGATTGTCGGAATAAGATATTGTCCTGAGGTGTTTCACTTTTACGAAGGATGTATTCCAACATGAGATTAAAAAGTATCGGGGACAGCGCATCTCCTTGTCGAACACCGGAATTGATTGCAAAAGTTCTCGATAGCCTGTTCTCAACTTTAACACAGCATTTTGACTGCGTTACTGTCATTTTACAGAGATGTACATATTTTTTTGGTATTCCTAAATATTCAAGCGCATACCATAGCCTCTCTCGATTGATCGAGTCATAGGCTTGCTTGAAATCTAGGAATACCTGGTGTACATCGCGAGATGTTTCGTAGTACTTGGAAAGAATCATCCGTAGCGAAAAAACTTGATCAGTGACTGACCGATTTGGACGGAATCCTCCTTGGCACAAATACATACATATCATATTAAAAAATATATTATAATGTGTACGCATGTGCAAAACGAAATATCGATCGAATGAAGACAATGAAACAGAGTCATCTCTGTTTGGAAGAAATAAAACTGATACTAAAAAGATATTTTGTATTTGACATAAAATTTTCAAATATATTCGATATATATATATATATATATATATATATATATATATATATAAATATACAGTCCTTAACAAAATTATTTGTGCATAGTACAAATAATCTATAAAATTGACTTAATAGCTAGGAGTAAAAATAAATTTTCAAATTAAGTCGATATGAAGTATTCCCACCATTGTTTTCAATAACTTCATGAAGACGCTGTGGAATGGAATTCACGAGATTTTCTACCATTTGTGTTGGAATTTGATCCCAGACAATTTTTATTGCAGCAAAAGTTTCATTTGACTGCCTTCCAATTTCTACCGCCAATTTTTGTTTCAAATAATTCCAAATTTTCTCAATTGGGTTTAAATCCGGACTTTGCGGTGGCCAATCAAGCGTTTGTTGGTCCAAATCTTTAAAAAACATCGTAATAATTTTGCTTTTGTGAATTGCAGCGTTGTCTTGCTGCAGTATAAAATGCTGGCCGATTAGTTCACATCCAGAAACTATTGCGTGCTCGTTCAACAATTCCAAGTATGTACTTGAAGTTACCTTTTGAGGTATCATAATAAGTTACCCAACCCCATTATAGCAGAAACATCCCCATACCATAACTTTACCTCCACCACTATGGTGAGTTGGCATAACAACGGAGCGATTTTTTTTGTTCAGGAGTCGAATAAAAATATTTTTTCCCATATGTCCCATCCAAACTAAAACATGACTCGTCTGTCCACAAAATATTACGCCAAATCTCCACAAGCTTCGACTGATAGGTGTACGCAAATTTGAGTCGCTTCCTCTTATTTATTTGGTTTATGAATGGCTTCTTTTGAATGGTATAGGCTTTGACATTTGCCTCGTGTAGTCGTCTTCGTACAGTCATGTGAGAGATTTTAACTTCTCGCGTGATATTTATATCATTTTGAACATTTTGAATTTTTTTTTGAGGGTTCCGTTTTAGAAGATTAACTAATCTTTTGTCTTCTTTTGTGGTTGTTGCTCGTTTTCGCCCTCTCCCTTGCACATTTTTCAAGCTGCTCTTGACAATCGCAGATCTGACTTGCTCTTGACAATCGCAGATCTGCGGTATCGATTTCCATTAACAGTAACGTCGCGATCGTTATCGTCGATGAAAAAATATGGCCCAATGACGCCGCCGGCATGTAATCCGCTCCAAACAGTGACTTTTTCGGGATGGAACGGTGGCTCATGAATCACGTGTGGGTTGCTTCTTACCCAGTAACGCATATTTTGCTTGTTGACAAATCCATTGAGCCAAAAGTGAGCCTCATCGCTGAAGATGATGTTTTGGTGAAAATCTGCATCATTTTCGATTTGCTCTTGAGCCCAATTCACGAATCGACGTCGCTTCAAATGGTCAAACGGCTTTAGTTGTTGTGTAAGCTTGATCTTATACGGATGAGGCCAAGATCTTTACGTAAAATTCGCCACAATGCTGTCACAGAAAGGCCCAATATATATATATATATATATATATATATATATATATATATATATATATATATATATATATATATATATATATATATATATATATATATATATATATATATATATATATATATATATTAATATATATATAAATATATATATATATATATATATATATATATATATATATATATATATATATATATATATATATATATATATAAATATATATATATATATATATATATATATATATATATATATATATATATATATATACATATATTTATATATATATATATATATATATATATATATATATATATATATATATATATATATATATATATATATATATATATATATATATATATATATATATATATATATATATATATATATATATATATATATATATATATATATATATATATATATTTATATTTCCGAAGGGAGAAAACCATCAGCGGCACTCTACCGGAATAAAACTCGTACCGACTAAAACTCCACACTTCGCTCCTCCATTCGTTCAGGAACCCCTGTACTGGACTTAAACTTTTACCGATTAAAACCTCACCCTCCACTCGATCGGGATCCCAAAATTTGCATTACTTCAGGCAGTGGATGTCTACATTCCCATTACTTTATGTTGTGTTAATATTTTTTGACGTAATATTATCATAATCATGGTATTAATGGTGTTTCAATTTTGCTCCTCCGAAAGCATCTAAGGGAGAGTCGACCGCCCAGGTGGCTCAGTGGTTAAAGCTGTTGCAGTTGGAGCGGGAGGTACCGGGTTCGAATCCCGATAGGGGCAGGATGCAAAAGGGATTTTTCACCATCTGATTACGATCGGTGGTGTTAATGAACACATCTATGACCCCCTGTTGGAGTGCAGAACTCATGGGCCGACCCATCTATGGAGCTATACAATGCGCAGATGGTTCTACGAAAATCGGACCTATAGCCGTACGTCCTCGATTTGGCCGTTAAGGCGTAAAGTAGGACGTAAATAAGCGAACCGCGAAAGAGCTGGGAGAGCCTTGAGCCCCAAGAAAGATAGCATAGAATAAAATATATATCTTAGGAAGAATTTTTTCCGTTGTCAGCTGACCTACTTTATCAGTATGCTCTCGAAGCTCCCGCTCCCACCGTTCACAATGAAAAATAGTGTGTTCTGTTGTATCTTGTACATCACAGTAGATATAAGAAGAAATATCTTTAATATGCGTTTTAAAGAAATAGCTGTTAAAACAGCCATGATTGGATATGACTTGCGTTAAGTGGAAGTTAATTTCACCATGATTACGCTCCACCCACTTTTTAACTTTTGGAATCAGCTGTCTAGTTCACGGCTCAGTGTCTGCGTTCTCCCATCGTTTCTGCCATTTTCCCACCATTTATTGTTTGGCTTTGGAGTCCCGCTGAGTACTTTCACTCTACGTTTGGACATTATGGTTGGCCGTAATAGGTGGCATTTTAATTGCGATCGATCCGCCAGTGCTGTCCATTAATCGAATATGGCCATTTGTCTAATATGCTCTTGACAGCTTTTGGTCTAGCCATAGCCCCAAGTACTTAATTTTTGCTGTTGGTACTATTCTTATTCCTCCTGTGTTAAATTCCATAGGCGAAAACATCCACCAACCTACCATTACAAGTGCCTCTCTCTTTTCCGGCGCTAACTGCAACCGATAAGTGCAAAGCCATTTGGAAATGACTTCAACCGCGGCTTCTACTCGCTCTACAAGCTGTTATTGTTTATATCTCCCCAGTACAATAAGTGCCAGGTCATCGGCATATCCCACTAACTTGGAGTCCCCGGGAAATGGAATTATGAGAAGAATATTTCAGAGCAGTGATAATAAAATCGAGCATTCTGATACACCACTCATAACGTCCATTTGAGTAGCTACGCCCGTTGATTCTACAATGATTCCTGGTTCACTCAGATAGCTCTAAAAAGTCTTCCTACGACTAGGCTCACTTGACATTCCTCAAACCTTTGCTGGACTAACTCCCCATCTGCCCTATTGAATGCATTCCATACATCTAGTGTAATATCCGTCAGCTTCTTTATCGACAAACCTCATGACTTCCGCTATAGCATCTACAGAAGAACACCGCGCTCGAAAACCGAACTGATTCTCTGCAAGTCCACCAGTTCTGTGGACTACATCTATTAATCAGTGACACAGTAGCTGATAATAAATAGTGTCCCAAAGGTATCCAACAGGCAGAGTGCTCTATATGACGCAGGCACTCCATCCGTCTTTCCCTCCTTTTTAAGTAACACGCTATTTTCCAGATGCACGGAAATTCTCCATTCTTAAAAGCAATTCTGACCGCTTCTGATCCCATCAGGTCACATATACTACTTTCATCTTTATTGATTTTTTTTAATATTTCTATAACAATAAAATTTTTTACAAAGTAACTAGTCATTTTTGACTAACAGCGTTTCTTTCTTGATAAAGCAGTTTCACGACTTCAATGTTAGGGTGATGATGGAGCCTCTCGTGATATTTTTGAGCCCATTTCATTATTTCCTCCGCGACTGTGTCAATTCCGACATCTCTGTAATGGTCACTATTAGGAATATACCAAAACACTATCCATCTGAGAACTTTATTTTGAAATTATTTAACTATTGTGTTGATTGCTGGTTTTGGCGCATGTCCATAGGCGAATACCATATGTCCAGACAGGCTTGAGCACCCGGTTATAAAGCATAAGTTTATTATCAATGGATAGCTAAGAGTATACTTCTTACTTTGATTTTGCATATGGTACAGGAGTCACAGGTAGTGGTTCTATTGATCTATTAGTGGAACTAATGGGAGTTAACTTCAATTCATTCATTTTAATTCTCCACTTAGCTAGCTAATCTTGTATATTATTTATGGCTATTTGTTTGAATGTGGCTTCATCAAATGTGTCACCAACAGCTAGAATTGCAGTGTCATCTGAAAACGTGGGGGTGGTTGTATTATTCGTCTGCTTGTAAACAGAACATAAAGGAATGTCCCTAATACACTTCCCTGCGGGAATTTTGCTTTAGCTTCCTTTATGCTGGAGTGAATCCCTTCATGTTTAACTCTTAAGTTTCTCCCCTTCAAGTAGGACTTTAACCGGTCGCAATACTCAAGTGTCAGAGTTTTCTCTAATTTAATTGTTAAATTATCTAGCCAGACTTCGTCAAATACCTGCGCTATGTCCAGAAATCTGGCTGAACGAAACTTTTTTTTCCTCTTAGGATTTTTTTTATAAATCTGTTATTCTATGGACTTGATCGATTGTAGACTGTGGAGTATTTCTCTCTAAATCCAAACTGATGGGACGAAACGGCTCATGACTTTTCAATCTCAGGATTAATTCATTTTAATAAGCCTCTCAAAGAGTTTTGACATAATTGGATAAAGTGATAATGGCCTGTATGATGTTAATTCACTTGATGGCTGACCTGGTTTAGGTATCAGAGTTTAAAACGGAGTCATTAAGTCTTGATCCCTTATCCTTAAGTTTAGCGTTGTAGTCACCGGGAGTTAAATGTTCAAATTGACTTTTTCACCTAGCTACTTGAATGAGTAAGTAAGCATTCTATTTATGTTATATCTAAGTGGACGATATATTGTGGCTACCACTACTTTATGGTTTTGGGTATTAATGCTCCATTCAGCCGTACGGTGTTTCCCTACATATTTTACGCATCTATGCTCGTTATAACGAAAGTTTTGAATATGTCGATTGATCTTTGGATTAGAAGATTTGCAAACTGAAACTCTCTTACAAGGCAATGTCAATCTATTTGGTCCATTTGAGTACCGTCAAATTTGGAGAGAGTTGTGTCGGTATACGTCCACACGTACTCGGACACTATGGTGACTAAAAACATCTTCGAGAATTTATTTTGAGTAATGTTACCGAAAAGCTCATATGGGACTACAACAGCCCATCCTTCCTCACCGGTGACGATATGATGGCTGGAACCGAGTTATATTTACATACTAAATTCTCGGATCAAATTATCTATTCTCTTTAGTAGGTATGCTATTGTCTTTCAGATGCAAATTACTGCAATTTTCAGAGCAGCACTCTTTGCAAAGGAAATACATTCATTCATTGATGCACCAGATATCTTGGAATTCATTAGAAGACCATATAGAAATATGCCTTTTTGTTCAATCTTCCAACCGAAGATACTCGATTTGTTTGAGTCTCAGGCTTTGAGGTTTTATCCCCTCCTGTTTTAGTATCAAGGTTTCTAGCATTGAGCTCGGTACAAAAACTGAACTCCTTGCAGACAAGGATAGGTCGCAGAAAGGATAAACTTCAGTTCAGCTCTCTCCTAGGGATGAAGTTTGGGTACATCTTTGAAGACCAACTTCAGAGTTCTGTCGCTTGGACACTGCATTCTTAGCATGTCGGTATACAGACCACAACCCTCAAAACGGATCTCTTATCAAGATCCTCGACAAGCTCAGTTTCGGAATTGCTTCTAAATCTGGGCTCTCATGCCGGTTGACAAGTGGCTTCCAGCTAGATAGTACTCTCTGTTTCTGGAATGTTCCCTTGGGGAGGGCGTGGTCGTATCCGAACTATTTTTTCTTCAAAAAAAGAAGGAGTTTTGTTTTTGAAATCTGTAATTTTAGTATCCGCCGCTAGCATCCCGAGATCTTCTTTCTAATTGAAGAGCTTTTAACCACTTGAACCCCGATGGTTGTGCATTTTTTATAAACATATTGCCGGGCACCATTGTTCCATTCTTTAGAAGCTGGAAGTACCTCCAAGTTTACCTGCTCGACTGCCCTATGTTTTTGCTATCCATAATTACATCCCACAAGTAATCGAAAATGAACTCTCCATCTGCGCAGAATATGTATCTCACGTACACAGATAAGGCTACGTATTTTATAAAAAACTGGTTTTATGTTCTACGCTGTGCGGTGTCAGATTTATTCATAACAACACTTCGCACCCTCTTAAGATAACATTATCTAGATGGCTATGATTTTGCCTTTCCTTGTTTCAACAATGGTTCGCATGAAGTTTCTTATGAACCTTATGAAGGTTTTGACTTCGATTTGGGTGATTGTACCCGTCAGTTTATAGAAAATACCTCTTTTGCGTCCTATCAATTTTGGGCTTTAAGTAGACCATCCCGAAATGAGTTAAGCTTCCTTCCATTTTTTAACAGTTTCATCACGATCTGATGCTGATTTCATAGTGCAATAAAGAGGAACAATTTTGAGGAAACAACGAACGAAACGGTTAGGGATTTGTTTTTGTCAATTTCTGATCAGTGACTGATGGCAAATATTGTTCCATTGAATAACTTGGACCAGGACTTATATGTAGTTGCGACGTATGCCAGCCAAGGACTTGTGTAACAAATATATAGAAGAATAGAAAATACTCGAAAATGTCGAGTTATTTCATCATGGTTGAAATTTTTAGTCCCGTTCCACACATTTTTTCATCATATTCGGTTTTTTCTCGCTCGGTTTAGTCTCGTTGGTTATAAAACAGTAAATTAACAATCATAAATAAAAGTTTTGAAGTTCTTTCTACTTTTGAAACCCGATAACAAACGACAGGATAACTACGAAAATTTTCTTTACTTTTTTCATTGCAGAACCGAAATCAAAAACTAAGAAAATTTTCGTAGTTATTCTGTTCAATGTTATTGAAGGTATTCTGTCTACAGGCATAAAAAACAACAACAAAATATTAAGAAAAAATATTTTTTGTGAAATCGAGAACATAACACATCTGAGTCTTGTAAATGGTGGATCTAAAATAAAATTAAAAATATTGGAAGTGTTGGAAAAAAAAAAAAATTTCAATTGTCTGTATAGTTTTCACAATAGGTTAAGTGATTGGAAAATTGAAAACTAGTCGATAGTTTCTATCGTGTAGTGATTTTTAAATATAGTGAATAAATCACTCAAATTTTGTTAAAAAAAAATTGTTGAACTCAGAAACTATAATCTTAGTGAATTTCAGTTATCAGGGAATAGTTTGGCGTACGTGTGCGAACAGTGTGTATACTAGTTTGGTTTTATTTAAAAAAAAAATTATAAAATTATTTTCCAATTATTTTCCGATACAACAGAAGGCGATTCTAGTTCATCAACAACGTCAGCAATAGTTATAAAATAATTGTAAGTCAACATTTATACATCCACCTGATAGTTACATTGTTATAGTTTTGAATTAAATTATAAATCATAAATTATACTTCCAGTGTTTGATTCTAATTGAGTTTCGCGAATTTTTCATAATAGTTTGATAAATCAAATATGAATATCGAACATTTGGACGCTGAAGAATTTAAAATTGAGTGTTCCGTTCGTGCGATCGACGGTTCGTCATGGAAATGTTTAACAGAACTAGAGAAAAAACTTGAAATCGAAAAAGAGCAACCAGTTTATGCACCGAATATGCCACATAACGCGGCCAACATGAATTCGACGGGTGAACTGGATTTATTGATAAAAAAGCTTCGACATATGCATAACGAAATGCAAATAATATATTCAGGTGTGTTTGATGACTTGTTTCTGGATATCCTGTCGTCGCGCTTACATCATTTAAAATGTCGTGTGGTCCGTCTACAAAATATTAGTTGGTCATCGTTCGAAAGAGTTGATTTAATGATGAATACAATCGAAAAGCTGATTGATATAAACCATCGAACAATAATTGGTGAGATTAATAAGAACATTTCACTCAAAGAAATTAATTCAATTGAATTTCTCCATTTATTGAACAAAATTTCCGTCAGGAAATTGTCCAACCATTCCATTGCAAAACTTCTAGGAATGGATGATCAAGCCAATCAAACTAGTGAAACCCTGTTTACAATACTTAAATCACGATTATCTTACATCGGAATATCTGAAACTGGACAAGACAATTTCAACCGTAACCTATTTGAATGGAATATGATATTTGATAATTCGCCCATAAATCGTTCAATCACGAGATTCATATATAAATTGGAATTCTTAGCGCGAGAAAATAATATATCACCTGAACAATTGATCATCGAGCTGTCCTATATCTTAAAACGGCAGCCCTCCGATTGGTATCGGTCGTATTTGAAAAAAAATCTCACTACTACTTGGTCACAATTGCGAGATAATATTATTAAGCGTTTCCACAAACACAAAACTGATAATGATTTTCGACGCGCGCTCGAAGAGCGGATACAACAGTTCACGGAACCCTTCCGTGCATTTTACTGCGATATGTTGTTCATATCGGTGGAATATTCAGTATTCATTACCGAAACCGATCTCATGAATATAGTACGACGTAATATGCATCTCGGGCTTCAAAAACAGCTTCGCGGCAAACACTTTTCAACATTGGGGGAAATGGTTCGGGCATCTGTTATATACGACAATTCATGGAACAAACAAAATTATGTACCCGAAAGAAAAATGACAAATGATATTTCGTTGATCGATAGAGAGACCGCATTAGGCAATGAACGATTTGAACTACCATCAACAAGTAACGACCATCAAACGCCAAAAACACCGATCAGAAGTTGGAATTGTTCTGGGGCCGATCATCGTTTTAAAAATTATTTGATACCGATAACACGCAACCCTTGTTTTGGTTGTCGCGCATCTGGCAAACCTAAGCCGAATTGCAAGAATTGTAAATTGTATTCGATAAATAGTAAACCACCATGCACCCTGCGATGTGAGATGAAGTCCAAACCAAAGAATCGTAAATCTATGAAATATTACAAAAAAACCCATCATATCAGGGTTGAACATTAATTTATTTTTTATCTCAGTAACCATATATTACTGGGCTGTTTTGTCATTGTTGTTTGCTCAATATATGTATTGTGAAATTAATATTTGAATAAAAGTTAATTAGAAAATTAAATTTTTAATTAGGAAAATTTATAGGAAACTTCTTTAGCTCAGTTTGATAAAATACTATAACTTTAAAGGAACTTAAATGTGGTAAGGGCCCCTAGGCCAATCAATTAAAAAAACAACTAGCTCGAATCTTTACAGTGCACGAAAAAATTGTCGGAAAATGAAATATCGGATGAAATTGAAGCATCTCCATCCCAGGAAAAATATAAAGTTGTAACTGGAAACTTGTATTTCTTATCCTAATCATACACCAGGTTCTGCTTTGTCGAGCTCCTCTCTTATTTGGCACGATTCATGACAAAACCTCGTTTATTTTGCTTGTTTTTTCATTGGAGGTAATGAAATTGTGTCTTTTATGAAACTCTATGCATCATATTATTGCTAGGTACCTAATGATCTGTTGGGTGACTATGTTTTGGGTATCGAACATCATGCTGTCCAAAGTTTCATTGTATATGATTAGGATTGCTTTTGTCTTATGGTTTACTAGCTCCAAGCCAGCAGAAGTTAAGCATTGTTGAATGAATATTTTACGACTACCACACTATCATAGTGAAGTCATTGGCAACCACTTGAGCTTCATCCCATTCCAAATCGTAGGACCTAATGCGGATCATTATGGAACCGCACCAGTTATCACACATGTTTTCGTCCTGACATCGATTTTAGACACCTGAGTTGTTATAATTGAATACAAACAATTCCAATAAGCGGTATTGAAGGCATTTTTTATGTTAAATGCTACGCTGCATAGGAACAACATCGGTGAGACCATTCTCTTGGCTATTTCTGTGTTGGAGTGAATGTGTTTACCGATATCAACTATAAAATCAATCAATGAGAAGCCTTGTCGTTTTTTTTGGGCGAAACTTTCTATCTCTCCGATCTTCATGAAACTTATTGACACATGGCATGCTATATGGCGGTTATAATATTTAGTTAAAATTGTGTATTTAGAGCTTAAAATTATTTTTATGATATTGGACTGTGATATTGTTAATTCATTTCGAAGGGTTCGTTTCTAAGCTAAAAAAAAAAAAATATCTATGACATGGCTAATACAAAGGAAACTGTGACCAACACTTAAAAAGATAAGTATGGATTTGTAAGGTAACTAATGCGTAATTATTATGAGCATTTTCTATGATATATAACACTAGTGTGGGTATTTAAGTAAGGACATCAAAGCCGTCGCAAGTGGATGTGTGTTTACACAAAACTGCTTATTTTAAACGTGTACAATCAAATCAAATCAAAATATCAACCTTAGAGTGTATTTGGTAAACAAAACAGTCCATATAAAAAAAATTCAAAATTCAAAAATTCATGCACAACCTATATATATATATATATATATATATATATATATATAGGTTGTGCATCATAATCCCGAAAGACGAAATCCAAACGACATAATTCCGCGCGCGGAAAATATTTTCAAAAAGTTTGGATTTTTTTTTGGATTATTGTTTAATAGCTGGAATGGTTTAAAATATAAACACTTAATTAATTTGAATTCATTTATCTCTTGGACATATCTCGTGTTTAAATACTTTCGGCACTTATGGTTTATAGAAATAACCGGGGTTCAATTGGAGAAAACTAGCGTAGATACTAATTTCTAGCGTAGTTAATAATTTATTGCTTTTGAAAGATATTAAGGAAAAACCCAGTTATCATTCATTCATCCCTCGTAAAATATGCATATAAGCGTACATTTATTCTTTGTAAAAAATATGGAAAAATTTTTTCATCCCCCGAATAACTGTTTTATTGTAGGTATTTGCTATTGTTTGTTTAGTTTTTTAAATTTAAAAACAATGAAGATGAACTAAGAGGGTTAACCTATATATTCTATAACCCCAAAAAAAGAATACTTTTCGTAAATATTTTTTTTTGGACTACCTAATTTCTTTATTACATCGGACTTTGAAAATATCTATCGACATACTTTTAAATGTTCATTGATAATTGGTTGGAATTTCCTAAATTTTATAACAACCGATTCATAAACTATGCATATGAGTTTTAAAACACGTATTGTCTTAATAATACATAATAAATCTTAAAATGTAGGTGTACCCAATAAGTTGTCGCGCAGTATACTACGAGCATCTCGAAACCAAAATCCCGGTTTTCAAGATCCCGGGTTTCAAAATCTCAGTTTTCAAAACCTTGGTTTTTAATAATTTTATCTCGAATCAAGATAAACAAAAATATTTTTGTAATATTATTTTCGGCGCTGTACCAACTTAACCTATGCAACATAAAATGAAACTTATAAAAAATTTGGATTTCATCGTTTTTGGATTTCTACAGTTTGGATTTTGTCCCAAATGTATTTTTTCTATTTGGATTTTGTCCATTTGGATTTTAGCGTTTGGATTTTTACAAAAACTTGTTTTTGGATTTTGTCTTTTGGATTTTGGGTGACATCCATATATATATATATATATATATATATATATATATATATATATATATATATATATATATATATATATATATATATATATATATATATATATATATATATATATATATATATGTATATATATATATATATATATATATATATATATATATATATATATATATATATATATATATATATATATATATATATATTTATAGTTAATTCTCCCCTTATAACGAATACCATTGTAAAGAAATTTTCAATATAACGGAACATTTCTTCTTGTTTGGTTGGCCGCAGTCAATACGACTGCAGTTAAATAACAAAAAAAACATATTCATGTATATGTGTATGTATGTGTTAAATGAAAATAAAAACAGTTTACATGCAGTTTTTTTATGTAAATACATGTAAATTCCCTCATCTAGTACAAGTTTTTAGGCATATTTTGATAGTCTATATTTTAGTACAAGTTTTGATTTGTTCTCTGGTTGAGGTTGAGTATTTGTTATATAAGGGAAGTCGCTGTTTGGAGTTTGCACATACGCATAAAATGAGTTAAAAATGTAAACAATTTTCGTTAGAAGAGAAATTAAAAATTCAGGGAAAGAATTGATTCTGGTCAGGCAAAAAATAGTGTGGCGAAGGAGTTTAATATCGCTCCCTCAACGTAGTCAACGGTTATTAAAAATCGGAATAAAATTGACAGTAAAATAAGAGCCAGCGCTATAGGGCCCTTCCGTGAAAAGGAATGAAAATAACAGCTGCTAAATTTGAAAACGATGATAAGGCTGTATTTAAGAGATTTCAAGAAGTTCGATCAATTGTCCAAATTATTTGGCCATGATAATGTTCAGATTTTTTGGAGATTTGTTTTTTTTCTAGGATTCATTTGCGGCGAAAAATAAAGTGTACCATTAGATAGAGTGAACAAGTGGCACGCAGGTAAATGCAAATTAACTTATATTTTAGGCAATATGAATATCATGTATACTTTTCAGGAGAGAACTTTTTCAACGCGGACGAAACAGGAGTATTTCATCAGCTTCTACCTAATAACAATCTCACGGTGCAAGGTGATTCTTGTAAAGGTGGAACAAAATCCAAGCAGCGAATTACCGCATTGTTCTATTGTAACGCCTCCGGGACAGAAAAATCAAAACCACAAGAAATTGGAAAATCAGTGAAACCAAGAATTTTTAAAAATATCAAATCATTGCCCTGTGAATTAAAAGAACTAGGATCACACAAATCATTTTCAACGGCTTGTTGAACTTGACAAAAAATCTTTTAATTTTGCTGTTCATAGACAACTGTGCGGCTCATATTTTAAATTATAAGTTGACAAATGTCAATATTAAATATTTTCCACTTCACTGCACAGCTGTTTTACAACCTTTTGACCTAGCATTCATCCAAACAGTTACAAATAATTTTCGCCAAAAGTTAGTTCAAAAATTACTTCTAAATTTATTGAGTGACACAAAACTCAATATAAAAGGAGATTGTGAGCTACTAACAGCGGCTTGGTGGGAAGTTCGAGAGTCAACCATATATATGTAGATCGTAAAAGTGGCTACGGTAGTGACCCTAGATTTAATACTATGTTTCGTGTATTTTCAAAGGTTTAATATTATTAAACTTAAGATTCCATTGAAATTATGACATTGCAGGGATAATTAACATACGAAAAGAATAGAAATTAATCAAGGTGGTGATTTAGTAGATCAGATACATATAGGTATATTCAGTAGTTACACATATTGCTGCATGTTACTAGCGAAG
The DNA here is from genome assembly GCA_963932295.1 of Tipula lateralis. Lineage (NCBI taxonomy): Eukaryota > Metazoa > Arthropoda > Insecta > Diptera > Tipulidae > Tipula > Tipula lateralis. The sequence goes on along the minus strand of OZ010739.1, from coordinate 30,091,349 downwards.
AATTTTAATAAAAAATTAAATTTAAATCTTAAAAGGATTTTATTGGATAAAGAATCAGTTTTATTTGTTAAGATAAGCTAATGGTATGCGCAGCCACAATATAAATAAAGATTTATGAAATTAGAGGTGGGAAAGCAAAATTAAAGTTCCAGTTAAACAAAGTAGTGCTGCTCTGGGATGGTAAAGCATGTATTGTTAAACTGTATTATAGTTGGCTGTAACAAATAATAAATCGTTATATTGTTACAGATTCCAATGACTAAATTGGATAAATTAATATCAGTATTGTGTATTAATGTGCTAACTTTAATTAGGGAAAGTGATTTCAGATGGGTATTGCGGACAAGAGAGTGCGGATTGCAGATAAGAAAAGAATTTTGATAGTCTGCTAACAGTAGTTTAGTAACAATTTGCCAGGTGTCTGTAACCGGGAGGGTCTCTTCTTACTAACATACGTTCCTATCCTTACCTATCGTTTTACGAATGTGGGAATAAGTCCTGCGTTATCCGGGAATCTTGCCTAGCGCTTGATCATACTGTCCTATCAATCAACCAATTTGAATATGATATTGCTAATTGTGCATTTCCCGTTATATAGTGCTGATGAATGTGTTTCGAATCTTAAGAATTTTATGTTATATAAAATGATATTAGACTTTGATCAACATTGTTGAGTATTCAGTTGACAGTTTCAAAAATAAAACAAACAAGTTCACAAAAGTATCCTATTATATACTTACCGATAAGCACTTACCAATAGTATATTCTCAGATTAGAGTCCCAATTAAAATATTTTTTATCTTAACACACTAACATTTAATAAATTTTATATCGTTATTAAATTTATCATATAAAATCATATGTAATTTATTGGTAAAGCTGACAACAATAATTAATATAAATACTAACAAAAATATTTGTAATCTTGAGAAACAAAATCATTTAAAATAAACTATTATAACCTCGTTTCTCAAATTTTAATTGGCCATTTTGAATAGCTCAGTAAATCTTTGCAGTGAAAGAATGTTATCTTATCGTTTCGTGGTTCAGTTAAAATCCACTCGAAGAAAGCGATTTTAAGAACGAGAAAATCTACAGCACATGTATGTCAAAGCTTAACATGTAGATACGCTGCAAAAATCTAGATCATCAATCTTGAAACACCTATTAACGACCACAAACCAATGAAAATCACAGCCAAGTAAAAATTCCAAAAATACATGTACCAAATTTTTTTTGGTGAGTACCCAATAAACGATTTTGGTAAAAAAACCAATAAAACCAATTAACTTTATTCAAAATAGGGCGTAATAGTGTTTATGACAGCATTTTAGACAAAAAATATGTACGAAATAAACAATAAAACGGAATTTTTAAAATAAAAAGGGGCGGAATATTAATAAAAACCGGATAGTGTAACGGCAACAAAACCAAAATCGAAAAGTAAAAAACAAAATACATATGTATAAACTAGTTTTATAATAAAAACTAATTTAGTAGCAGTATCATCTTCATGAAGGAGTAACACCCGAAACGATTGTAGTTCAAATAAATAATACAAATATCACGTTAAAGATAGTAGAACAATAAACAAAAATTGTGTTTTAATTTAAAACCGATAGGAAGTCCTCTATCTCCTAAATATTAAAAACAAATTTTTAAAGAGCATCAATATTCAAAACCCGAAAGGACAGACGGACCAAACCTTACTAAAAATATGCTGTTGTCGATTGTTATAAAAACACCAGCCAAGATATTAATATAAATTAGGACAACAAATTAAACCACACAGTAACATATAATAGACAGTGAAATTGATGTCTTCCGGTTGACAATGTTTTGGCCAACTATAAAAATGGTTGTCGCGACCATGGTTTTATGATAATCTCTCTTAACCATTAAGCTACAACCCGTGTCACAAATATGGATACAAACATAAAAATTTTCTACAATGTGAATGAGAGCGACAATATGAACGGGCAAGTGGAATTTGATGTTCTTTCATAAATTAAAACTTACCATTAAAGAATATCAAGAAGCTATTTCAAAGTAACCGACTGGTGCTCAATAAAACTGACAACAACAGCAACAAATATGAAAAGTTTGGCAACGTCGCAGCAATGACGAGAAATGTCCACCAGGAGAAACACTTGAAGGTCCGTTTGGGGTGGTAAAATTCAGATCCAGGTTTGAATTTCAAATACAGCCGGAAGAAAGAAGATTGAAGACCAGTTTAAAAGAAAGCAGCACTGTTAAGTACTTAAAGGTGTCAAGTGCTACTTAGCAACAACTGTAAGAAATGCAACAGAAACAACCACACACAGTCACATTACTACAGCTACAACAACAGAAATAGCTAGCCGACATTCTTGCTAAGTAGCAACAATCTCAACAAAAGCAAAATGAAAACCCACATGAGGAGATGCTACAACAAGGAAAACAGTTCACCTGAATGGAGAACTTTAATGGGCTGAAAAACAATTTGATGGCCTTTGGCAAGCATTCAATACCAGACTAGCTGACGTCGAGGTGAAAGTTGAAAAATTAAACAACTTGTCGCAATCAAAATATAAGCCAAACCTAGCGATTTGCGTGATGAAATCAACCAGCTGAAACCAACTGCAATAGTTCTGGCAACAACGGTAGCAACCACACCAGCCAAATTGAAAATATCCACCTTCGACGGATCTACATTTTTTCCTCAAGTCACTCAGGCTGGATTGGCCCATAGTGACATCCTGTGTAAACTATTACTTATAAATAATACTTGGACATAACTCAAATCATTAGAGACATGCTAACAAGAGAAGGTTCAACAATAATTTCAAACATACTGTTCATTCTCGAAAAAATAACTCAAATGTTCAAACTCAATTTCACCTTCAATTATTTCATAATAAGATAGGACCACAGAATCGATACTTTCATAAACAATCATTTTATATGCCTATATGCTTGCAAAACATCAATTTCGACCACTTAAGAGTCTACTATACTGAACCAAATGTGTTTAATAACAACAACAGTGCCGCACTGTGAACGGCTCGTAAATTTTAATGTCTAAAATTTTGTAAAGATTAGAATACGAAGACGAACAACAAAACAGAAAGTCGAACAACAATACAACACGACAAACGAATGATCCTTATGACCGAGAAATATCAATAAATAACAAATTTCACCATAAAGTATAAGAACACGAAGCAACAAATATTAGAAACGGCTTCAAATATAGCATCGTGCCTTCAAATAGTACAAAAACCAGGCAACGACTTGACATTGAAAGTGCTACATGACAAATGGCTAAAGAATCAGAGCACTTGTAGCAATTAATTATTTTAAACAGAACAACTACAAACCCGTAGATGTACGAACTGAGTTACGAACTAATGCTCAACAACAACAACCAAATTAGCTACAATTAAAAGTTTGACAACCTTGCTGTAAGTACGAAAAGGTGGAAATGTCCCATAGGAAAAAAACATGTTGTTCCGTCTTGTGAAAGTAAATGAACTACAATACCTCTGAGGGATAGAGCCATGAAGAAGTTAAAAAGGTAATCAACTGAAGGAAAGACGAAGGAAGACAAGCTTGAAGGGAGTACCACCTTTAAATAGAGTTGTCGAGTGTACTTGGCTCCCATTGGCTGACACTGATGCTCAATAACAGTAACAACAAAATCAACAACAAAACTTGCAAGAGCAGCCACTCACCAAATAAATGCTATTTCGCCCAAGATTTTATTACAGCCAAGCAAGTCTTTTTCGTACACTTTTTTCTTGCATTGTAAAGATTCGATCTAGTTTTTTGTAATTGATTGGCCTAGGAACCTTTTCCACATTAAGTTCCTCTGAGGTTATTGCGTATTTTATTAAACTGAGTAAAAGTAGTTTCCTGCAATTTTTTTCCTATTTAAAATTTAATTAAGTAATATTTGACTATTAATTATACAATGCAAATATTGTGCACACAGCTATTACAAAAAGCCTTACTATTAAATCCATAATTAATGTTCAAATTAAAAATTAAAATAATTGTCTGACAACAATCAGCAGTTTAGGGTTTGGTTTAAAATGTTTGATGAATCAAATTTGATTGCTTTTTCTGGACGTCTTTCCTAGTTTTTCGAAACTTTCGTTGTTGCTGCTTCTTATTTGCCGATGGATTACTGGACGAGCTACTTGGTTCAATATCAATATATTATTCGTCACCTTCCGACTAAAATGTGTTTGATTTGAGCTGGAGTCAATTTTGGGTACCGGAAACAGTCGTTTTCAATTCCCGTTTTCCAATTTCCTAAATAAAATTCACTATTTTCGCAAAACGTCTTAATTATAACATCTGTACAACATATATTTCTTGATGTTGGTATATATCGATGGCTGCATTTTCTTGTCGTTATATCATTCGTCAAAATTGTATTCATAATGTATTGTTGACACATCATTTCGGGTATAAAATCATTTTTTATCCATTCGTTTTCGAATGACGCCCACAGCTGAACGATTTCGTCCAATTTTGTAATATGCTTACCGTGGAGGCCAGCACGCATATTACATCCAACAGCTTATTGTCCAAAATAAATATAAAAAATTCGAGCGATGGTTCGTTGAATTGTTGATTGCGTGCTTTGAGTTATCTCCAAAATTCACCGTCAGTTTTGTCCCTGTGGAAACATTTAATAATATCATATGGCGATTGAGACCAAACCGTAGTAGGATTTTTTAAATATATGTACAATCATTACCAATCCACAGCCCTCCTTTTTAAGATATAGAATACATTGGCAACCAATTGTTTAGTAGAAATTTTAGGTTATTCGCAAAGTATTTGAATTTAAATTTGAAATCCTCCATTTAACCATTTATTTTCGTGGATTAAGTATTGAAAACTGTGGTGTACCATTATTTTGAGTGGCTGCATCGAACTTAATATTTGGTATATTGTACGAGTACTGGTTCTTACAACAAGTATGATCCTCCTCTGTAGGTTTTGGTTGTGGCGCAGTATTGACTTTTAAGCGTGCCTAATTTGAATTATTAACAGTCGACTGAATGGAGTGGTTGGTAAATTTGTTTGATTTACCAGACATTTCACCGCTTTATTTTAATTTAAAGAAATCAATATGTAGTATCAAATACATTTAGGATTTCAGATAAGAAATTTAAATTTTAAGATTTAATGATAGACAATTTAAAAATTAAGTATATAAATTAAACATGAAAATTTAAAATTAAAAATTAAGTATATAAAATTATAATTGTCTGAAGTGCTGTTTTAATTTGGTGTTAAACTGTCCCTTAAACAGTCCAAACTCGAATAGGTGCTCAACATCGGTAAAAAATTTGGTCATCATATTGATTGGTTCATTTTCGCCGTAATTAGTACGATGTTTTTCAAGTTTTAACAACTTGTGCAGACGAAGATTTCTACTGGGCACGTTTATCTTAATGCTCTGAAGAATAAAGGGAGAGTCTACATGACCCAAAAGTATATTTCCCAAAAAACTTGCACAATGTTGTTGCCTGCGATTAACCAAAGTTGCAATATTATATGCCTTACAGCGTACAGTGTAAGATGGTAAGAGGGCCAGGTTCTCATGGAATGGTAAATTGTAGTTGTAGTTCCAGTTTGTTTTTTTCATAATATAGAGTAGGACTCGCTTTTGTACACCCTCAATTCTATTAATGTGGTCAGCGTTATGGGGGCACCAAACTGCTACTGCATATTCAAGCTGAAATCTAATGTATGCAAAGTATAGTGCAAAAAGTGCATTTTGGTCTTTAATCTCGGTGGTCCAGCGACCAAGAAAACCGAACATGGAATTGGCTTTCGATATACTCTGATCGATGTGTCTGGAGAATGAAATATCACTGACAAATGTTATACCTAGATCTTTAATTGTGGTGACGCGTTCAATTAATGTTCCATTGATATTATAATTGGCAATTATTGGACATGTTTTCCTATGATATGACATTATCTTGCATTTTTGAATATTGAGTTTTAACTGGTTCACTTCACGCCATGAACAAATCTTGTCAATATCCTCTTGAAGCTTGTAAGAGTCACTTCTATCGTTAATTGTTCGGAATATTTTAAGATCATCAGCAAATAAAAGCGCAGAAGAGTGTTGAATTATTTTAGTGATGTCGTCAATAAATATCAGGAAGAGATAGGGACCAATATTTGAACCCTGGGGGACACCAGATTTTGCTAAAATAGGATTGGACTTTTCACCAGCTATTTCGATAAATAGGTATCTCTTCGTTAAGTAAGATTGAAACCATTTGACGAACATTGATGAAAAACCAAACTTGTCAAGTTTAATCAATACCTGGCGATGTTGAATGGAGTCAAAAGCTTTACTGAAGTCAGTGTATATGGTGTCAATTTGGTGATGATTTTCCAAAGCTTTAGTAGTAATGCTAGTAAACTCAACTAGGTTGGTGGTAGTTTACCTGCCAGGCATAAATCCATGTTGATGAAATGATAGATGGCTTAAAACTGTTTTCTTGAAGGAATTGCAGACTAATATTTCAAATAATTTAGGTAAAATTGAAGTGGTTGCAATTCCAGGATAGCAGAAAATTTCATTTCTTTTACCAGATTTGAAAATCGGCGTGAGTCTCGAAATTTTCCATTTATCAGGGAAAGTTCCGGTTTGCAATGATTTATTAAAGATGAGTTTTAAAGGCTTGCAAAATACATCAGCCAATAATTTAATGATGGATGAAGGGATAGAATCAGGTCCACAGCCCCCTCCTAGTGATTTAATTTCAGTTAGTATCTCCTCTTCAGAAAAAGTTGGGATTTGTATTGAACAATTTGCGTAGCTTGGAGTATGATTATTACAAGGTGAATTATCAGGACTGTAAATTGTTTGGAAAAATGATGAGAACAGGTTTGCTATTTCTTTGGGGTCTGATGCACATGATCTATCCAGA